>MU223075.1:557329-643508 GCA_018584345.1 Thuja plicata | reverse complement strand
TTTTCTTGAGCACACGATGTCTCTGGCTTTTTGGCCTCCATAGATCCTTCTATCTTCTGTCTTTTGCTTCTGTTTATGTAATAGCTATGCATGCAGGTGTTCTTGGGAAGATTACAGTTTAGCAATCCTAACAGTTATGAGTTAACTATGTTTGGTTAAACGCGCCTATTATGTAACATCATGATCATGTTATTTGAGATGATTTGGTGAAGTTGACTTAGTGAAGCATCGTGTCTATTCAGTTTGTGTTGTGCAAACTTAATATTTTTTCTGTGCTTAGTTAAGCCGACAAAGAATTTGTTGAAGTGTTCCCAAGAGCCATCATGACCTTCTACTTTAAAGAAGATACTTATAGTAGTTCATTTGTAAACGCAAAGTGTGAATAAGAAGAACAGAGACAAAAAAAGTACAGAGCAAAATATCAAAGTTATTTCATTCATCAAGGATCTATGTGAATAAGCAGTTGAAGATTACAATACATTGGAATTGATCAAGACAACAGGTCTACTCTATAGTTCATCATTAGATATAGTGTATATCTGTTCTATAGAAGGTTGTAGCCTTCACCATTGAAGCAGTGAGCTTTTGGACAGTGAATCCTCACCCCTAATAGGGTTATTTGTAAAAGACTCTTAATAGGGTCAGACCCTTAATCAGGCCACTATACTTATTGCACTGTAAATTACAACTCCTAACAGGGTTGAAATATCTTCTAACAGGGATTACTATAAACAAGTATAGTTCATTGTGGGTACTAATTCCCATTGGGGTTTTTACCATTTGGTTTCCCCGTAACCAAATTGAAGTGTTGTCTATTGTGTTATTTGAATGTGTATTTACTTTATTGTATTCTGAAGTTAATAAGAGAAAAGAATTAAATTGGATGATAACTGATTCAACCCCCCCCTCTCAGTTATCCTTTGGGACTATTCTAACAATTATTTCATATGCATTAATTTTGGTCATAAGGTTGTTGATTGTAAGATGAGGAAGGAACAGAAGGTTCAATTCTTTAATTTTCATAAGTTTGGTCATAAAGAAAATCGATGCAGAAGTCAAGTTTCTAATCCGGTTAAGAAATGTGGAATGAACAATATTTTTCATGGGAATTTCTATGTGTGTCACAATTATGGTCACAAGGCTAATAAGTGTAGATCTAGAGTTTAGTCGGTAAGATCAAAACAGAGGAATGCCAATTATTTCAAATGTGGTCAGACTAGTCATTATGCTAATACATGCAAATTTGTTGATGCTCCAATAAAAACTGGGAATAATAATATTGCTGCAATATCAAGTGAATCTCAGAACACAACTATGGTGTAGAAGAAGAAAGATGTTGGTGAAGAGATCTCAATGGTATCGGATCCCGATACTAGCTCTTCTGGTAATTGAGCCAAACACTTTGGCTCAGGGGGAGTATTAGTATGCTATACCAATCACTTCCCCTGCTTTGAGATGATATCGGTTACAACTAGCTTGTCTCTGGTACATTGGATAAATAATTAATGATTACATTTATTTCGGATAATTGATGTGTATTGTACAAATAGCTTACATTAGGGATAATTGTTTTTTGGCAAGAATTGTAATTATGAAGGATCGTGGCTATAAAAGTAATTTTTTTAAATCATTTGTCACTGTTGTAAGAAGAAAAATTAGAGTTTTTTAGCAGATCTTGTGAGAGTTTGAAGAAAATTCAGGTGCAAAGATGAAATCTCAGTTGGTTGTTTGCAATACTGGTGCAATTGTGTCAAGGATGTTGAAGAAGACAGAATTGGAATAATTTAATCATGGCAGAATTAGACAGATGAGAGTTGGTTTCTTAGTAGAATATTTAAATGTTTTGGGAGAATTTTCCTGGTTTGATGATAAGGAATTTATTTTGTTTTCTTGAGTCAATTTCAGGATGGAAACCTAGTTTTAGATAAAGCCTTTGATGTAATGAAATAAGTAATTGAGGACATCATGGGGTTGTGCAGCATTGGAGACCTTCCAGAAAAGAAGATGATAAAGTATAAGTAAGTGAAGGATTTGAATGGTATCGACTGTGATCAGTGCTCATTCTTAATAAACACTCTTGAATATTTGGTGGTGAGGTTTACTGCCTATGAAATCTCTTACAAAATTTTCTTTCGAAATTGGGATAGTGCTACTTCAACTATAATAGTCTACATTGTACATAAAATGGCTAGGGAAGGTGTTCAATTTGATCTATGTAAGCTATTGTTGGATAATTTGCTTGAGAATGTTAAGATGACTTTTGAAGATGGTTATGGTTTTTGGTTTGGTTCTTTGGTTATGAGCTTAGTGTTCTATTTCTTAAGGTCTATAATGGGTAGCAAAAATACAGTGTGGCAGTTTTCCATCCCTGTCGGTAAATAAATCTACATATATCTAGGGTTTCAATAAAATAGAGAAGACGTTCACAAGTCATAATTTGCATCATTACAAATGAATATTTTCTTTGGTTTGGTTATTTATAGTGTTGTATCTATGAGTCATGTTGAGGAGGGCTCCTCCTCCGATCAAAAGGATTTGGATGTTGTTGGTGGTTCCCTTCCAGAACCTAAGAGGAGAAAGATCAGTGTTAAAGAAAAGGAGATTGTTACCATTTTAGGGGATGAAGAAAAAATATATGAGGATGAGAAGGAATAAGATGAGAAGGAAGAAGAAGAGGAGGTTGAAAAACATGCAATTTCTCTGTCAGAATCTGGCTCTGTAGGTTTTGATGTGGTTATGTCTATGTTAGAAGATAGTGAGTTTGAGAGTTGGTGATTTATGGTTTGGTTTCTCTTCAGTGAGCAGAACAAAGATTGAGTATATGTTGACTAATCACTTGATCAGTAAGAAGATCATTCTTTCTAATGTATCAGGTGTTCTACCAATTGAATTGATAAAAGTTGTTGAAGGAAGATTGCTGCAATATGATACAGATTACTGCATAATCAGAGAGTCTATTGAGAAGAAGTGTACTGATGCTAAACAAAGACTATATAAGATTATCTATGAAACAAAGGATTGAATAAAATAAATTTTAGATATTTATAGGTATTCTCTTCAATGATCTTCTATTGTTGACAATTTCAAAGGAAGAATTAAAGCTATTGAGATAGAATTGAATGAATTGGGGAAGACCTATGATTGCTTTAAGGATAAAGGAGGAAAATTAAGAATAAAGGTTGGTCATCTTCAGGGTGAGATGTTACATTTGAAAAATGGAGAGAATATATAGTGATTTTTTTTTTTGGATGGTTAAGGACTTGGTTGAAGTTTGGTTAGAGTCAGGGTATACTTTAGTGGTGAATATTCGCCAATGGCAAATATTTCACGTCGACGACTTGGAAAATGGTGAATACATTGTACTGATCAGGGGTGGTCACTTTGCCTAGACTTTATAAATATTTGATCCAATGCACGACCCAATCACACATCATTTTATGTAATTAATTTTATCTCTATCACGATTTTGCCAATATAATCTACATTTTCTACACGGTCAATTAAATAATTTTTCCTACACTTTATGAGGTTGTCTTAATACACAATCATGATTTTCCAATAGCAATATAAACAGTTATTGCCTAGGAGGACCTAATTTGCCAACTCTGTTATAATTGCCTATTAATTGGATGACCCATAATTGCCTCAAAAATTACATAAGACATATTATAGTTAAGAGGGATTCACTAAATATTTGTATACCATATAAAATTATCGCTGAATTTGCCAAATAAGGATTGGTATAAATACATCAACCGAGTTCAAACTTCATATTTAACTCTACACAATTTGGTCAGTTTTGAGCAGTGAGCTCTCAATTTGGATCTGAGACATTCAGACTGGGAACAACCATTGTTGTTGACTGCATTAGCGACTATTAGTGACCTAAAGTTAAGTGATCATTTTTTTGAAGTGTTATAATATTATTTTGAATTCATCTCTATCTATTTGCACTATTGATTTCATTCTTATTCAGTGGGGACCCGTTAGTGGTCCTCAGGAGACCTCAAACATCTAGATTGTAGGTCGTAGGGTCAATGAATCATATAGTGTATTATTACTTCTTCAACAATTTAATATTTTTTGCAACCTTTATATCATTGGAGATGTCAAATAGGAAGAAGGGTAGGAATCCTGAATGTGGGGAAGGCCTAGAGAGGCCAACAAAATGTAGAAAGTTGTCTTTGTACTTTGGCGTTGGTAGAGATTATGGTTAAAATTAGGAAGGTTCATCATCACAAGTACTAGTACATGATTCACAACCTACACCACACATTGAAGAAGGAGGTGAACCTAATATGTCAGATCATGATGAGATTGATGAATATTTTATGGTAGATATGCAGGTTAGTCATAATGATATAACCAAATTGGATGATAGTGCCACAAAAGATAATGCACAAAAGGGGAAAAGAAATGCCAAATCAAAAAAAGTTCAACCCAAATAAAAAAGGATCAGGAGTGGGATATGTCACTGAGGAATTTTTGAATTACTTGGACATCAAAGTATCCATTCATTAAACCAGTGTTGAATCCCATTGAAGGCGAGCCTTCAGTAGAATGCAGGTGTAAGATTTGCACTTGGAAACATAACAAGGAAAAGAGGTTGCAACTAAAAATTGACACCATGAAAAAAAATGATAGATGGAGTTGAAAAATCAGTGATAAGATGGAAAGTAAAGGAGGAATGTCATCATGTTAGGAATGCTGAAGAACATAATTTTCAAGATAAATTACAGATGAAGCCTGTTGAAATTAAAGGCTCTATTGAAGCTTTTCTTGAAAAAGCAATGGAAATAGAAAAACTGGGAAAATCTCTCCAGTTAAGAGTTGTTTTTTTTTTTTATATATTTTGTGCAGAGGGTGTTCTATGACAGACTACCTACCAATGAGTGGTTTATTACACTTTTTAAAAGTTCCTAACAGTCACTAGTCAGTAAACAATGGATGATAATGGGAAAGTTACCTTGTTGAGATTAAAAAATCATATGTAAAGAGAAAAATAAGAGAGTCAAACTTTATTGCATTGTCTTTAGATGAATTTATGGTAGTAGATAATACTTCATGGGTATGCATGCATGTTTATGCTGTACAGAATCATGCTTGCCAACCTTGTCTACTATATGTTTCTAAATTGAACGTTAGTGTGACAACAAAATTTTTATTTCAACTAGTAAAAGAGTTCTTTAATTGAATATGAAGGTATGGATGACATGATAATTGCCCAAAAGTTGGTGTGTGTTGGAGCGGATGGAGCTTCAGTATTGTAAGGTCACATGAATGGTCTTTGCGCAAAGATGGAAACTTATTGTGTACCCTACATTACTGGCATTCATTGCCTGACCCACAAAATGAATCTATCTTTTGGAATTGTGAGAAAGCATGCCACAGTAAAAAAAAAATTGAACATTTAATCAGAGAGCTCTATTCACACTTATGTTGAAGTCCCAAATGACTAATGGAATTTCAACAATTTACTGATGGAATAATTGATGCAAACAAGCTTCTTAAGGATAATGATACCAAATGGATATCTTTGGATGGATCAGCGCGCCAATTTTTTTAGAATATCCATCCTTGATTGGACTATTTCACACAAACCATGATGATTAGACCAACCAAAATTTTATGACCTACTTTGGAGGTTAAGTAATATAGAGACAGTCTTAACTTTAGCAGCTCTTCTCCCCGTGCTAGAGGAAATGAGGAATATTTTGAAAAAAGCCTAGCAAAGAGCGATGCATATTGCAGAATATGCTAAGCTACGTAAGGTGACATGCGTCACACTTGATAATCTCTATTTAAGTCAACCAACATTATCTGATGAAAAATTTGCTAAGTGGCAGACACTCACAAATTTGAACAATCCTGATAACTTTTTATAGATCGGTACAAATGGGGAGTTATGTGCCAGTGTACGCGGAGTTGAGAAACCAATGCACTACTTTGCCATGGTCAAGCCCAAGCAACCATGAAAGTACCCCAAGAAGCGACTAGCAAGAGTTACAAGGGAAGAGTTTAGCAAGATTGTTGAGTCTGTAATTGCTTCTATGAATACAATTGCCTATGATCTTTCCTCATAGATTAGAACTAGATTCCCTATTGAGAAACTACTTAAATCCATGTCTATTGTGTTTCCTCAATATTGGTCTCTTAGCAATTCAGCTGATTTTTGAACCAAGCTACTGACTCTAGTAAAGCAATTTTGCTAATCCAAAAAATTCAATGGAGTAACTATAAATGGAATTTTAGACGAAACTCTTTCTAGAGATAAATCAACCCATTTAACATATGCTATCAGGGAACAATATGACACAATGGAGAACCCCCATGCCTATGATTGTAACTAGATTACAAAGAACAAGGAAGGTACTACAAATCAAGAAGAACCTTTTGAGATTGATCATGAGATCGAGGTATGTCAAGATGACTCAAATGATTCTACTGAAATTCCTAAGACTCTGAGGTATGTTAAGAAAAACCATCCTAAAAATCAAATTATTGGCAATGCAAATAAAGACATGATGACAAGATCAAGATTCAGAGATGAAATTTGTTTGATTTCTCAAGTTGAACAAAAAAATACTGATCAGGCATGTAGAGATGAATCTTGGACTAAGGCTATGCAGGAAGAAATGGAAAAAATAAAGAAAAATAACACTTGGGAATTGGTTCCTAGACCTAAAGATAAGAATGTTATAGGAACTAAATGGGTTTTCAGAAACAAGATGAATGCAGAAGGAATGGTTGTAAGAAATAAGGCAAGTACTCACAACAAGAAGGCATAAACTTTGAAGAAACATTTAATCTTGTTGCTAGGCTTGAGGCTGTAAGATTATTTCTTGCTTATGTTGCACACAAAGACTTCAAAGTATATCGGATGGATGTGAAATTTGCATTTCTGAATGGAGATATAGAGGAGGAATTATATATTGAACAACCTGATGGATTTCCTCTGGCAGATGATGAGGACATGGTTTGCATGTTGAAGAAGGATTTGTATGGACTGAAACAAGAACCTAGAGCATGGTATGCTATATTGTACAGGTATCTACTTTGTCTTGGTTTTAGAAAAGGTAATGCAAACAGTAATTTGTACTTAAGAACTAGTGAAGATGGAATTTTAATAGTTGAAGTTTTTGTAGATGATATAATTTTTTGAGGGAATGATGAAATGAGTAAAAATTTCTCTAAGCAAATGGAAAATGAAGTTGAGATGTAGATGATTGGTGAGATGAAATTTTTCCTTGATCTGCAAATCAACCAAAACAAGAATGGTATTTTTTATTTCTCAGACCAAGTATCTTAAGGAAATGTTGAAAAAGTTTGGAATGGAAGATTGTAAACCTATTGGAACACCTATGGTTACAAGTCACAAGCTTACTACTACTAATGAATCTTAGAGTGTTTTTCAGACAAAGCACAAATATATGATTAGAGGCCTACAATATCTTACTCACACTAGACCTGATATTGCTAATGCAGTTGGAATTATGGAAAGATATCAAGAATATCATAAAGAGACACACCTTGCTACTGTAAAAAATATTTAGATATATGAAAGGAACACTAGATTATGGCTTATGGTATAAAAAATGTGATGATTTTGTTTTGCATGCGTATACTGATGCTGATTGGGAAGGAAATGTTGATGACAGAAAGAGTACAAGTGGTGGTGCATTCTTTCTTGGGAAAAGATTGGTTTCTTGGTTAAGTAAAAAGCAGGATTGTATAGCTCAGTCTACTGCTGAATCAAAGTATGTTGTTGCTGCTATAAATTGCACACAAATTGTTTGGATGAAGCAAATGTTGAAGGTCATTGGGATAAAATTTGATGAGCCAGTGGTTATCCATTGTGATAACACTAGCACAGGAAATATGTCAAAAAATATATTCATGCATTCAAAGACTAAACACATTTCCATTAAGTATTATTTCTTGAGAGACAAGGTTGCAGAGAAGGAGATTATATTGGAGTATATCAGTACAAAGGAACGAATAATGGATATATTTACAAAACCTTTGGCCAAGAACTAAATTGATGCAGGAATGCATCATTCCAGTGGATTTTAGAGCTATATCATTTTATAGACTTGATGTATGGATCAACTCCTCAGGGGGAGTGATCGCAGGAACAATATAGAACACGTTTGGGTGATTATGCACCTGGATGTTACAGGCATGAAGATTTGAAAAAGATACACCTTGCAGAGGAAAGATGGTCAAAAGTAGAAGTAATAGAACACTTTTCTATTGATGTCAAAGGGGGAGTGATATAGAGTGAAAATCCCTATTGTTATAGGGAGAGTGAAAATCCCTATTGTTTTAGGGAGAGTTGTGAAGAGGATATTGAGAAGATTGTATTAAGAGGGAGTACTTTTGGGTTGATGGATTTTCTCATATGTTTCCATCAATGAAAAAGGGGGAGATTGTTGGAATTAGTTTATGTTGTTGTTGGCATTTATTTTTTGTCACTGATGTCAATATATGTTTCTATTGAGACAAAACAGACTGGTTATTACTGTTGCTTAGATGAATGACAAAAGTGTACATGTATTGTACAGTTGATTCAAAGCATGTGAAGATGAAGATGTGTACATGGATGTGTTGTGATCTTATGCCTAAGGTCGTATGGCTTAATATTTTAGATGGAGTAAGTTACAAATGTTTTAGTGGAGACTGGGTATTGGACAGTGACAGTGAACTATGACAGAGTTAGTCTCTGAGTTTTGAGGATTGCATGCGATATCAATTCATGTTATGTAAGATTGAAGAATGACAAAAGACATGTTGAGGAATGTTTTTTATGATTCTTGGGTCACAAGACTCTTGGTGATGTTAGTTGTGACGTGTGTTATGGAGAAGACCTATTTGGGGCTGACTTCAGAGATGGAGTGTGTATTATGGATTGCAAGCATGGATTATGGATCTTGGATTATATTTGATGAGTTGTAATTGATGTTTACTTGTCATAGGTACCGTGTGTATCTTAGCAAGGGGTTATGTAATTATTTTTGCATTGGGGAAGTCTTAATTGGCCAACCTAATTGCTTATTGTAAACCTGTATAAAAGAAAGTTATTTTCTTTTGTGGAAAGTGTGTGGTAACAACGAAGTGTGGAAGATGCGAGCTTGTTTGTGTGAAGTCTGATGGATGTAGAGCAGAGGTTGTGATTAAGAGACTTCATTGGAACTGATCAAGCAAAGACAATTGCTATCAAACAGTTCATTGGATTGTATATTTCTTATACACTTGTATTTTAGACAGTAAGTCCTGAAGGTGGATTTAACCTTCTTTAGGAAGTGTGCCTAGGCAGTGAGCCTATTGTTACTCTTGACTCCTAACAGGGTCTATCCTTTAACAGGAACTATGTACTATAATGCATTAATAATATCCTAACAAGGCTAAATCTTTTAACAGGGATACTATACTCTCAGTACACTATTTGTGGGTGCTAATTCTCACTGGGGTTTTACCTTTAACATGGTTTCCTTGAAAACTAAGGATTGTGTCATGGTGTTGCAATTGTTGTTATTAAAGTTTTGGTTTATAATGTTTAATGTTTAATAATTTGTCTCACAACTGATTCACCCCCCCTCTCAGTTGTGTTGGTGGACTATTATTCCTAACAGTATCAACAACTAGGCCATGTTAGGTACCCATGAGCAACTAGTCATTGGAACTAATCTCTCACAAATGGAGAAAGAGAGAAAATATAGTGGGACAAAGCTCATCTCGATCCAAAAAGAGATATTCAAATCATATACATGTGATATATTATATGATGTACATGGAGGTCTAAAAATAAATACCCCTAAGAACTACATCCATCACACGAATGCATTTGATAGCTCTCTCAATAGAGGGATATATATATATATATATATATATATATATATATATGGCTTCCCATAACAAATACTATCATACAAGAATGGTAAGTGTCAAAAGGAAAAAAAATGATCTAATGCTTTCAAACAACTTGTCTCCATTTAGGAAAGAAAAAAAACATATATAAATGCAGGAATGATTCCCATTCAAGATATGCTGAGAAATATGGTAGTATGAATAAGGATGATAATATCTCTAAAAACTACTCATGTGTCTCCTTGTATAAGTGATATGATTATGTCACGATCCAATTAGGCTTATATCCTTTTAAAGAAGGAGGTGACAATATGGAATTGTGTAGAAATTGATATAAAATAATCTCTAAAGGCAAATGTGATGTGACAATAGGAGTGTAATCAGTGCCATAAAAAGAGAGACAATCACTCAAATGTGTCCTTCACATTAGTAGAAGAATGAAAAAATAAGAATTAACTACTTAGAATGAAGCAATCCTTAAAGCACAAATCTGAAAAATTGAAAGTGCATCCTCCATCCAAATCTAAAAGACAATGACAGTCCCACTAATAAGGAATGATGGAAGTCTCAAATGACTGTGGATAAGAGGTCAATTAAAGTGAAGATGAATCAACTCTATATGAAGAAGAATCATGAACCTCTAAAGAAAAATCATCTGAAGTGTCAAAGTGCTCCAAAGTATCATATTCCCTAATAGTATCATAAACATAGGGTGTCCAATCAGAAGGAAGAGAGGCACAGTGCAAACTAAAATATGATAATTTGGGAATGGTTGAATATCAAGATCTCCATATAACTCCCAAATTTTAGTCCAAAGAGTACGAGGGCACTCAAAATCAATAATAGACTCTAAAACGTCATAATCTACATGCATAGCAATAACTCTTAAGACATGATCCCTTTTACAACTCCAATCAATTATCTTACTAGGTGTGCTAGGTAGAGGAAAAAGATCATACAAATGGGACAACAAAGAAATCCATCTAATATGAGTGATAATGCCATCTCTCCATTGTTTTTAGTTTCCCCTCTGCAAGGTAATCAAAGAAGGATAAAACAAATAACCCATTGCAGACTATGATAATTCTTCAAAATCTCAAAGATATAGCCATCACATGAATATGAAACCCTCCAATTTATAATATGCAATTGAAAAAATGAAGCCCATTCACAAATTGTGCCTTTGCAAGTGTCAGGATATCCAAGTTACGAAGCGAACACATAAAATGAAAAAAATCAATAAATAATACTTGGGTCTAAATTTGGAAAAGTGCATGTGTTGAATGATAGAGCTCCTCGATAAATTTCCAACACAACAAGAATTACGAAAGTTAGAGGTCATATAAAAATGTTGTGTTTGGGAGTCCAAATAGAAGGATTGACTTCAAGCTACAAAAATGTTGATAGGTGAAAAAATTAGGTGGATTGACTTGCATCATGTTGGAAAAACTAGATTTCCAATAATACATGGAATGTAAAAAATGGACTTTGTACATCCAAGATATACTTAGTGGAAAACATGAATTATATGGAGCCTAATTAAAAAATAAGGGTGCCAAATGAAGCCCTAGGCGGATGACCTCTAGTATTTGATGTGATCAACCTGCTTCAAAAGGAAAAAAAAAAACATGAGGCCTAGATAGGGCTAGCAATAATTTAGTAGGCATTTTTGGGGTTCTCAAGCCTTCTAAACACAATGGTGGGGTCATATTTGACCCACATTCCTTTAGATTATTAGCTAGCTCCCAGGATAAACAACAAGCTCTTCTTATAAGTACCTTGAAACTTTGGTAAAATTGACCAAGATCAACCCATAATAAACAAAAACTGGATTTTAGGAAAAAATCAGTTCTTTGATATGAAAAGGGGTTTACAAGGCCAAAGCTATGATCCTATGGTGGAATAATGAAGAGCCCATCACGAAGTTGAACACTTCAAAGGACCAACCGATAAACATGTCTTCTACTAGAGAATGTTGCAATAAGAGCTTGCATGCATATTGAGATTGAATTACTTAATGAGATATTAAATTGATACGATACAATTTATAAATGAGCCCTCCTTATATAGACAAGGTGATGAGGTAGTTACAAATACCCTCCCTACAAATATTAAATGCATGATACAATATAATAAATGCCTGAAGCAAATATTAAATAATGAGTTATCATCTATCTTCTAAAATGCCACCTTGGATAACTAACTTGATCTTATGGACAATATTCAACAATGAGTTTCAAAAGTAACTTATAACAACTGATTTATGTCAACTAGGCCTAAGTAAGCTTAATATGTAAATGATATAGCAATATTAATGAATTAACTATTTTTACTCTGTAGATTCTCTAATTAACTACTTCACTACTTAATAATTTATTCATAATTAAATAAAAATATTACATTATATCAAAATAAACATCGTAACATATACAACTCTAGTGGAAAAAGCCCCAAAAAAGGTGCTAAAACAATGATAAAAGTGTTATACTCTCATTTTTAGTTGGGAAGGATAATGGTTTTTTCTTTTCTTTTCTGGTGGCTAGTTATTTGTTGTTAGTTTTCAAGGGCTCACTCTGGCCTATGGTTGTTTTTGGATAAGGATTGGTGTATGTGTTGGGATTGTGCTTGCTCTTGTTGAAGCCGAGTTTTGTTTGCTCTCTTCTCAGAGGTGGGTTTTTGCTTTTTATTTCTGGGTTTCGCGCATTAGGAATTCTTTGGTGGTGGAGTCTACCCCTATTGAGGCGGGGTGTGTTCTACTGGCCACGACGAGGTATGGACTCATTCTGTTTCCTTATTCCTCTCTCACGATTCCTATGGAGGTGGAAGTGTCCCTTATGGAGATGGAGAGTTGCTTTGTAAAAAAGGCTGATGGTGAATTTTTGTGGCCTTCTCTTTTCTGTGTTTGCTTGGACGTGGGATGAAATTGTGGTGGGCTCTCCTGTCTAACAATCTCTTCCTTTTTTACTCCTATAGAGGTGTGCTCATTTTCTATTGAGGTGGAAAGAAGTTTCACAGATGGGGGGTTGATTTTCTATAGGGACGAGGCCTTTTTATTTACTATTGGTTGGTCATAGGAACAATTTTAAATCCCAATGTGAAGGCTTGGGGAACCTTTCAAAACCCCCTTGTAAGCTTACCCCACTCTTTTGGGTTGTGTTCTATTTGCTTCTTGTTCTGCAATAGCCCTTTAGCTATGTGCTATTATTGGCCTTTTTGGCCTATGTGTTATAAGTGACCAGTTGTGGCCTCTTATTTTATAAGAAACCTCTTTGTGGCAGATTACTAACATTGTTGTTAGTGTGTTGTTAATGGCCTTCAATTGTAATAACCAACACCTTTGTTAATAGTTGTTGATCTCTCTGACGCCATTAGGCTATAGTTGTGTAAGGGTTAACACCCTTGTCATGGTGCAGAACTCAATGATAAAATTAATTATATAAAGATGTGGTAAATATAAATTTTATGACAACTGTCCAATCAAAACTGAACTTCAAATTTGAAGAAAATTATATTTAAAAAAATGGGTATCATAGGTCACATATGTATTTAACTATACTTCTATATAGTTTTGGATGGTCTATACAAAAATATTTTCGTTTATGATATAACAACTTCTCATTTTTTATTATTATATTTGATTACAAAAATATATAAATACGGGAACAAGATCATGAATATATTTGAATCTTGAAATCAAAATTTTACATAAAATGATATATAAGATGAAGGGTGCATTGTTTTTAAGTTTACAAAAACTATGTATTTAAAGTCAATTGATATGGGAAATTGAATCTCTTATTTTATTACTAGAGTAATACATAGAAAAATAACACATAACAATAATATAAAGTTCAAAAACACAGATTTCAACATTAAATATAAAAATCACAAACAATGAGATGAAGATTTAAAAATTATAATAGATAAACATTTACTAGGTTGTTTTATAGAGAAAGAATAGTATATTTGTTCACTTAGTAAAATAACATGTAACTACAAGATGAAAGTTAAAAAAACACACACATTTCAACATCAAATATAAAATATCATAAAAAAATAAAAGCTGGGAGATATGGATTAAAAAATTATGTAATGGATAAGCCTTCCTTAGATGTAATGTTGATTCTTTTATTGACAATTTTTTTGAATTGACCAGACATAAAAAGTTACAAAAATGTTTAAGATAATACACAAATCTTTTTCAATATCTTTTAGAAATAAAGAATATGGATATGTTCATTTAGGTAATATTTTTCTTTAAGTAATTATTTCACTAATAAATTTATAATAAATTAATTTTTAAAACATTTTTAAAAACATCACATGTCTATTATTAAGATACCAAGAGCTAGAGCATAGAATGTACTATTAAATCATAATATGTAATTCAAAATTTTATTAACAATAAAATAAAATAAAATGAAATAAATGAAATAAAGATTATTAATCACATTCAGAGGCTAGATGAGAGTAGATGAACCAATAAGGTAAGAGCAATCTATAGAACCCAACAAGGCCAAAGTAGTGTAGAGGACTATGCGACCTAACAAGGCCAGAGTAGCCTATGAGACAAAATGAAACCAACACATCCTATGGGACTCAAGAGCAATGCACTCCCACACACTTATTTATAAAATTTGTAATCTTCTCTCAATGTTTCACTTGTCTTTGGGATGGGTGACCTCTCTCGAAGGCCTATTATTTCACCTCTATGAACATTGCCTAAATGCAATTAGTACTAAGTATTCCATTCAGTCTTATGAAAGACAAATTCTTATAAACTACTATTCATAAAATACGAATCAATAAATTTGACTTAAAAACTAAAAAATTTAATTATATAAAAATATTCCAATCTTCTCTAAATCAAATATTGCACAATAAATTATGATTATTAAATTGCTGTTTTCTCCAACCGTCCTTTAAAAAGAAGATTACCTAATATATCCTCACAAGATATCTTTTTAAATGACACTAATGTTGGTGTATATTGAGCACTTCAGGACAATGGATGTCAAGGCCATATGAACTACGCTCCAACTCAAATGTAGGACAGTACTAAATCCAACCTTTCTAAAATGGTGGTGTTCGATTTCGTTTTTTTCTTTTTTAGACCTCATTAACCTAAAAAGTAGTTGTACTTCATACACAAACCACCTACTTCCTTTACCTGCTACGACTCAAAGTGGAAGCAACTTGTGGGGTCAGCCCCCTCGTTATGCGTACCAAACGCGAAAAACCAACTCTGCATTGACATTGCTGTCATGCGCATCAAGCTGTCATTAACCATCAAAATGCCTGATTGCTCAAGTACAAGATTTCAACAACAACAGAACAATTTGTTGTTTAGCGCATCTCATTTTCATGGATAAAGTCCAGAACGCTTGGGAGTGGGATTTATGTGCCACCTACTAATTTGGGTCTACCTAACAGCACCCATCGCCGTCAAATCTCATGCTCACCTAGCCCATAACACTGCTAATATGCGAACGTAGGCGGTCAGTCAAATTGAATGTTTGAAAGCAGAAAAAGACCACGGATTTGCAATTGGACTGGATGAGTAACATACACATGAGGTGCCACCAAATCTAACAACTTGCGCGACAATGAAAAGCTCCTAAGATTCTGTTTTTCCCAACTATTCCCGGTTGTGGAGACTTGGGTGGAGGCTGAAGAGTCCTAAAGCCCCGTGGAGCGAAGAAGGGAAGGTGAAAGTGCCCATGTTCATATCTGTATGAACTAGCTAATTAATTTTGGGGTAGGTGATTCAAGATCACTTTAAAACATTTATTAATTAAGTTGAAAACGAAAAACAACTGTGGTATGAATTTAAATTTAATTAATAAACGTGTTAAAATTGTGTTGTCAGGTAGAATATGTCCCCTGTATAGCCATGTCAGGTAGAATATGTCCGCTGCATAGCCATTTCCTGATATAAATACATTCTTTTATTATGTTGTGTTTCTGTTACAAAAACGATTCTGGCTTTGGTGCAAGCTCAAATTTGGAAATAAACAAGGGGGATTGATTTCAGACCTGGTAGAATATGTAAGCTTGCAAACTGTTCTTGTCTCAGGCTTAGATTTCCATTCAAACGTGTATGCCATGCTATGTCAAAGTTTTCTGTAAGTCAATCGATCTGGTTGTTTCTGTATGCCTCCATTTGTATCCATGATTTGGGTGTATCTAGTATTCTTTACCCACTGGTTATTCTGTGCTAGAGTCATGTTTCATCCTATGATAAACCATTCTCTCAGGTGCCTTTCCAGTTTTTGGATGTTCTCTGCTATAGGTTAGAGTATATTTTGATTTAGGTGCAGAAGCAAATTAAGATAAAAATTGTTTTATTAAAAAAAGTCAATCTTCTCATAGCTCTTGCTACTGATTTGAGTGTATCCGGAATTGGGAATAGTAGGCGAATCGGAGTGGAGAGTGGAATGGCAGGAGTTATTCGACTTGTAGCATAAACCTGTCATTTATACGATTCAGATTTAACCCAAACTAGGGGTTATCGCGGCGTTAAGGCAATCTGATACATGCGTTATCAATACCCTGTATCGACAGCCATAGAGTATATTGCATAGCTGTACTTATCTGTATTGGGAAAACGCTATTTTAGCTGTGGGGTACCCCATATTTGTCTTATTGCTGATACCAAAGATTTGGCTAGATTTAATGTGCACATAACAAGCTATTAAGATCTTGCAGTAATATTATTCTTATTCTTTGGAAGATAGAACTAGAGAATTTTGAGTTCAGTAGTGAGCAAATTCTTACTGAGTTATTTTTCTGTGAACAGAGCAGGTTCTACCTAATCCTGTATTGTACCTGTCGCCTTCAAGTATGGAGCATTGCTTTCGCTAAAATATTCAAAGATACTTGTGGATTTTACGAATAAATCTGAGCAAGATAACTGACAATGGTAGCGATGGCTCAAAATGGTTGCTTCCTCTGTATCCCTCTTGTGGCCCATACTATTGAAGAGATGGTGTCTCAAATGCAGCAGGCGCATATGCAAGGTGCAGACTGCGTAGAGCTTCGCATTGATCATCTGAAAATTTTTAATCCTCAAGTGGATTTACAAACCCTTGTAAAATCCAGAACTTTGCCTGTTATTGTTACTTACAGGTATACCTTTTTTTCGTAAACTTACATGGTTTATTAAATATAATCAACCGATATTACTGTTGGAAAAATTTCTAATCAAACAGGTCAATGGAACTAAAACTAAAACTAAAACTAAAACTAGAAGGCAGGTGAGGACAGTTATCTTAAACGTAACACAAGATATTGTATAGAATCTTAATAATAAGAAGTTAGAACAATCCTATAAGAGCGTGATAGTTGAAACACATTTGTAATGTTTGAATAAATAATTGATTTTGCTTCCTTCAACCATTAACAATTCTCTTTTTCTGTACCGATTTACTTTTTCCTTATATTGAGGCATTTCTGGTTTTCTTGGAAGTGTTTTAGATACCATGGTACTCTTTTTGACTACTTGTGAGGGGTAGTATATAGCCCACTGTTGATCTATGATCAGTATAAGCACCTAACTATGATTGCAGTGGCATGGCAGGACTGATATGGGGTAGAAGGACACCACTAGCTGGTTCCTGCAGCTATTATGCCTTTTCTTTCTCATTTTTGTGTATACTATACAGCTGAGCACTGGTTTCCTAACAAACACATTGTTTGGTTGATTTTTCTGCATTTATGACTTTTTTAACTGAACACGTACAAAGTTTTGAAACATCATTAGCATGCTACATTCACGCAACACGATAGCTTTATATTATGTCTCTTGGAAATTCCGTGGCTCTTATATGCCATGGTACTCTTTCTGGCTAAGTGTCATGTGTAGGATATAGCCCGCCATTGCTCTATGACCAGTATAGTAACTGGAGCCATGATTGCAGGGGAGAGGTGGGAATGAGATGGGGTAAAAGGATGCCACTAGAGGCACATTATAGAACTATCATGTTGTGTGAATGTAGAATGCTAAGGACGTTTCAAACTTTGTATACTGTGAAGCTGAGGACTGGTTTCCTAACACTCACATTGTTTGGTTGATTGTCTCACATTTGTGAGATTTGTAACTGAATGCATACAAAGTTTTTAAACATCATTTGCATGTTACATTCACACAACATGATAGTTTAATAATACGCCTCTATGAAATTCTGTTGCTTTTATATGTCATGGTACTCTTCCTGGCTAAGTGTAATGGGTGGTATATAGCTCACTACTGCTTTATGTCTATGATAGTATAATCACTTAGCCACGATTGCAGGGGAAAGGTTGGAGTGAGATGGGGTAAAGGAATGCCACTATCTGGTTCCTGTAGCTTCTTCCTTTTTCATTCTCATTTATTGGGTAACTTTATATCATGCACTTGACCATTGATTTCACAACAAGCACATTATCTGGTAACTGGTTTATTGTTCTGCGTTTGTGACGTTTGTAACCAAATGCACACAAAGTTTTGAAATATTATTAGCATGCTATATTCACAAAACATGATAGTCTTATAATATGCCCATAGCAAGTTCCGTTATGCTTATCTATATTTTGGGTAATTACTAATATTACTAGTGCAAAGCATTTTGGGTGGGCTTATCTTTTAGTTGAACAGCACGAAATTTATGCATCCTTTACTCTTTTCTATATCTTGGATAATATTAGTATGCATAGCATTTTGTGTGGACTTATTAGTTGAACAGCAAGAAATTTATGCTCTCTAAGTTGACATTATATTACTTCCAATTGATGCTTAAATATAGCACACATGCCAATTTAAGCAGAGATAATTTATATGACCTTTTTTATAAAGCCTCTCATGTCCGATTATTTAAGTGCCTTCTCGTCTTCATATTTGGCTTGATAATGTTCTAGAGTTCTTGTAGGATGCTTCTTGCAAGCTGATATCAAATTTCTATCCTGCAGTGTACATGGCACTATATTTCTCTGATTCATCTCCAATATTTCAAGTTTCCTTCTTGAGTAATTCAACAATGTACATGAGTTTTTAATAACAGCAGAAATATCTGTTTAAAACTTATCGTTTTCTGTGTTTTCATGTTTGCTGATCCATATTTGCCTACACAAACTGTGCTTTGTGATTTACAAAACGCCAAATATTGTTGTTCTTTGTTTTATAACTGATGCATCCTCCTTGGAAGCTATGTGATTAAGATGGTTTCAATTAGAAGAGCATTCACCAACACAAACACATTTTAAAACAAAGTTTTACTGTGGAAAGCTTCACTAATGGAGGAAAAAGCAGTTTGGTTAGTGCCAATAGCATGATTACCTATGTTTATTAATTATAAACAAGTACAAAAAGGGGGTCTTCAGTTCTTCAAGCTGCTTCCTACTATCTGTTTGGTTCTTTGTTAACTGGAATCGACCTTCCTTGTGGTTCAATAGTGTCAAAACACTTAACAAAACTTCCAAGAGTTTCAAATGAACTTCCAACTTTCCTTTTCATGTATTGGAAGCCTCTGAGATAAAAAAATGAAGAACCAAATGCCGTGACTGCTCATGTTCCCAGCTGTCCATGCGTTGTGGCATTTTTGTTTCTTTCCTTAAGCATTTCTTTTGCTCTGGCATTCTGTCATTTGCTGCAATATAACAATCATTTACTGCAATATATCAATCATTCCACGTGACTGATAGTTGTTTACCATGGGAGATGGAGCATTGCTGTGGTATTCAGATGTTTTTGCTGCTTTTGCCAGCTGCCAAATTCGTATGTTACAAATTAATGGTTACTTGCACCGTTTCAAAACTTGAAAACAAAACATCATTCTTGTTCTTGAGTTCATCTTGATCCTTTTGGATCATACCTCCTTTCATAGAAAGACGCTTTTTGTTCCACAAAAACTTAGTTAGACATCAAGTGAGGAAACATCACCCCCACCTTTTCTTTGGAATACCATTGAGCTTGATTGATCATTTTTCATTTGAGTTCCACTTGCCAAGACTCTTGGACACCCTATCTAGAATCTCTTTGTTTCTTTTGTAGCACTACATTCTCGGGAAATATCACTTGCTTGTCACAGACCAAATATTTTAACAAAGCTATTATCAAATCTTCTTCTTCTTCATTGAACATGGATGGTTCATACAGCCAAAGGTATCCTAAACAAAACTAGTCTTATAACTGGAATCGACCTTCCTTTTGGTTCAATAGTGTCAAAACACTTAACAGAACTTCCAAGAGTTTCAAATGAACTTCTAACTTTCCTTTTCAATTATTGGAAGCCTCTGAGATAAAAAAATGAAGAACCAAATGCTGTGACTGCTCATGTTCCCAGCTGTCCATGCGTTCTGGCATTTTTGTTTCTTTCCTTAAACATTTCTATTGCTATGACATTCTGTGATTTGCTGCAATATAACAATCATTTACTGCAATATATCAATCATTCCACATGACTGATAGTTGTTTACCATGGGAGATGGAGCATTGCTGTGGTATTCAGAGTTTTTGCTGCTTTTGCCAGCTGCCAAATTTGTACGTTACAAATTAATGGTTACTTGCACAATTTCAAAATTTGAAAACAAAACATCATTCTTGTTCTTGAGTTCATCTCGATCCTTTTGGATCATACCTCCTTTCAGAGAAAGACGCTTTTTGTTCCACAGAAACTTAGTTAGACATCAAGTGAGGAAACATCACCCCCACCTTTTCTTTGGAATACCATTGAGCTTGATTGATCATTTTTCATTTGAGTTCCACTTGCCAAGACTCTTGGACACCCCATCTAGAATCTCTTTGTTTCTTTTGTAGCACCACATTCTCCGGAAATATCACTTGCTTGTCATAGACCAAATTTTTTAACAAAGCTATTACCAAATCCTCTTCTTCTTCATTGAACATGGATGGTTCATATAGCTGGAGGTATGCATAATTGGTCCAATTTGAACCTATTCTCCCCAACTGCCTCTAAGATGGTGAAATGTCCATACCGCAGAGGTACTAGTTTGTTTGGTTTGTCCTTGCATCCACTCTTTCTCTAGGGATAACCATACTTTGTCTCCGACCTTGAGACTACGCTTCACACAACGCTGATCGTGTCTCTCCTTTTATTTCAACTGAGTCTTCTGTAGTTGTGTTTTCACCTTGAATGGGATTTTCATTTGATGAAGCCTCTCAATGAATTTTGTTGCTTTTTCCACCTCTAAGTCCAATCCTACTTGCATATCTTGTCAATCAAGTGCAACATTAATTGAACTGGTATGTACATACCCAAACACACTTCAAAAGGTGACTAACCTGTAGAGCAATTTATTTTCCTTCTTGTTTGAGTGATTTATGTAAGGAAAAGACTCATCCAAACTTTGGAAACTTCTTGTGGTAACCTCTTATGAGTTGTGCTAGGATCCTATTTAACACCTCCATTTGCTCATTCCTTTGAGGATGGAAGATAGTACTCTTTTGGAGTTTGGGGTCCATTTTCTCCCACAAAGTGAGTGAAATTTATCAACAAACTGAGTATCTCTATGTGAGACAATTGACTTTGGTAACCCTTAATACACCCACACACTAGCAAAGAAAAAAGATATATGCTGACTTTTTTTCATTAATTGTTTCCTTACATGGGGTTAGAACACACATCTTGCTGAACCTATCAACAGCAACAAAGTCATAATTATTACTGTGCTTGCTTAGTAGCAAACCACCCATGAAATCCATGGAATTCTTTCCCACTTTAGTATGCTCCAGAAGAGGCATGTACAATCTTTCATTTTGCATCTTGGATTTGCATCATAACTTGCATTCTCTAATGAACTTTGCTACTTGTACTTGCATTCGAGGCCAATACGTATCTACTATCTGGTCATCCCTTTGCAAATTAAGGCACCATTTATCTATTACCAAAGTGACCTGCCACTTTGGAGTTATATTCCTCCCTCACTAGCATCCGTCTCAACCTCAAAGAGCAGCTACAGATTAGGCAAGGCAAACACTAGAGCATTACTGATCTTGTTCTTCAATGTATTAGAAATTTAGAAGCATTGTCGTGTATCTTGCCCCAATCAAAATTCTTACCAAATGCTGCAGCTGTATAAAGGAGCAGCTATAGAAGAGAAAGATGGAATGAATTTGCACATATATTGAGTGGCACCTACAAAGCTCCTTGTCTTTGTGGCTCTTTTTCTTGAAAGCCTCTACCTTTGTTGGATCCACTATAAACTCACCTCTTCCAACCATGACTCAAATATGTTAATGGTTCTTTCACAATCTCACACTTCTTTACATTCCACAAGAGCCGTTTTTCTTTCAAGACTTCCAAAGCTTGCTGTGAGTGAACTAAATGTTCTTCCCATGTTGCACTATAAATACGAGTGTCACCCTGATACACTTCGAGACATGTGTCTATTAACTGTCCCAAAATGTTATTCATAGTTGGTGCATTACATAAATCAAAAGGAAGAACTAACCATTCATGTGTTAATGATTCTTTGGTAAACTCAAACTTCTTCGAATTGCACAAGAGCCATTTTCTTAAAGACATTTAAAACTTGTTGTAAGTGAACTAAATGTTCTTCCATGTTGCATAAAAAATAAGAATGTCATCCAGAATCCAGAGACAATATGAGACATGTATCTATGAACCGTCTCAAAATTTCATTCATAGCTGGTGCTTTACATAAACCAGAAGATAGAACTCACCATTCATAGAGTCCTTGCTTGGTTTTTAAAGTGATTTTCTATGTATCCTCCTCCATTTGTACTTGTTGCCAATTTTAGATCCAATTTGGTAAAATATTTTGCATGTTGCAGCTGATCCAACAAGTCATCTACTTGTGGAAGCAAATGATGGTTTTTATGATGATCTTGTTGAGAGCTTGCTAATACACGCACATTCCCCAAGATCCATTCTTCTTTCTTACCAGTACAATGGGTGAAACACATGGGCATGTACTTGGACATAACATACTTTGATCCAATAACTCATGAAGCTGTTTGTTCAACTCATTATTCTACATTAATGATTGTCTATACAATCCTATGTTGGGTGGAGGAGATATGGGAAAGCAGGTGAATCTCATGCTCTATCTCTCTTTTAGGAGGCAGCCCTTTAAGTTCATGAAAGTCCTCTTCAAAGTGGCAAAATCTCATCTATCTCCTTGGTATTCTTGCTAGTATGAGATGCAGAAGAATCCCAATCTTATTGTCTTGTTTATCTTTCAAAAGCAATAAACAAAACTGTTTGGTCGTTTGAATTTGCTCAAGGGCTTGATTTGAACTTATGACGGCAATCCTTGCTTTGTTTTGACGTCCCTTGACAGTGTATTTGATTCCTTCCTTGGCCCATTGGTACTTAATACTGTCTTCATGAATGTAGCATCCCTCACATACGAATATGGCCTCCAAGCATAAATCAAATGCATCAAGTGAAATTGCATCCACCTCTACTTCATCAGCATATTGAGCATTAATTGAAAACTGAAATTTGCGCCTCTTTATTGGATCTTAACACCCTTCTTGGCTCAACCCAAAGGATAAGGTTGAGGATGATCATAAGTCTTCAAACCAAGCTTTCTAAGCATCTTAGCTGAAATGAAATTGCAATAGGAATTGGTATTTGCAAGTGCTCTCACCCTTTTTCTTCACTTGGAATTTTTTAGCAAATCGTTGGTTCATTGCATCAAGTTTTTGTTGACTCACGATGATCGTGGTAGCTATGCTTCCAAATTTATCATTGGTGTCCAAACTCTTCTCTATTTCTACCTTTTCATGGATGGCAACCATGGACTTTTTGGAGTTCTCCTTGGACTTATTATTTTGGCACAACCTGGTGTGCAACCTCCAACACTTATTTTTAGTTTGATCATCGATATCTCAATGTGAACAATGATTCTTTGGGATCCTTGCATTGGTGAACAGTAGCACTAACCTTCTTATCTTTCCATTTATTGGTAAATTTTCTTTTCTTTTCCTCTGAAGATTCTTCCTCATCCTTCTTCCTTTCCTCATTTATGTAGTATACCATACACGAGGCTCATCTCAATGGGTTGGATTATTGGTAATGACTCTCGTAAGATTTGAATGCAATCTAGCAAGATAGTTGGTAAGGATATCTTATTCCTCCAAGTCCATACAAAGTAACGTGACTTGCCCACAAAATTTGGTTTTATATTTCTGTACACTTTGACCCGTTCCTTGCCTATAGTCGAGCCACTTTATCATTTGATGATTGATCAGTTTCATGGCCAATTGGATAGAAATTCTTCCGTAGCAAGTCTTCAAAATTGTCCCAATTGTAGATTGATGGTTTCTTTTTCTTTTCATAAAAGAAAGATAGTACTACCACCATATAAGAATATGCCCACTTGTTTTTAAGCAAACAAAATAAATATTTAACCTGCACAAATCTAATGGACACTAAAATACATCTCCATTTGTGTTATCCAACCGTCTAAAATATCTGTTTTAACTTGACCTTAATTTTTTTTGATGTCTACATTGATTTAATCATTTAAGCTTAGATGGAGTTGTACCAGATTTTAGTTTGGATTCTCTTTCTTCCTAGTGGCGCTCATGGTTACCCTTCTTGTCTTCTCCATTGTCGCGAATGCCATAGCTCTTGGCCAGAGCCTACACTAGGGTATTGGTTTATGACTCCTTTTCAGTTGTTTGAGCTTCTTGTCTGGTCTTGTGCTCTTGTTGTTGAGTAATCCACTAGTGGTTCTTCATCAATTCTTGCATATGATTCTCTAGAGCTGAAGCTCCTGCAGTCACGGCATCTATTCTTACTGCTTCATTTGAATGACATGTTCCAATCTTCAGATTCACTGGGACTAAATTGTCTCCACCAGAGGACCTTGTTATGGCCATACAATTGCACTTTTCGCTTGAGTCCCAATGAGTTTTATCTTGCTCTGTTACCAAAATGATCTGCAATTGCCTACAAAAGCCGCACTCTGTGAATTGCAAATCAGAAAATATTGTTATTCTTTGTTTTAGAACTCTTGTTACTCTTTTGGAAGCTATGCAAATAAGATGGTTTCAACTAGAAAAATATTTATCATAACAAACGTATTGGAAAATGCAGTTGTAGCCTGGAAACCAACTTGGTGGGTGCCAATAGGATCACTAGTTTATTTGTTTAATTAAAAACAAGTATAAAGAGGAGTATTTACAACTCCAGGCTGTTTTGTACTCACTGTCTGTTTTTCTGTGAATTGGAATTGACCTTCCTTATTTTCCACTGGTGTCAAAGGAGTTGTCAAAACTTCCAAGAGTTTCAAATTAAATTCCAAGTCTCCTTTCAATGCGGTACACTGGAAGCCTCCAAGATATAAATGAAATGTAGAAAGCCATGACTGTTCAATGTCTGACTGTTGCTTGTGCCATGGCATTTCTACCGCTTTCCATAGTATTTCTTTTGCTGTGGTAGTTTTTCTTTAGCAATGGTATTTTGTCATGCACTGCAGTATATCAATCATTTGCTGCGGTACACAGTTGTTGACCATGGTAGACGCTGCATTTGCCACTTTTCCTAGGCAACAAATTAGTCTATCACAAAATAGTGGGTGCTCGAACATTTTCAAGTTTTGAAGAAACATCATTTCTTGTTCCTAGTTCATCTTGATCCTTTGAATCACTTGGCCCGTTGCAATTAAAGTTAAGAAACTTAAAAAATTGAAATAGCATTATGGCCCTAAAGTTGTTTTATCTTTGGAATCCCTTGAATGGTATTTTATCTGGTCTTAGTCACTTCTAGATTCTAAATGACATTGGAAAGCATTTTTTCTCTTTTTGTAACTATTCATCTCTGCATCATTTAAATTTTCTACGCATTGACTAATCCGTACAAAACAACTGAAATGCATGCATAAAATAGCGAGGTACTGTGTTTTTGGCTAATAAGTATCACATGAAACTTCTTGTTTTGGGGAGTGAAAAACAGAAGTGGATTTCCAGGAGTCTGGGAAGCTCTAGGATTCGATAAGTTCAGTTTTTTTATTTTCTTTTTTCTTTTTTCTTTTTGTCAGGAATACTATTTCTAAAAAAAGAGAAACGAACTGATAAAACCAAGATATTGTAGATTTATTTGCTTTGATTATTTCAACTCTTATCATTTAGAAAGTCACTGAGTAGACCAGTACCTGGAAGGCCGTAGCCTGTATTTTCTTTGCTTTCTGTTGCAGTTCTATTGATTTGTCTCTTGCACCACTTTAAAAGGTTTACTGCCAACATATTTTCTATTTGGGAAAAGTAATATTCCAATCATGTTTCTGATTGAATTGCAAGAAACATGAAACCTTTTATAATGGTTACTTTTAGTATTTTTTTAAGTGGTTGAAAATCTGAAAGCATCAGAATTATGTTCCCCAATTTATTGTCAATCATTGATTGGGTACCATCAGAGGGATTGAAAGTTCCATTCGTGGCTGAGGAAATAAGTTGTGTGCAAAATGAAACTGCAGGAATGTAGGCCTACAAAAGGAATTAGAAGATCAATTTATTCGTCGATGGATACTTATGCCTTGGTCATTACTAGTATATAGAACCATATGTTTCAGATGTGATTCTAACTATCAGAGAAATGTCCTGATTTTGACAATATGACATTTGTACCCATATCAACTGATCTCATTTAAATTATACAAGTATCATTACAAGCTATCAAGTATGGATGATACCTACTGAATTGGAAAAAAAATGCAAGAGATTATTTCTTTTTGTATTGCATAATGAACTAGATTATGTCAAAACAGGGATTAGAACACTTGATCATTGTAAGAAAGATTTTTCTTTTTCTGAATATTAGGCGAATGCTGTTCCCCTGGGAGGCATGGGCCTCTTTTACATTACATTCTATGTATTGCTCTCCATTTTTTTCCACAATTTGGGTGAGAGGGGGTGTGTACCCCTGGATTTCGAACTGGGGAAATCACTGTTATTAGGGCATTGTGTTAACACAGCAGCCCAGCCTTGAATCTGACAAGATTAAAAGTTTCGTTCAGAACATATATTCAAATTAGAAAGGACACTTTATGAGATAGTATTCTATGAACTACATATTTCAAGTTTCAACTGATTGTATTTTTTATTGCCAATGCAAACTCCTACCTCAAAATACTTTCAACTTATTAGAGAAATCAGAAAACTAAATGCATTGCTTGTACATATATTCTTTTATGATTCAGTCTGATATTCTTTACTGGCTTTCCTTTCATATGTTTTTTACATTTCAGGCCAAAATGGGAAGGTGGAATGTATGAAGGCAATGAAGAAAATCGCCTTAATACACTTCGTTTAGCTGTGGAATTGGGAGCTGATTATGTTGATGTGGAGCTTCAGGTTACTCCAGCTGTTTATACGTTTTTATTTAATGCTTGATAAATATTGTATATTGAGCTTTAGTTAGACCTAGTTTCTTTAATTAATCAATAGTGCTCATTGATCTGCTATGAAAAAGTGAAGTAGTCCTTATAGTTAATCTGTAATCAAGCAGGATGGAATTAACATGTTTCTTTGGTTACAACTTGGTTCTAGTTATTTTCAGTTTGGAGCTCAACTAATAAGGAAATTTTGCATAGATTTGTCATATTTTCACCAGTTCTTGTGCAAGCTATGATGCTTCCAGTGCTGAGATTTTTGTTTACACTTTAATTTGAGAAATCCTTTATCTAGCCTTGTATATGTAAATACATGAACTCTTTTGGAGGCAGTTGTGGAAGATGGGTTTCAAGGTGGTTCAATCCACTATGTTTATGGCAAATTAAGTGGCAATTAGAAGCTAAATCTGATTCAAATGGATAAAGGATCAGCAAAAATGAAAAGTTCGAACCTAAAAAGGAAGAACCAAACATCTAAAAGCCAAGGCAAGATATAAGAGTAAGCTTTTAGATGCTATAGAGAAGCACTCGCCACCATGGGCCATTGTCAATCCATCCTTAGAAGGATTTGAACAACTAGTGCTGATTAATATGCAATTATGTGTTCTAGACCTTTATTTGCCTTATAATTAATTTGTAATCAAGCAGAATGGTATTAGCAATTTTTCTTGGTTTGCTCTTGGTTTTAGTTATTTTTAGTTTTGAGCTCAATTAGCAATGAATCTTTACTTGGACTTCTTAATTGATATGCCCTACAATTCTGGTGTAAGTTATAAATGAATATTTAAAGCCTCAAAAATGAAGAATTGAACATTTAAAAGACAATGCATGTTATAAGTGGAAGCTTCTAGGCATTGTAGAGAAGCACTTGCCATCATTAATGCATCTATGAACGTATTGCAAATCCTAGAAGTTTTTTCTGAATAAGTGTCAATTTCTTTTTGTGTAACTTGAATTTCCTTTTAGTATTGTAGGGAAATATCAACTGCCAATATATTTTCCTGAACAGAATTAATTGAGAAAATTGGATGGTAGGAACTCTAGGTTCCATCAGATCCTCTATATCTCCCTTTCAAATTTTCAATCAACTTATTATGTACTAGTTGTTTGTTCTTCACTAAGCATATTGTGTACTTGGATATAGTTTGAACTTTGAACTATTCTTAGCGTCTAGGATTTTTTTATACTTAATAACATGTATAGCTTCTCCCATCACTGCGGGACATGCATTCAATAAAGAAGTGTGTAGATCATTACCGTGATTTTTGTTGATGCTTTTTCTATCGTGGCCAGTTACATCATGGATTTGCTTCTTTTTTGAAGAATACATCATGTGAAAATATATAATTTCCTATCATCAATGTGAAAGATGTACATATTCATGAACTAGGGGTGTTCAGATTTTGCTGATATGACGTTAATAATGGGAAGTGTTCTCTGCATGTACTTTACTTTTAGGTTTCTGTGCTTTATTTGAAAAGGTTATGGAGTTGAGAGAGTCACTGTGTGTCACTGATGCAAGTTCTGCTGGTTTCTCTCCAGGCTGCTGCTGATTTTCTTAGTAGTATTTCCAACAAGAAGCCAGAAAACAGCAAGATCATTGTATCAAATCATAATTACAAGGTTACTCCATCACTTGAGGATCTTAGTGTTCTTGTGGCAAGGATACAATCTACAGGAGCTGACATAGTGAAGATTGCAACAACTGCGACTGATATTACTGATGTTGCTCGAATATTCCAAGTTCTTGCACACTGTCAAGTGAGTTTGCATAAATAAAGATAATGGTTTTTTCCTTTTTCTTATATCTTACCGAGTTTAAGTAATACTTGCATATGAACAAGGGACAATTTGATTGTTATGCTGGTTATTCTCAAGTTGTCAATTTCATTTCAATTTTTTTTTCATTTCTCTTTCTGGTCTCCTCATTCCTTCATTTCAATTATTAATTTGATAAATATTAATGTAATAATATAATATTATAATATACAAATATTAATAATATAAACATAAGATTACAATATTCTCAATTTTTAACATATAAATATAATATTTTTTCTGATCGGTAAACTACAGCTTTATGGGGCTGCACCCTGATATTAATTAAAAAAAGTATTACGTCCATTCGTGAAGCATAATTAGTGCATATGCCCAAAAAGACCAATCTACCCCAGACACCCAGCTACACAACAAAGCATATCTAAGCACCTAATACCACCTAGCATATACATGCTCTGTCCCCAAACGGAAGACTCCAAAATGGGGAACCCCAACTGTTGAAATTACATCTGACAGATACACCTATAGACATATCTATATCAATACTGTATACCCAAAAAGGCAAACCAGCAACCAACCATACTGGTTTAATTGTTTCAAGCCTTCTTTGACGCACTGGCAATTACCGGGCAGAAAGGTCCACAAGCACTGTGGTCTTCAACACTGGTCCACACAGAACAAAATTAGAATCAGCCGCAATGTAAGCCACCCGCACCTCCTTCTCTGATTCCTCCTCGAAATCCTCAATGATGAGACCTTCAACTACAATGTACTTCTGCAACCACTTTGGGACCCCCTTCATTTGTTAGATCCACCATTTTCTCAAGAAACAGGGTGTTTCCAGCCACCACCATCCTCCTCTGAGCAATTCTTGTCTCATCCTCAAAAACAAGTATCAAGAATTTTGCCACTTCTTTGACCCTGCAGCAAACCAGATAGTAATCCCTTGGCCGTGGGATCGTTTTCCTCCTCTCATCTGATAGTGCCTGAAAATATATCTGCAAGTATTTTAATTCCTTGGTAAATTTTCTTGTTGTTACAAGGGAATTGTTCCTAGTTGATAGGGTTTAGAATGAATGTTTCGTGTGCTGATCAAACCTTTCATTCTGTCTAACCCTAGCCCTGTTATATATTTCTTCATTACCTTTTATGACTTAAGCTGTAAGTGTTGACATCGTTAAAAGGGGACCAGTTTCTTTAAGTCCCTAGGTTTCATTGATTCTAAGTTGTCAACCCCGACCACGTGGTTTCTCTTCACTAAGGCCTAACGTGTTTTATTAGCTTAGCGGTCCCTTTTCATTTTTATTGGCGACGATCAATGTCTCAAGTAACAATTTCCCTCTTTGCTCAATTATTCGCGGCCTCACAATAAAAGATGTAACCGCCAGAGTTGATTGCGAATACGCGAGAAGGTGACACCTGACAATTTTTAAGCGGATAAAGGTTTGCGGTCCTTCTTTCCTGCGGTTACGGTTGGTTATCTGTCGTGCTACTAATGGGACCATCTTTTTGCACGTGCAGTATTTGAGCGGTGACCTTATGTCTAAACATTAAAGTTGCTCAAGTTTTAAGAGACTGCTGTATTGATCGTCAAGTAAAGATCAGCTAAGATCAACGGTTCTCGTTGATTCGTGATCAAAGTTGCTAGGCTTTTTAGCAATTGTGAATCTGCGAGATGACGCCACGTGTCCTAGCCAGAGTCAGGGTAAATTGAAAGACAGTGGAAATAGGTAATGACACAGAATTGACTTGGTACCTTCCTATTTGCTGAGGTGGGTTTTCTCTTGCCTCTGTAGCGGTTAAATTCAGTTTGACTAGTGAGTATCATCGTATGTAACGGTCTATAGGGAAATCAATGGTGGAGTATTAAACTTGAGAAGTGATTAAAGTGGTTGCTCGTCGTTGCGCGGGAAGTAGCCACTGGGTAAAGCATTTTTTTGTCGACATCGAAAGATATTAAGTATAGGGTTGTCGACTCATCACCAGAGGCTCTAAATGCCATAGTGCATGAAACTGATTTCCAGAGGAGCAAATGGATCAAGATGAAGTCTGGGTTGATGTCGATATAACTGTGATCTGCCGACAGGATCAAGTGGTTGCAGATTTGTCAGAAATTTTTACAAGAAAGGATAAGATCAAGCAACTGTCCCCGAGAAAGAGTTGAAGAAAGGTAATGGATTATCATAATCTTTGCATTGGAGAGCTCCAAAATGACGACGTTTTGGTCTGGTTGATATGATTGATAAGATGAGTAAGCTTCAAGGAATTTTATTTGAAACGACAACACCACCAAGTAAAGTATTTTAGAGTTATAAATGTAGCAGGGTGGTGACTCAGTGGGTAGAAAAGAACAAAGGTCTTAGAGCTTTCTGAGGTAGTTTTCAATTAAGAGAAGAATGATGGCTGAGTAGTGTTGTGCATTTCGACGTTGTAAGTTCTTTGATACTGGGTGGAATTTCTTCCAGGTGAGTGTGTTTATAATCAAAGGAGTCTTGGAACCCCTTTTCCCATTTTTTGGGCTCTTTTTGATTGTTCCACTTCCTCCCCTCCATCTTTGGTTGGCCTAGGGAAGTAGCAGGGATTCCATAGGGTGGAAGAAACAGTTTTAGGACAGGTTTGGGGCAGCAGCCAATCATCTCTGCAACAATATTGAAGTTGCAACACCCTCTCCTCATAAGTTACCCTGTGGACCTTGTTTTCCACTTTCTCTGATCCCTGGCATGAAGGTTGGAGCTCCTCTTCTAGTTTAGAGGAATGCTTCCCTTTTCTGTGGCTTAGTTTTCCTTTCTAAGAAGGGAAATGCTTTGTCGAGAAAGGGAAACGTTCGGTCCTTCAAGACGACACATCTCACAGTCCATCTGGAAGTATTCAAGGGCGATGGTGGCACGACTCATGCAAGTTTTGTTTCTACCAACGTATAGTTGAAGTTTTGTTTTATTACTCATCACATATGCCAAAACATGAAGACTTTTTGAGAGGTAATTGAAAATATTGTTGTAAGTGGAATCCCAAGTGGTCTTGCAGTTTTGTGACGTGTGTCTTTCTTGGCCCAAAGCTTGTTTGCTCCCTTGTGTCTATAAAAGGGAGTTCACGGCCAGAAAGAAAGGGAGAGGAATTTTTAGTTTGTTTTCAATTCTAGGTTCAAAATTTTTGAAAGCTTTGCAAGGCAGGCATAAGCTCTATAAAAATGTAAGAGTTAGGGTAAATATAACTTTTAGTCATTTCATCTGAGATATCTCTGTGTTTTGTAATGAATTTAATGAGTATATTTTATTCTGAGACTGTCTCCATGGCTGGAATGTGATACTCTTTTAAATTCAATAATCAAGGATTATTTGGGTTATTCATGCACATTTGCTGCATTTGAGTTATAGTTGTTGCTTTCTGTTCAAGGAATGTAGTAATTGCTTCAGTGAATGCAACAGGGGTATTGTGTTTACAGATGGATTTCTAAGAATGGTCATAGGGTAAAGCTTTAGTGGTCTTATTATCATAAGGTGATAATATTTTTCAGAAGATTTGCAAAACATGTTTGATGTTGCATGATGAAATGCTGGTTATATGACTCCATAGCCCTTCCCTTGTCATTGGTCAAGTCTTATATATCTTCTGTTCTTTCAGTTTGGCCCAGAATGATTAAATCAATCATAAGTTTTACTTTTTGTGTACGTTGTTATGTTGTTCTTATCTCATGCACCATGTAGGTTGCAGATCAATATATAATTAGCCATTATTTAGTATCTCCTTATAATGTTGAGCCTTCATATGAGATTTATCTGCTTTATGTTAATGCCAGTCATGATTTTAATGTTATGTTTTAAGGGCATTAAGGGATCACCCTCCCTAGTTTTGCAAAGCCTAAAGTGCAGAAGGGTTTACTAGATCCTTGTCAGTTGGTCCAAGTCTCATAGATTTCTGATTATTGGAGTTGGCTTCTCCATAGGGAATTGATTGATTAACTTGGTTACTATTTTGTAGTGTAAACCTTTTTAGGAACCAACATCATCAACATCAATGTTCTCCAAAACGTCATCAAGCTCACCCAAAAAGCATTTCTTGATGAGCCTCCTGCACAAGGCCACTACCATATTCTTTCCTTTTCCGGTGTCGATGAGACTGGCAATGGACATAATTGAAATATCAGTATTGACTCTATACCGATGCTTGGCTCGTAAGAACTCCTCGCCTAGAACCTTTTGAATGGCATGAACTGCCAGCGCATGCGCAAGGGAGAAAACTTGCCGCAATCTCTTCTCGGGCATTTCTCCTAGAAAAGACATTTGTTGTTTTCGGTATATTAGGCAAACAAGAGTATCCATATTCTCAATTTCATATTCAAACGGAGACAACGAAATGTCAAACTCAGACAATGCAAACACCTTTAATCTCTCTGGATATATATTGTGTTCTGCAATATGTCATTATTCATTACATCATGTTAAAACGGGTGCCATGTAATCTTTGATACCGCGCAAGCCTTGAAATCTGCAAGAAAGTCCCACAATTTTGCGTTCGCACAGGCAAGGCACATAAAATCCATCCTTCTAACTTGCTTTGATCGTCATAAGCCAACACGTCACCTCCCACCACCTTAACAAAGCCGCTGGGAGATATTCACTTGATTTCCCATAAACTCTACTAAATGCCTCGGTAATGAAAGAATACATCTGTGCCCGATTGGGATTAATGCCTTCAACCGTCACCCTTTCCAATGTTGTGCTCACAAGTTCACACACCAAACATGTTTTGGTCGTATCATCCATAGCTTTCTTCCACATCGATAGCTGATTTGGTCAAACAGTCAACCTCTTGATCGCCTTGCCTATAGATATGAGATATCTTAAACTCCTTAAATTGTTGGATTGGCTAGCCACTTTTCCAATTTTCAATTTGGAGTGAGTTCATTCTAATGGCATTTATACCAAGGAGTGTCACGTTATTGGTGGATTTTTTCTGCACCAACCTCCAGCCCACATTTCAAACCGAGCAAAGCAGCTTGGAATTCAACTTCATTATTAGTTCCTACCCTTGATCCTTCAGAATTTTGATAGAGAATTCTGGCCTCATGATCGCTGGCAAAACATCCTGCCCCACTGCCGTCAGGTTACCCCTAGAGGCCCTGTCAAAGTTCACCTTGGTCCGTCCAAAATCCGGCTTACCCAAACTACCGATTCATGGGGATTACACAGAAGATTATCATTTCTAAGTCTAACCCCATTAACAGGGGAACATATACATATAATATTAATAAATATAATAATATAATGTATTAATATAATATTATATAATTATATTATAATATGCAAGTATTATAAATATTAAATATAATAATATGTAAATATAAAAAATAAATGTCATGCAATTTTTCAAGGGATCCCTGTCACATTGAACTGGATCCTGAATCCAGTTCGAACTGGACTCAGATGCGTCAGCTTGGCCCATGGATCCAGTAACATGGTAAATATTCAGTGAAGCCCAAAAATGTTAAGATATACTGTACTAGTTCTTGATAAGAACTAAATGTGCCATTTTCACGAGGCAATAACATCCATGGAAATAAATGCTGATCTTTAGAAAGTTTCATAAACTAGGATTTTTTAGTAAGTACATGGAAAAGCCAGATTATAATCCTGACCTGATTCTTGTACTGAACTTTCATCTTTCTAGTTTTTTTTCTGTGTAAGCATTTCTGAATAAACAACATTTTTTCATTTAAGATCATAGGTGCAGAAATCTTTATTCAATGGCGATTGATTGCTAGAAATCATCTCTTAGTCAGCTAGGCAATTTTTTATTTGAAAAATAACTTCAATTTCTGGATTATGGTAGGGGTTTTCTCTGATTTCTTTCAACAATTTTTCTATTTTAGGAGTTTGGGGCACATAAATACTTATTCTTGTCACATTTTGATCAAGTTTGCAAGTTGCATTTTATAGATGCCCTTCCATCTTTTCAAAGCCATTTATAATGAAATGATGGAAAAAATGGATGAGGAGATTTTGGATAAACATTAAAGCAATCAAGTTTAGAACTATTATTACTTGAAGATCCTAGTCATAAATTGCTCTTTTTTTTCCAGTTTGTATACTTCGTTTTTTTCAACTATATGTTCTAGAACAACTTTGACAAAGAATGGTGTCATTGTCATATTTGTGCCATAGAAAATTGAGTTAGGATTTTGTGGTGTGACCACATGTGCTTGGGATAATCATGAAGCTGGCGGTGAAGTTGGACTGTGATGTGGAGTGGTGCTGTTGTACCACAAGATGATGCTGAAGCTTCCTAGATCAATGGACCCTTCTTAAGAGCAGTGGTCTATTTGTGACAACTATTAAGAAAAGATTTGGAAAGTTCTTTTTAACTTGGCCTATGGTGAACTAGAACCCCTGAGAAGAAAGAAAGAAAATATATTAATGTCTATGACTACCAAAATAGATCAAAGGGATTGGAAAGTACAATAAGTAAAATAGCAAAAGATGATGGCAAAAAAGGCCTTAGACAAAATAGGGAAAAATGAAAAAGTGATAAAAGTTGTAATAGGGATTAACCTTAAAAAGAGTGATCCCCAAATTAGTACAATTATAGTTAGAAAAGAGGGGATATAACCCCACAGAACTTGTAAAAACTAATGAAGACCACCCATATGAGGAACCCAAAACTTCATTGTCAATGTTCAGTAACACATTGGAGGAGCCAATGATGTGTTACTAAACATTGATGCTGACCCATATCAGAAACCAAAAAGCTCTGTGCCTTTCCTTCTGCAAATGAAGCCATACTTTGTCACTAACCTTCAAGGTGTGTGGCACTCAATGTTGATCATGGTGTTGCTTGTGCATAGTGTAGGAATTTTGCACAATGTTTGTGATTGCTAGTAAATGCATTGGACGTGCTCAATGTATTTGACAACCTAGTTAACTTCCTTTTATACTCACGGAAAGCATAGAATAAGCTACATCAATGGATGCCAATGGTTGGATACTGAAGTAAACCTGAAAAGGGCTATGTCAAGTAGAGCTTTGTTGTTGTTGTGTTGAATGAAAGGTAAATTTTCATTCCAAGTGTGATGTCTCTTGGAATTGTACATTCTTAGAAGATGCACAACCATCCTATTTATTGCTTTGAGTATGGAAATTGGTGGATTATGTTGGTGTTGTTTCCATCATTCATCCATGATCTTTTTAGAGATGGCTCAAGAATCTTGTATGCCTATAATATATGATGATGGATGGTAATCGAAAGTGAACCCAAACATTTTGGAAGAATACCAGAGTTGTTTCCTAGGATGGCATGAAAATTGCCATCTTTGAGACTATATGCCAGAACATACACACAATCATTGCGAAGCTTGATGGTAGGAGACCTGTAAAAAGAAATCCACGGAAATCGATTCCCAAGCTGTGTTGTGTTACAAAAGAGTAAATATTCCCTTTTCTTTGCCGTCCAGCTCGGCTATAGCACACATGTAACAAGCTTTGATGTATTTTGCAACACTTGATTTGAAATATGGCCAATATAAGTACTTTTTCATGTTAGAAATGTTTTAAAAATCCAAAATACCCTACAGCGTTGTTGAAATGAGCCTACAAGATCAACTTTTGATATTTTGCTTTGTGTAGTTGACTGTCCCAAGTGATTAAAGAATCCATTTTGCAAGGAATAAGTTAGGATTGACTTAGCACTAGGTAGTGCTTGGTTTAATTCTGCATAGTCTATGTTACCGGATCCCTCTGATATGCCTCGGATGCTGATCTTGATTTTTCTCGGATTCTGCCTAGATTCTGGACTGGAATCCGGAGGAATCCACGAGAATCCAAGCATGTGGGTGCCCAAAAACGGGCCACACATGCCAATGTTTATTCTTTTTTAAAACTAAAAAGCCTCTAAATCCTAATTCGACCAGTAAAGCATACATTTGGTCATTTGATTGTCATTCATTCATCTCTCAAGCATTTTTCACCATTTTTGCTTTGTTCATCATGTAATGACATTTTGAAACTTTTGCAAAGTATGAATATGACATAATCATATATTGGCAATTATGGATTTATCATTTTATGAGAATAATTTCTTATTAATATATTATTATGATTATATGTTTGAAGTTTTGAACTAATGATGAATGAGCATTGACATGTTAGATGTAGGGAATCTAGACATACATACATACATACATACATACATATATATATATATATATATATATCGAAAATGTCTGTATATACCCATGGAATCAGGATTCGGCCCAAAAAAACTTTCCCGAATCCGAACTAGACTCAAGATCGGCTACTTAGTGCATAGTTTGAATCTGGTTTTGTATAATTTTGATTGTGTGAAGTCTTATGTACACACACATCAAGCATAATCATAGAGAGGAGAACTCGGACCAAGAGTTTACTCAAACAATTTTATACAGAGTTGACACTTCCATTCTTTTTGTTTTCCCTCCCAGGGTGACAGAAAGTAATAGCATAGACACAGTTAAATGCTAAACATGTAGTATAGAACAATTGTATTCAAGTAATCATCGGAGTATTCCGCATACATTTCATGTCCCTTACATTCACAGAATAGTGTGTACATATAGCTTCCGAAGGGACACGACTGAAACGTCGCGTCGTAACTGTTTTACCCTTCCGGTGACTAACCACCGAGATTAACATAACACTTTATTATATGACACCCGTACATATAATTATGCCGACAACACTTTTGCTTGATGTTCAATTGGAAGTGTTGAAGGAATGAAAGTAATTTTTGTTCACTTTTCTACTATTTTGATGGTCTCTTTCCTCTAGCATTGTGCCTCCTACTTCCAATGCCTACAAGCTAGGACAATGACATAAATTATTGGTCACATGTCGAAGGTTGTGCCTCTGCATTGCATGTCTCATTGTGGTAAGCAATCAAGTGACCAAATTGATTAACTGCTCCCCAATCTCAAGGGTTGTTGAAGTCACGTAGTACAACTATTGACGGGAGTCTGGAATTTAGTTTCTTGAATGCTTTTCATTGTGTTATCGCCTACCTTAAAGTTTCTATGTAACTTAATTGAAGGGCCAAGTGATGCATAGCAAAATCAGTACAAACTCCTATAGTAATTTACCAATCCCATGAGACTGAAATTTTGTGTGTTTTTGGTGGCCATGAGGAAGATTTAGCTAGACCCACAAATATTTCATGTGCATGAATTATACATCCTAGATATCATATCTCCATGGCAAAAGAAGGTTTTTCCCACATTTGCATACAACTTGTGTTGACTCAAACTGTTGTGCAATTGTTGATTGTAATTCAAATGTTTTTCTCATATTCTCTAAAGATGAGTAGGCCATTAAGATAGACAACGAATGGAATTGTGAATGGCGGCTGGCCATAGGATGTCATTCCTTTTTATATGATGTTAAAGAAAGATTGGTTTGGGCAAAGGGTGTAACTAACCTATTTAAATAAACTTTATTTGCTTTAAATCAGGTCTTACCAAACATTTGAGGGTTCAACATGAAGTTTGAACTTTGGTACATTGGTTTAAGATCTCTCTTAGTGAAGAGGTGGGCATCGAGGAGCTACTTTAGTAGATGTTCTATTCTTGAAAGAGGGTAACAGTTTTCCATAGTTATTTTTCAAGGTTCTATAGTTGATGCACATTCTCCATGAGCCAACTTATATTTTTCAAGGTGTTTTAGTCAATGTGCTACCTCCATGCAGCTTTGGTGTGAGCTCAATAGGGCTGCTACAAGGTGATGAGTTGGGTTGATGTGACCTTTATCCACAAGTCCAAGATTCTTCTGTTTGAGCTTTTTGTTCAATTGGAATGAACAATAGCATAGAGAGGTATAATGAAGAGGAAGTCCGATAACTAGATCAAGAATATGCTTTACAATGCATTGTTTAAACCATGGTAGAAAAAAACATTATTGGGCATAATTTTTTTTTTGATTGGTAATGGGCAGCCATATTAAAGACTGCCGAACAACACTCTAGTCATTCAAATCCATGAGCACAGCCCAGCGTAGGCACACGCCTGCGAGCACAACGGCCCAGTGGGGATGTGAACTCTGGTGGCAGCCTCACCAGCGAAGTGTTTTGACCACTGCTTTAAATGGGTCACCCCAGATTATTGGGCATAAAGTTTTTTTCTCCAAATAATCTTGATTTAATTGGGTGAAAAGGGGGAAACATTAGGCTAGGGTTAAGGTTCTTGGAAAATGGAAAATATAGGGTAAGGGTTTTTGGAAAAATAGAAAAATCTGCCAATTCAGATAATTGTGATCAAAATTGTCAAAAAATTGCCTAAAATTGTTGTTACTCCCAAGTTTGCCAATTTATTTACAATTTTTATGGTGATTAAGTGGTAAAAACCGTGAAAAAATTGGCACAACTGATTTATTCAAAATGTTATAAATAATCACTTGAAAAAATCATCCTACCACCCAATTCTCTATTTCTCATGATTTATTGGCAATTAATGCTTCTTTGATTTAGACATTCTGATTGGGAACTAGAAAATATTGTTGCATTCCTCAAATACTTGATTTAATGATTGTTTTTTTGTTGAAGGCAGTGCATATTATCTTGTATTGTAAGGATGCCTTTCTTGCATGTAGGTCTCACCATCAAGAGCTTGAATTTTTTAAAAGAATGCACAAGCTTCTTGCATTGCTTTAGCACTAATGAGTGAAAGCTTGGGGATTGCATCCAATATATAGTATCTATTCTCTTCAACATCTATGATAACATTGTTGATATTTTTTGTGGATTGCAAAGTGTGGGAAAAGATGGGGCTGTTGAAGTCAAACATTACATATACTTTTAATTGTGATACATGACAATGAAATGCATCTTGGAAATACTTGACTTTGTACACCAAATTCCATGTTTCTTTGAACCTAAGTTGAATTATCCAATGATGCATGTTTTTATGTGAGGTGCTAGTGGCAATTTTAAAACTTCAGACTGCTTCAGGTGAGATGAGGTTCTTTTGTCTTCCATTGCTATCGATGAAGTGTATAGGTTGTCCATTGACTCCCATTTAAGGACAAAACAATCTGTTTATTTCTGTAGGATCTGAATTGGAAGAAGAGATTATGCTAGCGATTTCTACCATGTCTCTTGGGTCACACTATGATTTGTTTGCATTTATCATGTACTTTTGTGATATAACTTGATGTTTCTAGTCTTGAAATCATAAATATATGTGCATACCATTCCTTGGTAGAATGACCGTTTGAATTGTGTATAGTGCACGACTTGCTAGTCTTTGTTTGCTTCTTTTGTTCTTTAGGTGGTATGATCTTCTAGGTATTCAAACAAAGCTTCTTACCTTTGTTACTTTTAGTTTGACTTTTCTTCAGACTTGGAGTTCTTATTTTGAAGCTATTTCTAAGGTTTGAAGTCATCATTCTTGGACTTATATTTTCCTTTTGCTTTAGACTTTCAAGCATACTTGTAGATTTCTGGTAAGGAAGATATATGGAGGAAATCCTTGCTGGTCTATATGTATGGTCTTAATCTTGACCTATACTTCAAATTGAGATTTTACTTGGTTACTAGAAGTTAGAGTATGAAGATGTTAGCTTATACTTGAATAGATTGGCCATGAATCTGATGAAGCTGTGACAACTTGATATATTGATCCTTATAGTTTCCAATTAGATATATGTTTCTTTCAGAGCTTCAAGCACACATGTAAACTTCTCCTAAGGAAGATATATGGAGGAAATCCATGCTGGTCTATATGTATGGTCTTAACTTGACCTGCACATCAAGTTGTGATTTCTCTCAATTACTAGAAGTTAGATTATGATGATGTTAGTATATACTTGAATAGATTAACCATGAACTTGATGAAGTTGGGACATCTTGATATATTGATCATCATAGTTTTCAATAGGATGATAGGTTCTTTCAAAGCTTCAACAAGAACCAATCTGGGAAATGCAAAAGTTATTCCACTGTTGCTTTACCTATAATGAAACTCTCAAAATTGTGAACACAATCTTTTCATGATTCTTTTATATTGCTAATTGTTTACAATTATTCTGCTCATACGAGCATCATGTCATGTCCCCTTTCTAGAGTGGACATCAGAGACGGAGGAGTTGGCCTATCATTGGAGTCTCGTAGGCTGGCAGAGGTGATTAGAGACTCGTTTAGGTTATTCAGTGTTCGGATTTGGTGTCTTAGGCAGTAGCAGACCAGTTGGGAGCAGTTCCTTGATTTTTGGAGGCAGTTCCTATTTTTTAGGAGGGGATTCCTACTTTTTAGGAGGTGGTGTCAGCTTCCAGAGTTGAGGTTCTATAAGGTCATCCCTTGGTTTCAGTTTCAGGAGATTTGGGTGTCTTTCCTAGTTTCTAGGAGCATCCCTAGATTTTAGGGATGAGACTGCCAGTTGTCCCAGGTTGTCCGACATCAGTCACAGACAGGTGACGTATTCAATTTCAGGATTTTGGGGTGTTTCGGGTGTTCTGTGGCTATTTGGGATATATTTTAATATATTTAAATATTTTCCAAAGTTAGCGTTTTAATATTTTAAATAAGGCTATGTATATAGCCATTTTGGAGTAATAATGGGTTTTCTGGCTTCATCTGGCTTGATATGCCTGTGTTATAGCTCGTTGGAAAGGTCTCGAAATTTGCTACATGATCCTCACCTTCCAGAGTCTTTTTGGTGCTTGGAACTATTTAATTATAATAAAGTGACATTTTCTCTATAGTTTGGACGCCATAATTGAGAAATATCATTTAATTATAAAGTGCACTCTTAATTATCTTTTAGGGTTTGAATTGCAAAGGAAAGGAGATATAAGGAGATGGAAACCTAATTGATGGATCTTTTACACATTTGAAACTTGTTTTTGGCGAATTTGCTCTGGTAGAGTGATTCTTCTTCTGGGACACAAACCCCAGGTTTGGGACTGGCTGGGACGTAGCCCTCAACAGTTGTTGTTAGTAGATTCAGCAGGCTTTGTGCATTGTTTGTCAGAGACAGGGGTGCCATTCCGTGTTGAGGATTTAGAGTGCATACGGAGGGTTTCAACAGAGAGGCTGGATTCGTCTAGCTGGGACATGATTATTGCAGCATAGGGCCGCCATTTGCAGCTTGGACACTATACGTTGGCTGTGGTAAATGCTTGTATCCAGCCATAGCTGGTATTCTTGGTTCGTGGCCTCCATCTATCCACCAGTTGGCGCCATTGTTGTTTGTAAAGCTCCATCGAAATTGCATAAGGGTTTCTACTTGAATATATAAATCAGAAATCTGCCTGGTACGATTTGTATCAATTCTGATTTATTGAATGTTCTTACATGTTTCCAGCTTCCTTTCATATGCATTGTTCATCTTTCATTACTTGCTTCAATATTCTCAAAAAACACAAAAAGAAACAAAACATTCTGCAACTTCTGTCTATTCTATAAGACCACCAAAAATCTCAGAAAACCATAGTTTATTATTTTAAAACTTACAGCAGATTAGTAAGAGAATCTGGCAGGGATCTTTCACCTCAACATGATACCAATACAAGATCTTGTGAGCACAACAATGAGACTAATACTAGCCCCTTTCAAGAAAACACATTAGAAACCACCTATGGAAGATAAAGAGTCAAAACTTAAAAATCCAGTAATTTAGAAACCACACCTCCATGCTAGATACCAACTGTGGAAGACCAAGAGTCACAACTTGGAATTACATATTGGATGTTTCTTTGAGATTTGAACTTGGGTCTCAACGATGAGAACTTAACGCCTCAACCAATTAAGCTCAACCCTTCGAAAAATCTTTTCATGATTAGAAAATGCATTACGTAGATATAGGATTATATTAGGCCGAGTGAGTTATTAAGAACATCAACTTCTGTCTTTCCTTCAAATGTAGGAATATCCATATTTACTTGCATTGTGCTTGACCTTTAAATGACTTTTGATGAAGTGGATGAGTCTTAAGGGGATTCTACTAGCTATAGAAGTTGAGAGAAGTGATCAGTAATTGTAACTTTGATGCTTCAAGTCATCCCTTTGTCTTGCAAGACATCCTCTATTATCTTCTAAAACATTGCTTAAGTCAACATCTCTACCATGGATTTGCCATCAATTGCTATGGTTTTGGAGTTATTGAGTAGGAAGGTAGAACAAAGGGTCACAAGTTTGAGAGCAAAATTTTGGTAGTCATAACATGTGTGATTGGGCTTGTAAAACACAAAGAAGGATCAAAATGAGAAATTTGTTCGAATACCACATCTATGTGAAAGGAAAATTTGCTTTGATACCACTAATCTAGGGCTTTGGTGTGCCTAGAGGAGAATATTCTAAATGGATTTAATGTGTTATCCATGGAAGTATTTTAAAGTGACAAGAGTGCTTTAACGACAACAAAGTTTGATATAAAGATAATATAAGAATAATGGAACAACATGCTACAACTATGATACATTGTTGTATTATGCAAACTTTTGTACAATGGCAAGAGAGAAGTAGAACAATCGCCTTTATCTAACAACTTATATTTAGCTTAGCTATTGTACTCTTCAATGAATAGCTATGTTATATAGTTATACTAGGGAAGGAGATGAAGAGACATTTGGATGATGTAGGACACACATAGATTTGCTTTTTGTTGGTTTTTATCTTCTGTTTGTCATTTTGTGCATCCGTAGCTGAATAGATGCATTGAGTTTGGATGACAATATTGAAGCTTGGCAGCATCGACTATTGAGAATTACGACTCCGTTTTATATCCATGTGTGCTAGGGATGATACTAGTGTGAGGATAGAGTGATGCAGAGCAGTACCATTGCGCAATGAGATGATCTAAGAACCAAATCCACTAATATCACTAAGGTGTAGGGAAGAAAATAACAATTTGCACTGCTGGGTGCTGCCTTTTGGGATATAAAGGACTTGCAATTTGTATGAAGCCATTGGCTTTTTTTCTGTGGAGGATGTTTAGGCATTTGACACAAATATCTAAGAGAAATCAATTCATATCGATCAATAATGGTGTAGTTTCTGTGTAAAATGTTGAATTTTAGTGTATCAATAATCACTTGTGTTTAAGAATGATCAAAATGAATTGCTTTTTTTAAAGTTGGGTTTCTTTAGGTTTTATTTGTCAAAAAATATATGATTTCTAGTTTTTACTATAACATGAATTCTGTTAGTAAATCATTGATAGACTCATGGTAGCAAATGAAATGCTTTTTGAGTTAATCATGTCTCACAAATATTTAATCATTGGAACTTGCTTGTCAGGTGCCCATTCTTGCATTGGTAATGACTGAAAAGGGGCTAATAAGTCGGCTTTTGTGTCCCAAATTTGGTGGATATCTTACGTTTGGTACTCTTGGAGCTGGGAAAGAATCTGCTCCTGGACAGCCAACATTGAAAGATCTAATAGATACATACAAGATACGATCAATGGGAAGAGATACTAAAGTCTTTGGACTTATAGGAAATCCAGTTGGTCACAGTAAAGGACCAATTTTGCACAATCAAGCATTTAGAGAGTGTGGAGTTGACGCAATATATGTGCCCTTTTTAGTTGACAACATTGCAGAATTTCTCAAGGTGTATTCATCACCAGACTTTGCAGGTTTCAGGTGTGACACCTCTACTGCTTACAAGAAACATCATAGTTAGATTATTTTTCCTTTTTCTTTGTATCCTGTTTGTTACGGTGAGATGTATTGTATAACCATACTTTGTTTTTGACAAGATATTTACAAGCTAACATTAAGCTGTAGGGACATATTGTCATATAATAGTTTTAACTTTTTGTCATGCCTTCACCATAAAAGGCAACCAAATGAAATGGAAAAGCTTTTAGGCTTCAAGGTCAAGAGTCCAATAAATTTAGTTACGAACTTCCTCAAAGATAAGAACACTCTGAGGGAGGGACTATATTGTGATGCAGTTTTTTTTAAAAAAGGTAGTCTTTGCCCCAGTAGCGAAAATTAGTTCATTCAGATTCAATTTATTGGTGTAATACTGTGAATATATTTCAATCATCCAAACAATGTATATTCCTTAGTGATATGTGTCTGATGTAAAAAGGTATAGCTGAGGTTAGTGTGCGCTTAGATCCTCTTTACAACCCAAACTACAAAATTGTAGCTAAATCAAATCCAAACGATTGTCATCATGTTTCTTTGAGCTTAATGTTGTGACTTATACAAGTCTTACAATTCAAATGTAATAACAAGAACTTTAGCATGTATCTTCAGATTAAAAAGTATCACTCCTAACGGTGATGTGTCCCCATGGTCCTGTGGACTTGGGGACTTGGAGGAGAAGTCTTCCCCTTACGCCCTTGTTTTGAAAATTTTGGGGATGCTCCTTAAAGAGGGATATTTTATTTTGGTTTTGTTGTGGAGACTTCCTGGCTGTTCCTGGGACTGTAGAGCATCCCCCACAACAAATGCTCAAAAAACAACAAAAGAAAAATTAGAAAAAAATTCTATAACATGTAAAACCATGAAAGAGGGGCACACCAAGGCCTTCCAACCTGAAAAAATACTTTAAAAAACCCACACTCAATGCTGTTTTGCATTCACTAAAAGAGAAGATGAAAAAGACAGGAAAAGAGAAGTAGAAGAGAAAAAAGAGGAAAAATGAGAGGAGCAGTTTCTGAGATATCAGTGGGATGATGACTTTCATTTCTGAGCTTGTGGTTTAATGTACCTATGTACTATCATACTATAAATGATGCAATTTTTTTGGCATGTCTCAACATTAAAATTGTTTCATACTGTTAAAATTGTAGCATTGATCAGATAAATATTCAGGTTGCAATAATACATAAATCGTGAAATATATTTATATATATATATCAATAATAATAATTATTAATAATATATTAATATTTATTATTATTCATATTTATTATATATTCTTAATATAAATATTAGTATTGCTTTAATATAATAATAATAATGATTATCATTATTATTATTGTTATATAATAATAATGATAATAATTATTATTAATTATAAGCCCGATTGAATATATTATCGATTACTGCCGATTGAAGAGTATCGACTAAAACCGTCGATTGACTAGTCACGATATGTGTTATGTAATACCGATTATTATCGGTTTGTATGCCACCGTATTTTATTACGGGTAACTGCTGTGTTAATAAACTTAAATGAAAAGTCACGTCTATGATAGACGTGAGGAGTCACGTCTATCATAGACGTGGCCTCTCACAATTCTTTGCATATATTTACGGGTGGCTGAAAACAGAATGAACACACCGAAATTGATAAGTGCTGTTCGTTTGTTGATTCCTCTCACAACAGATATATTTTCAAATAAGATTCAGGCAAAGTCAAACTTAACACATACTATGTATGATTACCAGTCTATTAGATGGATTATGGAATCAATGAATTGTTTTCCAATTCACATATAGAACTTAAGTTTCTTTTAGTTTGTTCATATTATTTTTAGGCGTTCATGTTTAATTGGCATTTTTAAAAGTTCAAATATTAATTTTATATGCAATTTTAATAGCCATCCCTCGGCCATCTTCCAAATCTGAAATTGAAAAAAAAGTTGCTTTACACCAAATGCAGATTTTTTTTGCAGTCCCTGAAACTTGCAGAAGCACCGAGTAGCATTCATTAACAACATATTAAAAACCTACTGTGATTGCTATCTATCATAGAAGTTTCTTCATAACTAATGAGAATAAATGCAACTACACAATTTTTGTTAAAGTTTAAACAGAATGTTGTTTTTTAATAAATTGATGTAATGATGACAGGATTGCCAACAAGCTAATCTGTTTGCCTTTTCTTCTATTTTATCTTTTTTATTTACTGTAGCATTACACTGATCAATTTGAAATGTGACCAGCCTCATGGTGAATTCCGTGTCTTCAAATGGAGCCTAAGTGGATGAGGTTCCTTTTAGTCACGTTTTTCTTTTTTCTGAGTGTAGCTTTGTGAAACCTTGAACTTTCCCTTCTTTCTTGCTTATCTTTTGTGTACTGCCTGGTCTGTTGTTGTCTCCAGGGTGGTATGCCTTAGCTACTTTTGGTCTTATATTTTTCTCTTGCATGTTTCTCTGTACGTCTTTACATATTTCTTCTTTAAACAATTCTGTTAACCAAGTTGAGGTGTGGAATTGCTTCTAAATTTTTCACTGATTGTGTATTCTTGCCCATGTTCATTTGACCAAACATATTTCTTCTTTAAACAATTCTGTTAACCAAGTTGAGGTGTAGAATTGCTTCTAAATTTTTCACTGATTGTGTATTCTTGCCCATGTTCATTTGACCAAACAATTGGTAAGCTTCTGATAATGAAGATATATTTTTTGCAGAATTGTATATTCAGTTTTCCAAGGGTTTTAGGCATTAAATGCATCACAATTATGAACTGCATTACAAGTACTATCTAACTGTACCATAACAGTCATAAAACAATAGGGCATCACATAACTTTCAGACTTTATTTGCAAAGCAAACCTAGAAATTAATCAGACTTTATTAACTTTCTGTATTTATAGAGGCTTATGAGTTTATTTCTGATCTTTAGCAGACCCGTGAACAGCATTCATGTGGCAGATTTTACTTTGTGATAGAATTGCACAGTGCAGACCTATACAAAGCCTTAATCACATGCCTTCCTGAAAATGACATTGGCAGCCAGAAATAGCAGATCTGAAGCCTTCAAAGTTGCAGCAATATTAAGGAATATGTGATGCTTGACTAAGAGACATTAAACTCTTACTCATCCAGCTTGTCACTGCTCTTCAATCGCCTAGCAACCTGCAATGTTCACTCTCAGAAATGGGACTGATTTCTTTTGTAAATTTGCCCCGGGCTAACAAGCTATTCGCCCAGCTAAGGGGTATGCTTGAAATACAGCGATTTCATTCAATAACGTGCTCAAAAAATAACTCCATGGTCAATCACTTCTTAAAGCATTAAATCCTACACCAAACTCCATGCCTAGGGTCCTAAAACGCCTAGCAATAAAAATAAACCCTAGTTGCCCAAAAATACCAGCAATATTTCAGTGATTGGCAATATAAAGTACTCACATCACCATTTGACAATTTGTCCAAATACTCGCCATAATTTTCAGAAATTTGTCTTCAAAGAAGACATTACAATTTTCTTCATAATAATCTCTTCAACAATTTTTTCTCCAATCCTCCACAAGGACCACAACTGATCAAATAAGCTCAAGTGTGAATTCTGAAATGAATCCACCCAACAGGTTGAATGGGTATTACTTTTTATCTACACAACCAAAACACACAAGGGTTTTCGTCCTAGAGCATGCTGAACCCGCAAGCACAAGCTCTCCAATAAAATTCGTAACATAACAAGTCAAGAATTGGATGTCAAATGACTTGCCAACATCTCCTAAAGATCCAGCTGAGTCTTTTAGAAGAATCTAATTTAACCTCCTCAAGGCTTCTAGAAGAATACTTTATTTAATAGAGTGATTTTATAATATTTTTTTATTTTTTATGAGTCATTTTAATTAAATTAAATTAATTTAAGTTATCCTTATGATTAATATTAATGGGACAACTTTATAAATAATTAATTCAATATTATTCCCTTATAATCTCTCATCATAGTCTATGGGGATAAAAACAGGCTAGATGACTCTGCTAGAGGATCACTCAGAAAAATGGGACATTACGCGAGGATGAAGGTTTGTAGCACCAAGTTGCTAGTTCTAGTTCAGATGTTTGCAAATTAAGTCAAGGGGGGTTGGGGTCGTCCATACAAGAAATATACAAATCATAAATATATACATATTTGCAATAGTAATTAAGTTCAAAATGCCAAATAGTATCATACAATAAACAAAACCACCATAAAAATAAAAAATATTACAATGTTAATTACACTTGAATGTCATGATATATATTCTTTGTTCAATATTAAAATTAAAAATATTAAGTCATTAGGCTTCAAGGTCAAGTGGGTCTTTACAAAGACCTATATCTCTATCAATATTAGATGATGTAGGCATTGATAACTTAGAAGAATTAGTGCCATTATCTCTTGCATGCTTGCTAAGTGACTCCTCAAGTGCAACATGTTGGGAATTGGAGTCATCCAAGTCAATATTCTTTGGCTTGATGTCACACATCCTCGTGTACCCTTCCTTGGCCTCAATTTGTTTGTGCAAAAGGAAGTAGGTGCAAGTTGAAATGCATGTATACTGACCTTTTCCTTTCTTGAGTGTTGTCGATCATGTATTATCAAAGTTCCTAGACTCGAACTCAACAAAGTGAAAAAACCCTTGAAATTTAGAGATTTTAAGGATTTAAAACTTGTTTCATGCGCCCATTATTGAATAAATTTTTTAAAGACACAATAACATCATCAAATAGAAGCTAATTTGATCAAATACATAAATATACATTGATCACATAAGTACAAACACAAATTAATACATTGATGACAATCAATACACTGACAAATAACCAATAGTATCAAACACAACAATAGGCATTTTATGCCGACTACATCATCCCCCCAAAAGAAAAATCGTCTTCTAGACGACAAGTATACATCAAGTAATATCCAGGAAGACTAATGACAAGAGTGTAGATAATGACTCGTACTGCACAAACTCAAAGTTGTAGTGTACTTAAAAAATAAAGGCCTCCAATACTCTCTGAAGAGGCCTCCAATACTCTTTTGCCACTTGAATTCTACAAAGCAACTTCACAAGCTACATTCTCTTGCCTTGGGAGAATAGTAAGATGACGAGATTTAATCCCCTTCCACCAAGTGGGTTAACAAGAAAACTTTGTTAAAATTCTAAGAAGAATTAAAATACCTAGGGCATACATGAAACAAAAGCAACAATGAAAAGAAATATCTATATAATCTAGCTTTTGTGCCCAAGATCTATTGCCCTATTTTAAAATAATTTCTTCAATTTTGTCCCTTGTCCAAATTCATTTCCACACAAATTTGGGCATATGAAATGTGAGAAAGGTTTGTAGTTTCTTGAGCAACATCCAAAAATTTGCCCAAGGATTGCTCAATAGCTTTATAGCAAGAAGAAATCCAATCTTGCAAAGACAAGGAAAGTGCACCCAAACAGGGACAAAGGAGAAATAATCCCTTCACAGGGTTGAAGGAGTATCAAGGTTTGAGGCTTAAGGTGCAATCTTCCCAAAACCATGGCTTGATGCATAGAATATCCTTATATCATCAGACATAAATTTCACAATAAAGAATCTTGAGCTCATGAGAACATTTTTACTTCACTAGGGCTTTCCAATGGTCTAAAAACCAATCATATATATTATAAAGTACTGATATATTGCCAAAAATTCTTAAATCTTCTTATTAAAACAATATGTGCAATGTACTTCCCCAGAAATCCACCACTTCATCTTGGTCAAAAACTAAAGTTATCTTTTGTTTGTCTTGCAATCCTACCTCACTTCCAAAATTGTGATTTGCTCCCATTTCATAATGAATCTAGAGTTAGAGTGTTGAGACTCAAGTTAACAAGATTAACTTTGCGAGTCCTACCTTGTGATCATTATTTTCTATATAGAGTTTTTGTAATTTCTTATAAAAGCACCATGGAATGTTTTACGCAGGGAGGGCTCCAAAGAGCTAGTTGTTAGTGAGATTGTTGAATGAAAAAGCGTTCCAAAATGCCCAACATTTGGGCACAAGTTGAAGAATGAAAAACAAAATTATGGCCAAAGAGCTAGTTGTTAGTGAGATTGTTGAATGAAAAAGCGTTCCAAAATGCCCAACATTTGGGCACAAGTTGAAGAATGAAAAACAAAATTATGGCCACAACCATTGTTAGCAATACAAAGGGGTGATATTTGTTTATCATTGAAAAGCATAGCCAAACTTTCGTATGGAGATCACCTCTAGCATCAACACGCCCCATGCATTTTGGCAGCAGGTAGGTCAAAAATTCAACCCTGCTTTGTTATGTTTTGTCACCTAGATGTTGACTTGTGAGGTAGGCTATTGTATAAGACTGTCACTTGGAGAGAAACCATGTGAGTTGCTGCATACGAGGAGCAGTTGTTTGGACAAGTGCCACAACCATGTGTGCAGAGGCCCTAGCTAAAGCCTTATGATAGGTATACATGCATACACATGTATGCATATGCATAAGCATATACATATACAATATGGCATACGTGCATATATACGTATGTACAATATACTTACATACATACGTACATATACATACGTACGTACATATATACACACACATCAGTAAAGTGAAACAAATATAATTTTTTTATAGTATTTCACTTGCCTTCAACAGCTCCAATTTGAGAACTATTTGAGTATGCTTTGTGATGTGGTGTTTGGTGAACATTCATATCCTTTGGCCTTGGAATACACCTCTTTGTTCCAATCAATTTTGCTGCCAATCTTTTGCGGCATTGGATTAAGGGAGTGAATAGCTACCCACCTGACTCAATACAACCTCAATATATGTTTTGTTGACTTCATTGTTAACTTAGAACAAATTTACAAAGTTTGAGAGTGCAAGAACAGGCTCCTTTGTCACCTTCAAGAGCAGAAAATATTTAGTAGTAGCAATTGTCCACTCAAACCTGCCCTTCCATGTGTGGTGTGTCAAGTTTGTGCAAATGCCACTGATGTATTTGACAAACTTTTAATTGAAGTTCACTAACCCATAGAAACTTTTGGCCATTATTGTGCTTCTTGATACTAGTCACTTAAGAATCATGCAAACCTTCTCAAGATCCATACGTGGTACACCTCGACATATTATAAATCACGAGTGTGTCAACTCCTTTATGAAGTTGTATTTCTTCAAGTTGATGTGCAAGTCTTCTCTTGTTAACTGTGCCAAAACTTGTTGCCGGTGCAGAAGATTCTTCTCTTTCATCTTATTGAACACTAAGATGCTACCACAAATTTGTTGAGGGATGGCTTTAGAGCCTTGTTCATTAGCCTCATGAACATGCTTGTGGCATTCATTAGTCTAAATGGCATCACCATCTATTCTTACAAGCCTTTCTTTGTTTTGAATGTGGTCTTCCATTCATCCTCTTTCTTGATCTCGATTTGATGATATCTTCTTTTGAGGTCAATCTTGGAGAAGTAGCAAACTTCATTAAAGCAATTTGTCAAGTCATGCATGGCTTCCAATGGAAACATGCACTTGATGGTATCTTCTGGATCACATGGGAGTCTGTGCACATTTTTCATTCTCTATCATTCTTTGGTGCAAGTACTATTAGTATAGGCACTACATGAAGACAAGTTTTCCCTAATCCATCCTCCTTCCAATAGTTTCAAATTGCTTGTTGAAGTCTTCACTCTTGTTAGGACTCATTTTGTGTGGCACCTTGTTTACCAATTCATTTATCATCTCCCCACTTATCACATTTGCAAACTCCTTGAGAAACACAATGACTTCTAGCTTGATAGGGCTACATAGCTCCATCTAAGTCTTTTGTGTGGTCCTAACTACTAGCACATAGTAATCTTGCGAGTCTCCCACCTCCTTGAGAAACTCTTGTTGACATCAACACTGTGTGCATTTGCATGAACTCTTCTTTGTCCTTCATGAGAAGTAACTTGGTTATCCTTCCTAATGTTGAAGATGTTCTTGCACCCATCATGTATTGGGCATCTATCATATTGCCACGACCTTCCTCGTAACACATGGTAAGCTTCCATCGGGATTGTGCTGCACCATACCTTATTGTTTTATCCCCCAATGCAAATTGCAACCTCACACTGCTCTATCATCATGAATTGCTATCCCTGCTGCAAATAAAAGATTCAATATAATGTGAAGTGCACAATGGTTTTCAGGCCCAACTTTTGCACCATCTTCATGGACATTACATTGTCAATGCTGCCTCCATCAATGATCAAATTGCAACACTTTCCTCCCGACTTACACTAACTTTGGAATAGGCTTTTTCCTCAACCATGTCTCATCATCTTTGCTTGTGGCTTTCAATAGAACACTGCTAATCAGTAGGTTCTCTCTAACCTCTGGGTTTGCACTTTTCATCCCACTCCCTAATGAACTCACTTCTTTAGCATGTGCCTTATTCAGATGCTTCTCTGCGGCACTCAAAATGTTCAATGACCTACATGTGTGCATTTGAAGCAAGTTCCTTTGAAGCCTTTTTGTGTCTGTCTTATTTTTCTACATCAATTGAAGATTTTCTTGTGCTTGGTGCTTGGTGTGGTGCCATTGGTTTTTGTTCCACCACTTGATGAACTTGCCTCTTTAGCATGTACTGCATACACATACTTTTTGGGACACTTAAACATGTGGTAGCCTACTTGCCCACATTTTAAACAAGTCTCTTTAAAGCCTTTTCCTTGCCTTCATCTTCTTTCTCCACCTCGATTGGAGATCTACTTGTGCTTGGTGCTTGGTGTGGTGTATTGGCTTTTGCACTTTAATTTTGCACAAAGGTATGTTGTCCTCTGCTTTTCTTTCTTTTTCCATCCTTTCCCTTGCCACTACTGCACATGCTTTATTGTCTATGGGACAAGTTATCGCCCACCTTGAGTGCTAGCTGGTAGGCCTCCTCAAAAAACCAAATGTAAGCAAGTACATATCATCTTGAATGGATATATGCAATCCATTCACATAGACATTTTCTCAGTGACTTCTTCCACATTCCACATGTCTAGCATGAATGCAGTTTGTAAAATTCTATACAATCCTTCATTGATGTCTTCCTTTGGTGTAGGTTTTGGAACTTCTGCAGATCCAATGTCTGGTTGGTTGATATAAAATTCGCCTTGAGCTTAGCTGCCATGGGACCCCACTATGAGATCATGCTCTTCTCATTCTACACACAACAGTTCTGGATCAAGTTCTACCATAAGGAAACATGCCTTTTCAACTTCAGGGCAGTGTGCTTGACTCTCATGAAGTCCTTGATTGTTTCAAACTCAAGTATCTCTCCAATTGAGTGATCCAGTCAATCAATTCTTTGGATTTGAGCTTACTAGGTAGCCTGGGAGATCAAACCCCAACATGCTTATTGACTTCATCAAGGTGATTGCAAATGTTTCCTCTGTGGTGACGTTCTCTATATTATTGGGTTCATAACCCTGTCTTGTGTGTCACAACCTTTTGCCTCATCTTCTGTCTCCATTGCCACCCAATCTTATCTCTTTGTGTTTCAATGATCTCCAGTTGAGATTGAATGGCACGCAACGCTGCATAAAGAACAACAACAGGGTTTGATGCAAAGAGAACTTGTGCCTAGCATGTCTGCATGTGGGGATGCACCAACAGATAGCAACGTGTGTGAGACACCAGAATCCACTCAACACAACACCAGAAGTGTGTGACAAACTATGTAGATATTTTCAGGTGATACAAGATTGCACTGACCCAAGGATGCTCCTGCATCAGGTAGCAACTTGAGTGTGCTTGATTGTGGGTGAAATTCCATGGATAAGTGCACATGAGCCAAAGTAGTATTGGGATGGGTGATCTCATTGGAAGATCTGGTGCTTCATACCTAGATGTAATGACTGCCAAGTGGAACATTCATGCTTGAGACTAATTTTCATGAATCAGTACTTGTGAAATGTGGATTGATATATATTAACTCAGCACTACATGGGTTGAACCTCTAGAAATCATATTACACAATGATGAACTATGAAACTCTTGCATAAAAATTGATGAGCTAGGCTCCGCAATGAATGTGTCAAAGCCACCATGCTTGAGTTTGTGCAGAAGGGTATCAAGCTAAGTGCCTGATTGTGTGGGAAACTCTATGGTCAAGTGTGCTTGATTTGAAGTATTGGTATGGGTGATATCTCATGAAGTCTTAGTGTTTCACTTTTGTATCAGACGATGAGTACCCAATGGACCATTCATGCTCATGAATATGGGTTCATCTAATGGCTACTTGTAAATATAGTTCACTGTAGATTGACATCAAACTATGCTGCTGAATCTTGAAAAAAAAAGGTTTATTACATAATGATGAACTGCAGAAATGTCAGCTGTATAAGATCATTCTATTTTACTGTTGTATAATTATTTAAGGTACATGAATCATTGTTGCCGGCTACCCAAATTCACATACATGTGTTTTCATTTGTTTAAACGTGTTAGTAATTGTTTTTGGAGATGCTCTTCCTTATGGCAGCATTAACATTGATCACAAGGAGAGCTCTTGAATGTTGTAATGAAGTTATAATAATTATGGTTCTAATATCCTGTTTGTTATCACAGTGTTACCATTCCTTTCAAGGAGGCTGCCCTTGAATGTTGTGATGAAGTAGATCCACTTGCACAGGTATTTGTTCCCACCAGTTCTATTTCCTCTCTGGTAGTATTCCTTAAAAATAGTATACTTTGGTAGAAATGGCGTTTCTTTACTTGGGTGGTCAAGGAAGTGAATACTTATTATCTTAATACAGCTTCAATATGTAGGATCCATGTGGAGATTATTTGGAAATAGTATGCTATGAAGATATAGAAAGTTTTCCTAGAACTTATCATTGTGTTGTGTTTCTTATTCAGTCTGTGGGAGCAGTAAATACAATTGTGAGGAGGAAAAGTGATGGAAAGTTAATTGGTTATAATACTGACTGTGATGGTTCAATTTCTGCAATTGAGGATGCCATAAAAGGTGTCAATTATTCTTATTTTTTCTGATCTCATTCTTTACTTTTTTGTTCTCTTGTACCTTCTCATCATATTGATGCTAATTATTTTGTGTAAAGAGCAATCATGCTTGAAAAGACACCAAAAGAGACCTTTTGGTAGTTTTCCTAAGCTTTCTGTTGTGTTTCTTTTCAGACAAACATGCTACCAAAGATTGGACACAAATCTCCCCCCTAACTGGAAAGTTGTTTGTGGTTGTTGGAGCTGGAGGAGCTGGTAAAGCACTTGCATTTGGAGCCAAGAAAAAGGGGGCAAGGGTTGTCATTTCCAACCGAAACTTTGGTATTTTTCCCTCTAATATATTTGAAAATACATTTTAGTAAAGGTAAATGATTTGACATGTGCATTTTTCAAGAGGTAGGCACCTCAGGTCTTCATGGTTCTACAAATATTAATTTTGAGAGATGAACCTATGTGAAATCGTGCATAATGAGATATAAGTCTATGCCGACATGTCAGAGAGAGAGAGAGAATTCTATAAGGTTGACACATAGAGAGCAGTGCTCCCAATAACAGGTAGATATGTTTTTAAATTTTATTGGTGTTTATAATGTTCTATGTTTTAACTGTATTCTCCCCTATGTCTTACTTGAAGAACGAGCCAAGGCCTTAGCAAGCCAAGTTGGTGGAGAAGCTATTCCTCTGGACAAACTGGATACCTTCCATCCAGAAACTGGAATGATCCTTGCAAATACAACTTCAATGGGAATGCATCCAAATACTGACCAGACACCTATATCTAAGGTTTGCCCTTACCAATGGTTACAAAATTATTATATAATTATTCATGTTCTCACCAATGAAAGGTAAAAGAGTATCTCCATATTCTTAATCACTGTTCAATTGCCTAGGTTGCTATTGCCAGTGCCATTTAATAAGACGGTATATTTTGTTGTGCCTGATTTTTTCAAATTTTCTTTAATCTTTCAAAATTTCAACGTTTAGCGCTTTATTATAGTAGTTTTGTAAGAGAATGCTGCTTTACAGTCTTTGATGCTGTCTTTTCAGGGTGCTTTGACGTCATATAGTGTGGTTTTTGATGCGGTTTATACACCAAAATGGACAAGACTCTTACGAGATGCAGAATCAGCTGGAGCATCTGTTGTAAGTGGGCTGGAGATGTTCATAAGGCAAGCCATGGGGCAGTTTGAACTATTTACTGGCTGTAAAGGTCAGCAAGCTCTTAATCCTTTAATTTGTGTAAGGTATTAACTTTAAGCGATCTCAATTAGTTGTTGTTTAATAACTGTAACAATGATGCTTGAGTTGAATGCAGCACCAGAAAAATTGATGCGGGAAATAGTTATGAATATTACTTAAGGAATGTAGCTTTAGAGGTGACAGCAATATTGTACTGCTCAAGTTGAACTCGCTGGTGCTGAACGCAGTTGAAATTTCTTTTGATTGATGGTGGTTATTCTTGAGCACCCATTGTAGCTCATAATTTACAGATCTCCATCCTAGAAATGAGGGACATTTCGTTGTTGATTGTGTGTAAATCAACACCAAGAAATGACCTAATAAATTATTTGCAACACTTGTTAAATTGATAAGAGTGGAATGGTAAATGGGTTTTCCTTGCATGGCATAAGTATTGTGTCAACAGGAAATTGCCTTCTGAATGCCCTAGAGAGAATGATCACATGTGACAGACAAATCAAGCAATGCATTGCCTGGTATGTTTTGAATTGAACTAAAATGGTTGGTAACCACATGCTTTTTGATAAAATCCAGCTCTTTGTAGTTGCAAATATTGTGCAGATGCTTCCATAATGTTGTCCCATAGGGTTATCATTTTGTGGGATGAGAAGCACTGAAGAAATAATTATAGTAACCATGGTGTCAGTTAAGTGCATTGTTGGTTGAATGCTAGAAAATAATGCTCCTCAACCTGAAAAAACTGATTTCGAACAGTCATGCAAGGGATTATTGGTCCCTAAATCAATGGAAAGAGAGTATTCCTTAATGCACGTGTTTACTTATTCACTTCAGGATTTCACTATATAACTATGACAAGCAAATCAAAATAATTGGAATATATGAGGTTGTCATGGAAACAATTTTGGATTAAACCGAGGACCAATTCATAATAAAAGATGAAATTGTTTATCCTTTATGTTATTTGCAACTCTGTGGCATAAAGTAGTCCAGACACATTCCTTTGTGGTTGGAGTGAATCCAAATTACTTGGTATTATGTAATGCAGTGATGTATCCATTAAATGCAGTCGATGAGATTGATGGCTTGAATGGTAGTGATTTTGTCTCGTCAGCCCCCCCACCGAAAAAGAAAAGTAAATGGCTATAATATATGAATTGGAGAGGACATGACATTACTAGGATGTTGAATTCAACAACATGCTTTTATGTGGATGGCATATTTCTTTCTGGTTTTGCTATGATACGTATGCATTAAGCAATCCCATTGTACAAGCTGCACGATGTACCTTTTGAGTTTGGGTTTGGTCAATTTTTGGCTGCAAATGAACATTTAAGATAAGTATAAAAAGGGAAAAAATATATTTTAGTCCAATGGTTAAGGTGACACAGTGGTAGAACTATTGATTTATGTTTAAATCCGCACATGTTTTGGGAAACAAGTGGATATTTGCAGTATACAACTCAATAATTTGGCCCTACGATGGCTAAAACAAATTGGAGCTTACCTTCCACACAAGAAGGCCCCATTGGCACATATCACTAGTACCAAGCCTCTGGATGGATATGTAAGGGGAAGTATACTGGTAGGATTTACCATAAAATGGATACAAGCTTGACAAAACAAAATCAAAATCTTATTAGCTTTGATGCAAAGGGAACCATCATAGATACAACACAATGTGATTACCAAGTCTCTTTAGTTCTTGCACTAGCTTAGATTAAAACTTAGGGAATCTATTCATATTTTTTTTATCACATTGGATTGAATAATGAGATAATCTATGACCTTTAATATAAAGCAGTACAAGAAAGCCAAAACATTAATGGAAGATGAGACATTTATGGTAAACATTTACCACACCTAACCATTTGCTTGGTATAGGTGGATGTTTAGTTAATTCTAAAAATGAATTATCATTCAAAATATTGTTATAAGGTGGATCTATTAAGGTAAACCCATGCTGAGATATACACAAGCCCAACTAGATTCAAAGTATACAACACGATTATAACTTGAATCCCAAGGTCAAACACAATCCAACATATCAATGGGGCTCTATAAAAAATGATTATAACATACTGTATTGGCACTAACATGCTTCTTAGCCAAACTTGTGGGGCTCGAGGAAGATGACATTACTTTAAGCCTACTTTGTAATAAGCTTCCTAGACTACAAATGAAAAGTTTATACTCCATTATTCATTGTAGCAAAATGCTTTAAAAGTAAGTCTTGAGATAGTATCCAAAACTAGAGACCATGATCTACATGATACATCACAATTTGAGTTGTAGGACAACTGCTCCAGATATATTAACATGTGCAGAAATCAATTATCCATAGGTCATCAAACATGGAGAACTTGGATCATAGGATGGTCATCTCTAAGTGGCCAATGACAACCAATTCCTAAGGGCACAAAGATGATTATCTACAAGGGATTGAAAGAATCACCACAAAAAGCCAAAATTGTGCAATTATAATGGGCCAAAGTATTACCACATGTATAAGCAACAAGTTAAATCACTATAGATGGAATGATGCTCATTCTTATATGACTAAATATAATTACTACAAGTAGCCACACTTGAACTACTACAAAATAGATTAATATATTAACACAATCTTAAAAGTTATATAATCACAAAGTCCAAAGGCCTACCCTACAAATAGCCATGATTGGATTTCCATAAATAGAGCAATACATGCATCACCATGCCAAGATCCACATGGAGTGCTCAATCAAGAGTAAGTTTAACTTTCCAAATTCTATCCATGTGACAATGAAGATCATGTTTGCTTGGCAACCATCTCATGAGTAGGGATCATCATTATGAACATAGATGAAATCAACAAAAAAGTCTAGGTGCCCACACAAGAGCCTAGTAAAGATGAGACCATCATAAGAAGATAATAGATCTTCAACAAAATATCCAAGGATTATATGGACCCAGTAAAGATTCATCATTTAACGACAAGAATTCAATGGAGACCATGAATCTTAAAGGAATCTAGTGTTAGTAATGCAAACCTGATAAGTACAATGTTGTAAGGGAAAATAAATGACATACATAATACCTAGGCTAAATAAGTGACACAATAAATTAGACACATATTAGCTTAGTTAGATAAATGAACTACAAATGAGATTATAATCTCGAAGTAAATGTTCAAATGAATGTAGAAATAGAATGAAGTATTTTTAAGTTACTTAGATCTAAATTAAATGATGTTGTCCTCAATTTTGTATTCACAAAATTGGACAACACTATGCATTTTTCTCTTGGATTCGTAGGTGCAATTCTCAAGTGGGTTTTTTACGCGTGATTACAAGTCTTTATTTCTTATTTTAAATCTTGTCAGGTGGGCCTTTTGAGCTCCATTACATGCTTTCTCTTTAAAAGTTTAAATGCTTGTAAATGTGCATGAGAAACTCGTCTTTAAAACAAAAGGATGTTTTAAATTAAACTTATACTTGCTTAGTAGGCTTTTTAAGCTTATTTGCAAGTGTTATTTTTGTTTTAAAATGGAAGCATGTTTTATTTGCAAATCAATTCCAAAAGCCAGGTTTTTAATCAGCAAGTGACTTGCAAATCGACTTAAAAATCCCGTGGTCAGCTTTATAAGGGAAAAGTGGTGACTTTTATATGCAAAACATGTATAACTAGCACTTGCATCCCAAAAAGATGCAAGAATTACGCCGATAGAAAACACTATATAAGTCAATATTTTAGAGTTTATTTTATACATTAATTTAAATTGAATATGTTTTTTTTTGTTTATATAATTTTGATATAAAGTTTAAGTTTAGGTTGATGATTTGTCTTCAAGTTAAAGTTTCTCTTTATGAATTTTGGTTCATGCTTCTAGTGGTATGTTATGTTTGATTAACAACTTGACAACTGTATATTTATATAACATATTACTATACGTGATGTCTTAATACATTATAAGACATAAATGTGTTATAGTATGTTTAGTAATCTTAAATTTAAGTCATACAATTACTTCTATAAATGAAGAAGATTCAACATTTTTTTTCTAAGAGAAATTTATAATAGAATAAATTCTACAAATTACACTATGAAAATATCAAGATATATATTATATTTGTTTATTTTCAATTGTTTCTTTAAAAACATCGTTTTTAATGAGGCTATGATTATAAACAATATAATCACTTTTAAAACTAACTGACTAGTTTTAAGAAGTTAGGGAAAAACCTATTATTTCATTTTGATTCCATTGAATTCATCATGTAAACCACTTACTATGTAGACTTCTGGATCACAACTATTGGAGCTCCAAAGGTTCCTACTTTTCATGATCATGAATGACCTCTTTTTTTGATGGGAATCATTGTCTTTTGTAATGGAGGTAAATAATAAATGATTTTTGTTTTTACACTTTTTTTAATATTATGTTTTTTTGTTTGAAACAATCAGTCATGTCTCTGTCTGTTTCTCTTAATCGATTATATATTTTCAACAAATTTGCAAAAACAAAAAAAAAAATGAAATCCCCAAATCTCTAGCATATGACCTATTTATTATATATCTACATTGTGTAAGATTTGTGTATTGCATAAATTGAGGCTAAAAACTCTATAGTCGGTTCTTTAAGGTTTTAAATCACTATCTAAGAATTTATAGTTGTTTGCTTTAGTTCTCCGGTTATGTTCAATCATTTGTTTGCATTCATTGCCATTCTTTTCGCACAGATGTGAGTAAACATATATTTAAAATAGTGTCTGGAAAAATCTCACCAGAAAAATTATTTAAGAAAATGCGCTCACATAGCTAGAGAAGAAATCTTGATTCATTTCTCTGAAAGTTTGTGCACTTTCCATCATTTCATTCACTACCTTTGAAGCATATGAAAAGTGTGCCTCTTCTAGGTAATCTTTTACCCTCAAGAATTGTTGGGCGGACAACAGAAGTATTCTAGGTCATCTTTTACCCTCAGGTAAGATCTGAAACCAGTTAAAAATTGATATGCAACTACATCAAAATAAAAAATTGTCAAATTTTCAAATTCTACAAAACATTGATGTTTGTAAAATCAATATTGTGTAATATTGCGGAGAGACACAAACATAACCTGTAGAGTTAATAGATAAACCTATATATTCTCAAAAAACACCATCATCTCATTTCAGGGATCTTTCCTACCTGTCTGGGGCATTTCATGTCATGCAAGTGTTTTTAAATTCCTCAAGTTTTCAGTTGGGTAATAAGCCTACAAGACTTTACTGCGGTTAAGAGAAAGCACACTCCTTTTTAATTTCCGGACACCAATAATCACAGAACCCACATCTTCGGATTTAGTTTTACACTTTTGAATATTATATTTTAGTGTTTGAAACAATCGGTCAAGTCTCTAGCTACTAATAGTTTGTTATGTTGAGTTGTTTTAGGTGATTGGAAATTTTTGCCACTTTTCTGGCTGTCATTGTAGGTATTCAAATATATATAGTTTTGGGTTGTCCAGATCGGAATATTTCTCAGCTTAAATGTACTTTAACATTCAATTAAATATTCTCTCCCTTGGTGCCCTTGATATACAAAATTCTCCCCCAAATCAGAAAACGTTGTACTTCATCATGCAGTACATGTTTTTAATTTTGGAAATACCCTACTAACTACATCTCCCAAAACAATTTTTCCAACTTTCCATAGATCCTATCTGTCTATAGGTGTGATCTATCTCCTACTCAAAAACCATGTACCATTTTATGGCCTTCAATCCAGCTACACCCGAGTATCTTTTTTATTTCTCTATCTTTCATCGATCTCCTTATCATTTGAACCTCACCCCACATGCCCACTTATGCAGATTTTGGCTGAATAGGAAGCCTTTAAAACTACAACCTTACTCAACATGTACCACTCAAAAATGTCATCTCACTAAAGGAGATGAACAAAAAACCACGAATGCAAACCATGTTAAACTTATGTTGTAAGTTGTTCACAATAATAACTGCTATATTTATTATTTTCTTACAACTCTACAATTATGAATACTCATATAACTTTAACATATAAAATAGAAACCTAGATAATATAGAACCCTCAAACAAAATTAAAATGTTAAAAACTTGGCCTCAAAAATTATTTTGACTTGACGAGTTAGATCATTACCTTTTTATATTGTGATTCAGATGTTCAAGTTGTCCCATCTGATCAAACACAAATTAACATAATACTTAGGGAATTTCTAAGGTTATACTTTTCCTTCTCCATTGCAAACAAACCTAGGATAACAGGTTCTCATTAGGGCTGATTGTTGAATCTATCAAAGGAAAGAAGGGCATCATTAATATTTCAAATTGGTGTGCACTTAGACTGCTGCAAGTGTTATTGCAGATTTTGTGTATACATTATGCAGCCTACTTATAGACATTATAGGCCGTGAAGACATTGAGATGGAAATGTAATTCACAATTCAAAGTAAATACAATATCTATGCAAGATCCAGTCAAATCAAATATTCCCCCCTAAAATGTTCTGCATGTAGCTGGCAATTAAAAGGAAATAAAATATCTGTGAAAGATCCAACCAAATCAAATGATGATCTGCATTTACCAGACATTACAAGACTGGTCTAGATTAGATTTAGCTGCAAGTCTGATTTAGAATAGATTTATCTAAAGTTACTCACGAGATACTACATTTACTCTCACCATACTGTATTAATTGGTGGAAAATGGTGAAGATGTGATGTTGATATACAATAATTCCTCGACAAAGGTTCAATATTTTCTCCCCCACCTAAAATAAATGATGTGGAAAATCTATCTCACCCAATTGCATGAGATAATATTTTGGTTAATGGCATGTCCAGCTGATGTCGGCCCTTCCATAAGCCATTTTGACAGATCCAACAATAATGGCATTTCAGAATATGACATCTCTTTCAGACATTTTGTCAAAAAGTTCACACGTCTTTTGTATGTTTCCACCTTTTGAATACATGTCTATTAGGGCATTTACAATTACATCTGAGAAAACGTTGTTTTCTATTATGCTTTGATGGATTTTTAAACCTTGTTCCAAAAGCTCCCATTTTCCCGCACACTGGGAGGATGTTAGCAAAGGTTGTCGAGTCTGGCTTCACATTTTTTAATTGCATTTGCTTATAATTTTCCAAAGCCTTTTCAACAAACTCATTTTGTGCATATCCTACAGTCATTGCAGTCCACGAGACCACATTTTTCAGGCATTTTGTTAAACGGTTCAAGTGCCTTGTGTAGCCGTCCACATTTTGCGTACATGGAGAATTTGTCACTACAATGTCTGGCATATGTCTACTTTTTATTATGATTTTATAACCTGCCATAAACCCACCAATTTGGCACAAGCTGGATGCTGACAAAGGTTGTCGAGTTTTTCTTTATACCTGTCAATTGCATTTCCCTAAATACCTCAAGGCATTTCTAACAAACCCACTTTGTGCATTTCTAACAAACCCACTTTGTGCGTACCCTGTAATGGTCGTACTCCAAGATATGATATCTAGTTGAGGTATTGCTTTGAAAATATTTACAACCTCGCAAAGAACACCATTTTCTGCATATCCCGCAATCATCAAATTCCATGAAATCGCACTTGTCTGAGGCATTTTGTCAAACAGTTCACTTGCCTTGTGTATGCTTCCACATTTTGTGTAAATATCTATCAGGACATTTATGACTATGATATCGGACAAAAATATACCTGTAATTATGCTCTAATGGATGTCCATACCCGTTTCTAAAGATTCCATTTTGGCACGGGCTGAGAGAATACTAGCTAAGGTTGTCAATTTTGGTTTCAAACCTGCTAATTGCATTTCAAAGAACCCATTTTGTGCATATCGTCCAACCAAGGCACTCCCTGAGATATAACAAAACATTGGGCAATCTTCAGGGTAGTAATACGTTAAGTTGAAAAATGTATAACAACAACAGTATATAGTCGTCAGACATCACAACAATGGACAGATTTTATTATATCTACAGCTACGGCTTTAAGAACTTGTTAATGAAGTCATCCGCCTCTGCATCAGTAGAAGACTCATCAACGCCTGATTCTTTTTAGAAATGCTAAGCAAGAGAAAAAAATCATCGGTTCCCCTACCACCATAGCTTTTGTATGGCTATGCGTGAGCTCAAAATTCTTCTTAATAATCTTGGGTAGAGGAGGTGGAGGTGGGTGCAGATCTAGGATTGGCACTGCATATGATTTTTTCTATGTGAACCCATTTTCACATTCCCTGCTCCCTGAGACAACCCACCTCTGCACTGAGCTGCCTTTCTCAGCCTTTTCTTCCCCCTCATTCATTTTCCAGGCTTCCTGCTAAAGCTTGTTCGGCCATTAGAGATATGAATCTTAACAGGAAGTGAAGGGGACCCTCTTGGAGTCATTGCAGGTGTGGCATCTGGTCGTTGCCGCTCCCCTTACCAATGACTCGCGATGCTTGTTCCCAATTAGGGTTTTCAAAACCCAAGCTCCTACAATCATCCTGATTCCTGAGGCCACCTATGACGCTGTCATTACACCGCCAGCCATGTTGATCTTATTGTTTGACAGTCTGCTTCCTCTCTTTTTCTCTGTTCTAAGCTGAGGTTTTTCTGGTCTAATAGGAAGAAGGTAAGATCGGATTGCTTAGATATTATACTGATTGGTAAATCTGATTTCATTAAGAGATGTGATTTCTAAATCTAATTTGATCTATATTAATTGCAAAGATCTTTCCCCATTTTTTGTATAGGAACTCTAACTTATGCGTGTGTCAACATGACTATATGCTGGGAATAAATTTATAAAACAACTACAAAAACCAAACCCATTTATAAAAAACCATATACCACTACATCAGACAGGTTTTATGTGAAACCTCACATAATATAGCCTATCGCCTAAAAACACGTCATTACTCCAAGATGGCGATTTTTGCCATTGTTAAGTCATCCAAAAAGCCCGTGTGAGTTGCTAAAGTGTTTTTAAAACCTGTCACTATTCAAGGGCGGTGATTTTGAGTTGCTAAAACATTCAAAAATCCCGTCATCGCTGTAGAGACTCATTATTGGCTTGCGAATGCCATGAAAAAGCCCGTCATTACTCATTAGCAGCGATTTTAGACTTGTGTTTCATATTCAAAAGCCCGCGGATGCTAAAACGATGATTTTGACTTGCAAAACATTTACCAAACCCCGTTTTTCTTCTATGAGTGACTATTTTGGCGTGTTAATTCAATAAAAAAACTCAATTTTAACTTTCTTACATTGTTTTGAGAGTCGCGTCTTGGATTAAAAAGCTCGCCTAGGGCACGAAAATGAGATTTTAAAGGAAGGAATTTGTTTTAAACTTGCACCAACAATTGCAAAGCCCGTTCAAAGTCAACGATCAATAGTTTGCAGCTTATTATCATCACCAAAAACAACATTCTTCTACCTAAGGCACTGCTTTTTGAATTCTTTTGCATTGAGGCTTGTAATCTCAATTAAAAAAACCATGTATTGTAAGGTTGAATCAGTCACTACAGTTTCTACATTTTTGCATTTCGACCTTCAAGCTTGGCCATTTGTCAAGAAATTGTTATGGACTCAAGAATGCATTGATTTGGCAAGAAGATTAGAAGAAACTCTTTCACCATAGCTGCAAGTTCAATATTATTTCCTAAATTCGAAATAATCAAGATTTGAGGTATTTTCTTCATATTTCCAAGACTTCTTCTCCATTGCATTTGAGATTCTCAAGAAGAGGTGTGCTTCTGATTTTGAATTCTTTTTGATGCAAGCTAGGGTTTTGTTTTATTTTTCTTGTTTTGTATATATGTTTGTTTTTGTTTTTTAAATTAGAAATCTTTTAATTCATTTTCTGATTGGTAGTTCTTATCTAAAGTATTGTTTCTTAAAACAATGAGAGGTCTTTCCCCAAATTGCGAATGGAAAGTTCTTTCCACAAAGAGAAAATTTAAACAATACAAGATCTTCCCCTCAATGAGAAAAGTTCCAAAACATGCATTTTTATTGCATTTGCAGTTGGCATTAAAAAGCTTGTTCGTAAGCTTATCTTGCATAAAAAGAGCAAAATTTTTCCCCCCTATTTGTAATACAAGCTAAAAAGCCTACCTACAAGTGATTTCCAAGAACTTTTTGACGCTTTTCCAAGGTTGCAAGTAGACTTTAAAAACCCGTTTGCAGGCAGCAAACTCCCTCCAAATGACTTGTAATTGGATTAGAAAACCCCACTTATGAGTAAGAAGTACCCCCTCTTGTATATATATGCACTTGCACCTCATTTCCATACCAAATACTTGCATTTCATCCACCTGTAGTGCTCTAGAAAAACCCCATTTTTCATCTTTCCTCCCATTTAAAAAGCTGATTTCATTCACTTTTCTTCATCCTTTGTTGCTCAAAGGCCTTCCGCTCATATCCTATACGCATACTCTTCCAGATCTGTAAAGTTCTAGCTTGAAATATCATGTTATGGCTTTTCTGGTAACTAAAGAACGACACGAGGCAAGAACAACAACATGATGGAGTCATACAAAGAAAGGGATGAGTGATAGAGATGGAAGAAAACGTTGAAAGGATGCGTTTTCCAATAAAGGGTTTTGTGATGCAAAATGATCCAAAATGCAGGTTCATGTTTTAGTTCAAGATGCTTTCACCAAACTTGAACATACCAATCATGGAGCATCTTGTAGTAGCATGAAGACCAACAAAGGATGATATAATAGGAATCGTGTCTTGTCAGGCGCTTAGTTTATTTTCTTCATGCATTTTATAAATTTGTTATTGACAAATTACATGTAATGTAAAACAAGATGTAATTGCATGTGATAGTATCACCTGCAAAGATGTAACATATAATCGCATTCTAGGACATCAGGACTTCCAATGTTGAATAAGTCAACTGTAGGTAGTTAGTTGTTGAATAGGTCAAAGTTTGTTGGGTTTCTCCCACCTTTTTCTCTTATCCCCTCACCTATATATAGGAGGGAGCTTCATTTTATTTATCATCTTTTGACAATGCAAGAAAACTGCCAATTTGTATATGCAGTCTAAAGACTTTGTGCTTGGATGTAGATTAAATTGCTTTCAATAAAAGAGGCAACTTGCTTTAAAACTTTGTGCTGATTCAAGGTGTTATGTGAACAATTTCTGAATATTGATTGTGAGTTTTATGCTTTGTTCAAGTGGGATTTGGATTCAATCTTGTAGACTTTGAGATGCATATTGCGTTCAGAGTTATAGTTCAATTTGAGTTTTTTTAAGACTTTATGTTGCAGAAGGACAAATTGTTATAATAGATAGTGGTTGCAAATATTTAGAGCTGAAAGAATTTGCACTTCCGTTATAAGTACTTTTATTAAAATTAGTGAATATTCATTAAGAGACTTTGCGACTTACTGTTTGTTCAGATTATTGAATTTTCATTCAGGATAAGTGGAGGAAACTTTGGGGTTCTGTAACTCTTCCACCAATATAAAGTAGATTGGTGTCTTTTGTGTTTCTTGTGTCAACTCACAATCCATCAATATTATCGTAGGAATAGCTGTTTTTTGTTAAATTTTAGTGCTATTCATAAGTTGTTTGCAAAATCATTCCTGAAAAAAGTCGAATAGATTAAGAGAACCACCCTATTTTATAATTTCTAGTTAAGTCTCTATTGGAGCCACCTACGGTAAGAAGGGAGCCTCCCTTATTGCTGATAGGAGAGAGTAATCTCATGTAGCGTTGTCTAAAGTTACAATTTTGCAAGTTGTGGTCATAGTGACTTACAAAATGTTTAGCCAACAATTTTTGGCGACTCCGCTAGGGACACGACGTGCATTCAAAAGCCTTATGGTTTCGTTTGAAGTATACATGTGTCCTATTCATTGTATTTTTTATTTCTTGTAGTTTTTTTCAAGATTTTACCAAGGACATGTAAATGGATGGCCAAGCTCCTTGGGGAAATGCTTTTGGTATGTTGAATCTAGCTTTACCTGTACATGCTCTTCTTGATGGCTCACGAAAGAATTTTTCAAAGTTCTTCGGTTATGGATAACATCTTGATGAACATATTGCTTCTTTCTACATCGCATGTGGTGTTCATAGTGTTGAACATGAGGACATATCCGTGAGACCGTTCATGGAAACTCTCCAAGGTGTGGTTGTTGATTGGTTTTACCATCTACCACCACAAACTATCACAAACTGGGCTACTCTCGTAGCCAAGTTTGAAGAAAGGTTCAAGCCTCCTGGAGATGGTCATGCTTTATTGGCCCACCTCACTCAGTTGAAGAAGGTGTCTCATGTTACTATGTGTGAATTTGTTGCTCTTTTCAACAAATTGACACGAAAAATTCCATCCATTGCTCAACCTATTGCTATAAATTTGAAATGTTTCTTTGTCAATGCTCAAATTCCCAAAGTCATTTTTCTCCCAACTACTCTTGCAGTTGCACATACATTGACAATAAAAACTGAAGATGCTCTTATTCTTGTTGGGCAGATAAGAATTGAAGCAAGTGGGTTTGAAGAAAGTTCTTTTTCTTCGAACTCATTTTCTTCCATGAAAAGGATGTATCCTACGGTGCAGAGTTTGGAAAATGAGTTGCTTTCCCTCAAAAAGCAAATAAATCAAGGTATGTTCTCCATTCCTCGTGAGAATGTACAAAGGAAACCTCTCAAATGTTGCTCATAGTTTTGCTGATAGGAATCAACAAAAGTTAGATTCATCACCAAAGAAGCTTGCTATTGGTGCACCATCAATAAAGGCAAGAATGAAGCATCCTGAATCCGAGGATAGTGATCTTGCTATTCTCTTCTAGGAAAGGAAGCGAACATACCTAGTGACTCTTATTTCAGGTTTTTGCATTCTTAGACATTCGTTGATGAAAAGAAAAAATATGAAATCATTCTTTTGATGTTCAAGAGAATGAAGAGAATCATGTCATTAGACGTGAAAAGATCGACATGCATCAAGGTCCCAGTCAAGATGAAAATAATGCTTTTTCATTTCAAGCTTATGAACTTGAACGAGTGTTTCATGAAAGAAATACCCCATAACTTGATGAAGATCTTATCATGAACATGATAGAGGAATTTTGATCAAGTATTGAATATAATTCTCTTGTCTGAAATTTGTAATTAGCATGATGTAGAAGCAAGCAATGAGGTAACCTATTCTGAAAAGCTCAAAGTTGTAGCTGGCAAGAAAAGAACAGTCTTTCTTCGATCAAGGGGATGTCAAATCAGACATCTCACTTGGTTGGAGGCCAATGAAAAGATAGATATTCTACTTGTACCTGAGCATGGAGATACCATTGAAGAAGGGGCTCAACATGCATTTGCAGTTTAGCAGGAATAATCTGAATTCATGGACCTACTTTGGGGCAACGGTACATATGATTCATCTCAAGAAGGTGAATTTGTTCATCTCTTCCAAGAGGTGTTATATCAAGCATTGCCATCATTGGTCCAATTGTTCATGGTTCATCTATACTAAGTTGCTTGTGAACATGCAAGGTACTTCAAGCTGTTGAAAAAAGACAACTATTTTGCGGAGCTCGTCAATGCCTTTGTTTGAAAGGTTTCAATTTTTGGCTATTTTTGTTTAGGATAGGTTTTTTCTTTCAATAAGTTTGTTTTGTTTTAACTAGGTTTGCTTTGCGTCGGTTGCGTCATCTTTTTTGTCATTTTGTGTCTCTATGCTTGACTCTGTAGCCCAATGGATACTAAGACACTTAGAGATCTGGATTCTACATTCTTCATTGTTTCCAAGGACAAACGAGGTATGTTCCCCAATCAGAGCCAGCTGTTGTCCTCAATTTTGTATTCACAATATTGGACAACCCTACAGAATTTTCTCATGGATTCGTAGGTGTAATTCTTTAAGTTCGGTGTTCCTAATGGTATTTTACTAAGGCAATTAGTTATCCCTTGAATTTTCCAAAGTCTTACATTCTGCGGATGCCATTTCTGAAGGTTTCTGTCGATTTTTCCTTTGTTTTTCTTGCAAAAATGGGTTTTTCTTCCTTGACTGCAGGTACTCATTTTTTGGTAACCTTCGAGTCTTTGGTTAATTTTTCTTGATTGTTTGGTTTGTTTTCAAGTTTTCTTTTGCCCTAGGTTTGTTGTATTTTGAATTCCACTCATTTTGAGCTATCTTAGGCCTAAAGGGAAGTTGTATTTCGAGAGATAATGAGGAATTAACTACACTACAGGTGAGCTTTTAAGCATGATTGCAAGTCTTTATTTTTTGTTTTAAAGTCTTGTTAGGTAGGCTTTTTGAGCTCCATTACATGCTTTCTCTTTAAAAGTTTAAATGCTTGTAAATGTGCATGAGAAACTCATCTTTAAAACAAAAGGACATTTTTAATTAAACTTATCCCTGCTTTGTGGGCTTTTCAAGCTTATTTGAAAGTGTTATTTTTGCTTTAAAATGGAAGCATGTTTTATTTGCAAATCAATTCCAAAAGCCCATTTTTAATCAGCAAGTGACTTGCAAATCGACTTTAAAATCCCATGGTTGGCTTTATAAGGGAAAAGTGGCAATTTTTATATGCAAAACATGTATAAAAGCCCATCATTACTCCAAGATGACATTTTTTGCAATTGTTAAATCATCCAAAAAGCCCGTGTGAGTTGCTGAAGTGTTTCTAAAACTCGTCACTACTCAAGGGCGACGATTGAGTTGCTAAAACATTCACAAATCCTTTCATCGTTGTTAGAGACTCATTATTGACTCGTGAATACCATGAAAATGCCTGTCATTACTCATTAGTAGTGATTTTAGACTTGCATTTCATATTCAAAAGCTCGTGGCTGCTAAAACGACAATTTTGGCTTGCAAAACATTTACCAAAACCTATTTTTCTTCTATGAGCAGTGATTTTGGCGTGCTAATTCAATCAAAACCCCATTTTCTACTTTCTTACATTGTTTTGAGACTTGCATTTTGGATCGAAAATCCCGTCTAGGGCACAAAAATGAGATTTTAAAGGAAGGAATTTGTTTTAAACTTGCACCAACAATCGCAAAACCCATCCAAAGGCAAAGATCAATAGTTTGCAACTTGTTATCATCACCAAAAACAATGTTCTTCTACCTAAGGCGCCGTTTTTTGAATTCTTTTGCATCGTGGCTTGTAATCTCAATAAAAAACCATGTATTGTAAGCTTGAATCAGTCAGTAAAGTTGCTACATCTTTGCATTTCGGCCCTCAAGCTTGGCCATTTGTCAAGAAATTGTTATTGACTCAAGAATGCATTTATTTGGCAAGAAGATTTGAGAAAACACTTTCACCTATATAGCTGCAAGTTCAATATTATTTCCTAAATGCGAAAATCATCAAGATTTGGGGGGTTCTTTATATTTCCAAGACTTATTCTTCTCCATTGCATTTGAGGTTCTTAAGAAGAGGTGTGCTTTTGATTTTGAATTCTTTTTAATGAAAGATAGGGATGTTTTGTTTTGTTTTTCCTGCTTGGTATATATGTTTGTTTTTGTTTTTTAAATTACAATTCTTTTAACTCATTTTCAGATTGGTAGTTCTTATCTAAAGTATTGTTTCTTAAAACAATGAGAGTTATTTTTCCAAATTGCGAATGCAAAGTTCTTCCCACAAAGAGAAAATTCAAGCAATACAAGATCTTCCCCTCAATGAAAAAAGTTCCAAAACATGCATTTTTATCGCATTTGCAGTCGAGATTAAAAAGCCCGTTCGTAAGCTTATCTTGCATAAAAAGAGCAAAGTTTTTCCCCCTATTTGTTATGCAAGCTAAAAAGCCTAGCTACAAGTGTTTTCCAAGGTTGCAAGAGGACATTAAAAACCCGTTTGCGGGCAGCAAACTCCCTCCAAATGACTTGTAATTGGAATTAAAAACCCCACTTATGAGTAAGAAGTACCCCCTCTTGTATATATGCACTTGCACCTCATTTCCATACCAAATACTTGCATTTCATCCACCTGCAGTGCTCCAGAAAAACCTCATTTTTCATCTTTCCTCCCACTTAAAAAGCCGATTTCATTCACTTTTCTCCATCCTTTGTTTCTCAAAGGCCTTCTGCTCATATCCTATACGCATACTCTTCCAGATCTGCAATATTATTGTAAAGGGGGAAAAAAGGGGTAAAGAGATTGGATATTGATATTGTTGTTTGATTTGCTTAGAGTGTGTTGAGTTCCTTAACCCTACTTTACATTTAATTGAATTTGATTGATTGTATATTGTAATTGTGATTAGGGAGAAGATAAGATGTTCCACCTTTATTCCCAAATGCACAAATGAAAGATCCAAGTTGATCAACCCAAAAGAGGGATTAATGCACACATGAATCAACCATTCAGAAAAGAGAACAAAGAAGAAGATCTTAAATTCTGTTATTTGAATGTATAGATATGATATATGACAGTAATTGAAGAAAATAGGAGAAATGTACTAACCTTAAAGAATTGCAGATCAAATAATGCTATTTTCTGAGGTTTGTAGACTATTTCTGGAAAAACTGAAGTATGATCCAGAACTGGAACGCAGAGACGAACAAAAGCCAGAAATCTTTTTCTGTTCTTATGTCGTCTTATGAAAAAGGTCAACCTTGACCCACAAATGTCAACCCTGACCCAATAATGTCGACCTTGACCTGCACAGGTCCGATAGAGAATCTGTTCGCGGAGCCCGACAAAAAGCCGAAAAGGGTATCCAAATCTGGTCTCAAATCTACAGTCCCGAACCTTGCTTGAAAAAGTCTTTGTGGAGGATTCGAATCCTTGAGTCCACAAGTATGTATGCACCAAATATGTAGAATGTAGAATGGTAGGATGTCTTCAATCTTTTGCTTGTAGATCTCTAACACCAAGTCTTGAATGCGTTCTTGAATTTGGAATAGGCTTGGAAGAATGTGGATGGAGAGATCACCAAAAGGGCACTATGTAGCTTGAATCCTTCAATGGCCTCCAATGGATCTCCTTCATGAAAAATGGATACTTGAATGGGTGAATGCTTGTTTGAAATCTTGCTCCTTAGATTGCTTGAATCGCACTTGAAGATAGTTTGAGAATGCTTGATCATGATTAGAAGACTTAGAGGAAAAGAGAGGAGAAGGCTCCCTTTTATATGAAACTAGGGCACAATCTTCTAAGGAGGCCGACATAGGATAATTAAATTCCCATTAAAGCCTTTACCCCTAGGAGAGGACCTATATTAAATATAATTTAGCAATTGACATTTTGGAACCTGAAACAGCCGACCCGGAAGCGGAAAATAACTTTTGCAAAGACCGACATCCAGAAACTGCAAGACCCTAAATTTTGAACCCTGGGTCAAGGTCCAGGTCGACCTTGACCTAGGTCAGGGTCAAGGTCGACATAGACCCAAAAGGTCGACCCTGACCTTGAAGTCCAGAATCTCAGGTCTGTAGTCCAGAATGCAGAATTCAGGAAGGAAAGAAGTGGAAAGAGGGGCAGAACAGGGGGAAAGCCAGGTCAAGATCAGAAACCCATTCAAGGCGCTTGTCATGACCCCAAAACACTTACTCGGAAGGCTAAACAAGTCTACAATGGAAGTGCTTCCATTTTCCGACTATACAGTTATATCTTGAAAGATCATGTTATGGCTTTTCTGGTAACTAAAGAACGACACGAGGCAAGAACGAAAACATGATGGAGTCATACAAAGAAATGGATGAGTGATGGAATGGTTGTGGGCATAGAATATTTTTAGGACCGAGATGGAAGAAAATGTTGAAAGGATGCTTTTCCAATAAAGGGCTTTTGTGATGCAAAATGATCCAAAATGCAAGTTCCTATTTTAGTTCAAGATGCTTTCACCAAACCTAAACATATCAATCACGGAGCATCCTGTAGCAACATGAAAACTGACAAAGGATGATGTAATAGAAAATTGTGTCTTGTCAGACACTTGGTTTATTTTTAGCATGCATTTTGTAAATTTGTTATTTACAAATTACATGTAATGTAAAATAAGATATAATTGCATGTGATAGTATCACCTACAAAGCTATAACATGTAATCACATTGTAGGACATCAGGACTTGTAATGTTGAATAAGTCAATTGTAGGTAGTTAGTTGTTGAATAGGTCAAAGTTTGTTGGGTTTCTCCCACCTTTTTCTTTCAACCCCTCACCTATATATAGGATGTAGTTTCATTGTATTTATCATCTTTTGGCAACATAAGAAAACTTTTCCATTTTTTATATGCACTCTAAGACTTTGTGCTTGGATGTAGATTAAACTGCTTTCAATAAAAGAGGCAACTTGCTTTCAAAATTTTTGTTGATTCATGGTGTTATGTGACGACATTTTCTAAATATTGATTGTGAGTTTTATGCTTTGTTCAAGAGGGATTTGGATTCAATTTTGCAAACTTTGAGATGCATATTGCGTTTAGAGTTATAGTTCAATTTGAGATTTTTGAAAACTTTGTGCCGCAGAAGGACATATTGTTATAAGAGATGGTGGCTGCAAATATTTAGAGATGAAAGGCTTTGCTCTTCAGTTATAAGTACTTTTATTAAAATTAGTGAATATCCATTAAGAGACTTTGCACCTTACTGTTTGTTCAGATTATTGAATCTTCATTTGAGATAAGTGCATGAAACTTTCGGTTTCTATAACTCTTCCACCAATATAAATTAGATTGGTGTCTTTTTTGTTGTTCTTACATCAACTCACGATCCATCGATATTATCGTAGCAATAGGTGTTTTTGTTAAATTTTAGTGATATTCATAAGTTGTTTGCAAAATCATTCCTAAAAAAAGAGGAATAGATTAAAAGAACCACCCTATTTTATAATTTCCAATTAAGTCACTATTGAATCCACCTATAGTAAAAAGGGAGCCTCCCCTATTGCTGAGAGGGGAGAGTAATCTCATGTAACGTTGTCTAAAGTTATAGTTTTACAAGTTGTGGTTATAGTGACTTACAAAACTTTTAGCCAACAAATGACAATGTCAGTATCTAGATGTTTGGAACTTATTTTCCATAATGTCATTATATTATTATATGTCAAAGTATTGTAATTGATCAATGTTAGTTCACTTTGCAATTGTGGACTTGAACCTATACATAGAATTGAATTATGGCTATCTGAGGGAAACAAGAATACCAAATTCTTTCATGCTACCTCTAAAATAAGAAGGTAGTCAAACTCCATTCTTTATATAGTTCCTTTTAAGACCAATTCCTCCCTAAATAATTGGCCTTTCAAGTAGAAGTTGTTTCTTTCTTCCAATTAAAATGTCTTGGATCTTCATTGCTCTCTTCTAGAAAATATACCCATGTTAATCTTCTAGGATAAAAATAAAAGGCTTCTTTTCAAATTCAACCAAGGAAATTATAAATGCAATTTTTCCTTGCCTCTAAATAAAGCACATCGACCTAATGATTTTACTATATTTTTCTAGAAATGGTAGGATATTATTATTAAGGATATTTGGGTAGTAGTTGAAGAAGCCCAAAGAAATCCTCGCATCCTAAAGGTATTGAATGCCACCTTCATTTCCCTCATTTTAAAGTCTCAAAATCTTTAAACTTTTGTTGATTTTAGAGCCATGTTTCTCTACAACACCATTTATAAGATATTTCCTAAAGCCAATCCTACGATATTGGATTGTATCATCCCTCATATCATCTATGAAAATCAAGGAGGTTTCAAAGAAATGGTAGAGGGTGCTTTGATATCTTATGGAGTCTTTTTTTTATTTAGTCTACCAACCTTTTATCCATGGTGATCAAGCTAGATATGATGGAAGGATATGACAAAGCAAATTAGAATTTCTAATGTTGGTGTTTAGAAGTGTCGGGGTTTTCTCCCCGTTGGTGCAAATAGAAGAATTATTTCATTTTGAGTATCAATTTTTTTATTCTTTCAAATAGAAACATATCTGGTTACTTCAATTCCACTCAAGGGACAATACAGTGGGATCATATATATCCTTTCCTTTTTAATCATCATATTCGTGACCCTTAGTGTTGGAGCATCCGAGATCAAAATGTAACAACAAAAATGTCTTTTACAAGTGAATGATGAGCACAAAGAAGCTTGTATATCAAATAAAATGAGTGTTGAATGTGCAATGAGTGTGATGAATATAAAGGCAAGTTAGAGGTGGTAGGAAGGTAGGATGGGACGTTTAATTACTTCTCCAAATGTGTAACACATGTTAGCTCATATGAAAATTGTGAGAGCATGTGTTAAGTGTTTATGAAATGTATCTCAAGAGGTGTGTGCATGTGTCTCTACCTCATGAAGTGAGACAAAAAAATAAAAATTCTATAAGTGGAGATTTAACAAGTGTACATGAGTCAACCCATAATGAATGATATGCCTACTAGATGTAAGATGACCCTATATAAATAACAAATCCCCTTGAGTGCAACTTGGGGAGAATAAAGACAATGTTGACGAGTCTTAGTGACTTACCCATGATGTTAGGTACTCATGTATAAATTTGTCATAAATTGAAAAATAAAACCCCGTAAGTAAAAACGAAGTGATTCAAGGTGAACACACATGTGATGAAGATAGAAAATAGAAGGAATAACTCATCATGATCCCCCAACGAATTATTTTTAGCACAATGCACACTAAATATCCACCCCACGGGAGAGAAAAAAGCAGAAGGTCTATGCGACCCCTTCCAAAGTGAGATGGAAAGAACTACATGAAAACAAATGCTTCCTCTCAAACCTAAGATGAGAAGAGAAACCATGCAAACTCCCCTCAAAATGCCTCTTGTAATGCTATTAGATGCTCAACATTGAATGCTAAAGATGATATACAAACAATATTCCTCGCCTAATGAAGAAAAATTATGACAAATTCAAGTAAATGACTTCTCATAAGACCTAGACAATATCTTCAAATAATTGTCGAATAATCTATGGAAGGATGATATAGAATAGAATCCAAAGACCTAAATGATGTTTTCAAATGCTACTGAAATGATCTATGTGAATGTTGATATATGATGTATAGCTTGCAAAAATCTGGGACATACAAAATGAGATTGCTCGAAAGGTGTGAGAGGCAAAATGAGTAGTTCAGAAGTCATTACTCAAAAGATAATTAATATGGACGGAAACGACAAGAAAGATAAACCAAAGGATAATCCTCAGGTTGGAAACCCTAAGGGTTGAGACTACTTCAAGTCTGATAACCCTGAGATAACACTTGATGACAAAGTGGGGGAAGATCAACCAATTAGTTGAGACTCTCAGCTTTGCACTAAGACTCCAGAAAATTTGAGAGGGGAAGATCCACACCTTAATGACACCACCGGAGCAATAGAAAAGAATCATGAGGTAGTGGAACTAGAGAGAGGCATGATTATACAGGATACAGATGTCTCATTTAGGCCTGAATGTGAAATCCAAGAAAAAGAGGTTGAGAATAGTCAAGAAGTTTCACAGGCCATTATCAAGCAGATCCCAAAGAAGAACAAAGAAAACCAAACAAGAGACAAGATACTAGTCCAATCAGAAATAGATCAAGGAGGTGAATCAACTTTGAAGGAAATAGAGGAGGAAGGAAGCAATGTTGCATGAGATATAGTGGTGGAATCAAATGTAGCAATAGGTATGGCTATGAATACATAATATGAGACAACTAGAAATGAGTATGATGGTAAGGTAGAAGAGATTTTTAAGGATTTTCACATGTCTCCTTGTCATGAGATGGAACTTTTTGGGGAAGAACCTGTAGAGGAGGAAGGGGAACTTATTCAGGAAGGCATTTAGGATGAATTATACTTGATAGATGGGGAAGGTATACTGGAGAAGAGCACCGTTAAGAAGACTAAAGCTAAATCACACAAAATAAATACGGGAGGTAAGAGGTCAAGAGGGAGAAAGATAGTCCAATAGTTGTTGGAAGATGTTGGGAATAAGAAAGATCAGAGTAAATTAAGATCCGGGAGAGACTTGTTCTCTCTTGGGAACAAATGAAGTTCTTAACGTGGAGTGTCAGGGGCTACAATGACCTTGACAAGACACATTTGATCAAAAGATGTTTTGATCAGACAAAACTGGATGTAGTTTGGTTACACGAAACTAAGTTAGATAAAGAAGTGACATCAAGATGTTTAGGAGTTTTCCAGAGATGGTTAGGTTTCTTTGTGAGCTCTGATGGGGCCTCTGGTGGCTTGGGAGTATTATGGAATCCCATAACAATTCAAGTGGAGGGAATCTCACAAACTAGGTGTTGGCAACTAGTAAAGGTAAATATGTTGCACTTGCATATCTCAATTTTTTTGTTCAATACTTATGGACCGACAAAAATAGAAGAAAATAATGAAGTGTGGAACAACATTATTGTAGTAATGATTAAATGGACAAGGAGGTCTTCATCATTGGAGGTGATTTTAATGTCACCCTAGATTTGTTAGACCAGAAAGGATGTAAGGGCAAATTGAGTAGAACCCAATTTGATTTTCAGAACCTTGTGACAAGTAATGGATTGTGGGAAATCAAAACAAAAAATAGAACGTTTACATGGACCAATAGGTGTATGGGATTCTCTCATATTGCGAAAAGATTGAACCGGTTCTTTCTTTCTAGAGATTGGGGGTCTCTCCCTTTGATTTTTGAGGTAGAGATATTGCTTGTGACTGGCTTCAATCATTTCCCTATGGCTTTGGTAGTGAACATGGATTTAGTACTGGTTAGGTATCCCTCTAATATGGAGAAAATATGGCTCTGAGAAGAAGCTTTTTGGGATATGATGGAAACATGGTGGAAGTCATCTCCGAAATTAGAAGGAAAGAAGGGATTTTAGTTTTTAAAGAAATTGTAGTTCATTAAGCACAATTTTAAGAGATGGAACTGGTCCATTTCAATGATATTTTTATGGAAAAGAGTTTTGGATCAACTAGAGGCTCTAAATAGTAAGGTAATCTAGGAGGGTATGGATCAAGTGGATTTCTTAATGGAAAAGGACTTCAAACAACAATATGATGAAATTTTAGCCAGAGAAGTAGTATATTAAAGCCAAAAATTAAGGGAGAATTGGCTCAAGGATGGGGATCGCAACACAAAATTATTTCATAATTCAATTAAGGAAAAAGGAGATCAAACAACATAATTTATTCTATTAAAAACTCAGAGAGCCAATAACTTGAAGATTTAGAAGATATCAATAGAGAGGTTGTGTCATTTTTTTTAGCCCTCTGGTCATCTAATGTTGAGATTGATGCATAAAATATTGATGATGTTTTAGGTGTTATCCTATCTTTAGTCACAGATGCTGACAATAAAATGTTGTTGGATCCAATCCAAATGAAGGAGGTTAAGGCGACAATTTTTTCTATGGAAGGAGATAAGGCTCATGGGCCTGATGGTTTTCACGCATTCTTCTACAAATTTTTTGGGATATTTTAAAAGAACTTTGTAAAGTTGTAGAAGAATCAAGATCAAAGGGGCTTGTATTAAAAGACTTCAATAATACATTAGTTGTGTTGATCCCAAAGAAAGAGAAAATTGAATCCTTTGAAGATTTCTGCCCTATTTCTTTATGCAATACAGTCTAAAAAATAATTACAAAGGTGGTGAAAAACATATTGAAGAAGGTATTGGGTAAATTAATCTGTCCAGAGAAGAGTGGATTTACACCTAATAGGTCTATTATACAAGGACTTATCATTGCACATGAAACTATTTACTCTATTAAGGCTGGGAAGATGAAGAAGATGTTTGTGAAGCTTGATATTAGAAAATCATATGATAGAGTAGATATAAATTTATTATATATGGTTTTCACGAAAAATGGCTAGAATGGATCAAGGGAATGTCATCAGATTATAGAGCTTCTATTATTGTAAATGACGGCCCACAAGGATTTTTTTTCTACAAGGAGATTGCGGTAGGGAGATCCAATCTCCTCGTTCTTGTTTATTCTAATGGCCGAAGTGTTAGGGAGAATGATTACAAAACAAAAACTTCAAGGACAATGGAAAGGAGTGGAAATTGCTAGGGGAGTTGATCCATCTTTGCATTCACAATTTGTCAATGATACACTCCTAATTGGTGAAGCCACCTAGAGAAGATAGAATGATGAAAAAGGTTTTAGACAAGTATAGTCAGGTTTCTGGTTAGAGCATCAATTGGAGAAAAATTGAGATCTTCTTTTTCAACACAGTAATCCATATCCAACGAGAGAGAAAGAGTTTTTGGTGTACGGATAGGAAAATCCCAGGTAAGTTTCTTGGATTGCCATTATTTGAAGGGGCTAGTAATTCGGTTCTATGGAAGGATATTGTTGATATTTGTCTAGGAAAGATGGATGGTTGGAAGAGTCGGTGGATCACACTCGCTGGACGCATTTTGATGTTGAAAACTTTGATTTTAGTGATGCCATTGTTCACAATGGAGCGTATGAAGATACTAGGGAAGGTGATTTAAATCATTGAACAAAGGATGAGGAAATTCTTCTAGAATGACAACCAAGACCAAGGTAAAATTCCTCTTCTCGCATGGGATTAGATTTGCAAATCAAAAAAAAGTGGAGTTGTGGGGATTCTGAATTGGAAGCTTATGAATGAGGCCATGGGGGGCGAAATTGAATGAAAAATGTACAAACAACCACAACAAAGATGGGTAAATTTTTTACAGGCAAAGTATTTAGACAGTGTCGAAAGAGAGCATATCTTGATAGTGGAGGACCCGACACGGGGCTCTGCTCTTTGGATTTTTTTTCTCATCTGTAGGTCGATGATTATAAACCATCTAACATGGCAAATGGGAAATGGGAGAAGGGCTAGTTTATGGTCAAATTGATGGGATGGAAAGGAAGTTCTTGTTGAAGGGGATATTTCTCAAAGTCTAGTTTAGGTAATGGAACAAAGATGGGGTCATATAGTAAGAGACTTTTTAGATCAGGAGGATGGGGAACTGTATAAGGATAGTAAATGGAAGGACCTAGAGGTATTGAGACCTAATAATGAGGAGTTGAACCCGATCAAAGATGTCTTCAAAATTTGACCAATAGCATTAACGAAGGATGAGGATGAAATTGTATGGTGCAGATCCAAAAGTGGAGAGTATTCAGTAAAAGTAGGATACATGTTGCTGGAAAATGAGGCTAGTAGGGAGGAGTGGGCTGAAATATTATGTTGGAATAAACATTGTTTGTCAAAGGCTGGAGCATTTGCCTAGTTAGTTGGGAGAGGCAGGAAACTTATCAGAGACACATTAAAAAGAATTGGATTTTTTGGTCCATTCAAATGTTTCATGTGCAATAAGGAGGAGGAAACACTAGATCATCTTCTTCTCAATTGTGACTTTACGCAGGAGTGTTGGAAGTTTGTATTAAAAAGATTGGGGTGATCCGGACCTTTGCCTTATACAGTTCAGGATGTGATTAAATCATGGTTCATTCGGAAGGATAAATCTATATTTTCAGCCATCTAGAAAGTTACTCCATCAACAGTGTTGTGGGGGGTATGAAAGGAGCACAACAAAAGGATCTTTCAGGGAAAGGTGGAGAGCATATCTAGACCTTGGCTAGATTAGAAAGGGAAATATCAGAACTGGTTAGTAGTGAAGCGGCTCATGTTAATGTAAATAAAGTCCCCTTTAATCAAAATGATTGAAGAATACTATCCAACTAGCCAAGGATCAAATACCACCCTATTAATGGGCCTATGAGGGTTCATCCTCCCTCGGTCACAATAAGGACATAATCTTGGAAGCCTCCATAGACATGATGGATCAAGGTCAATTTTGATGGTACCTCGAAAGGCAACCCAGGTCCATTAGGAGCATGATACATAGCTAGAGATGATAAAGGAAATATTCAGATGTTAGAAGCAAAAATATTACCAACGAGAACTAACAATAAAGCTGAAATATTGGCAGCACTTTCAACCATTAGAATGGCTATGAGGATGTAGGTAAGGAAACTTCACCTGTAAGGGGATTCACAAGTCATATTTAATGGTATTATCAAAGGAGAATGTGGAGTATGATATTTGAATAAGCATATGCATAGAATCTAGTCTTTGCTTGGAACATTTGAGGAATTCAGAATCTCACGTGTTGAGGGAGGCAAATGAAGGAGCAGACAAGCTGCCAAAATTGGGGGTTTTAATGTCAAGAGAAGCGTAATGAAGAACTCTTAAAAGATTTCAGGTGCATTCAAGGTGAATCCTTCGATGAATGCAGCTTTTAGACCATTTGGAGTTTAGCAATGGTACTAGGAGATGGTGCGGTACCTAACATGGCCAACAAAATTTTCATACATGAAATTAAGTGCGAAAGGGAACAAAAGAGAATGAATTAAACATGCGAAGAAAGAGGAGACTTAAGCAAGTGGACGAAATGGTGGTCAGATTAGGGGGCCGCTGCAACTAGGAAATAGGGAGGAGGCTCTGAAGGCAATGTGACTCTGTGTGCGTCCAAAATGGGCTGGTGGCATGGTCTCCATTTTAGGGAAAGCAGAGGTAAGAGTTAGAATTACAGTAGGGAACGGTCCATGGTGGGTTGTGGAAGGGGAAAAGAGAGAGTTTCAACCTTTTTTGGTATGGAGTTCTTCAAAGATGAAGGAGAAACAAATGGAAGAAGCACGAGGTGGATGGGAAGAATTTATTGTGTATATGTAGTTGAGGGAGGAGGAAATGGAGCACCAAGTGGAAGAAGGACAGAGGAAAATGAAAAAGACACAGAAGAAATATACAGAGGAATGACAGAAAGCGGAGGGTGAGGTAGTTGGTGCGAAGCAGGTCAAGTTCGATACCCGCGGAGGAATGATGATTTCGACTGAGAGAATGTTGAAGCAGTGACGGATGATTATCTTCCAGGTTGATTTGGTATTTTTCTTGCTTAGTTAATGTCCTTTATACAGTCTAGTTTGCAATTTTGTTAATGGAACGTGCCTAATTTCTTATAATAGCAAGATTAGCTATGTAAATTTTATGATAGAAGTGCCCAATTTTAGTAGATATATGGGCCTAGCTATCATTGCTATTTGTATGTGGTTTAAATAGTTGCTGTGAACGCCCAAGTGGCATATTGTAAAGAAGTTCATGCAGTATAGATTTCAGTAGGGAAGAACGAAATAGTGGATGAATGATGCCATCTCTCACTGTGGCCAATTTGTAAACTTGATTACTGATATTAATAAATTACCCAAATTACTGATAAAAAAAGATGTATATGTGGGGATAAAAATATTGATGTGGCTATCATCAAACAGAGGACAAATGTCTTTAATATTGTCTTTCAAATTTGTAATGCGAGGTTCTAGAAATAATGATATGTCTAGTAGAAATATGTGCCAATGTGGTGGATTTGAAAAACTAATATCAATGTCCTGGTAGATAAAATTATTGGAAACCATAGAGGTATCAACTTTGGATTTAGATGTAGCAAATAGATGATGTGGGGATGAGATCTCAATGCAAGTTAAAGTATTATATTGTTCATCTCCAAATGATGTTGATGTATCACAAGTTTATTGAACGAGACCACATGATGTGTGTGCATGTGTTGGAACTAAATGATTAGTAAAGAGATAGCATGATCAAGAACTTGCTTAATTTCATCAATTTGGTGATAACTATAATATTTTGTTGTATTGTGTGTGTTTTTTCCCATAACATCTAGACTTGATTCTTCATTATTATAAGGATTATGAACAATAGTTAAATGGAAGGGATTTAATGTGAGAGACATGGACGTGTGAATAACAAAATAAAAAATTGAAACATAGATTATTTCCTAATTTGATTATAATTGAAATCAACTGGCCACTAGAAAGATATGAAATTATAAGAATTACAAATTGATTTAGGAGTGGATGGTTATATAACACACAATTGTTTTATAATTCTTGATAAAATTGGCTATCCAAATCTTAATTTTATATGTAAAAATAAATTCTTTGTAAAATTCTCGATAGTTATTTTAAAAAGGGTTGCTGAGTTTTATAATTGAGGTGCCTTGTCAAAAATTGCACAAAACATTGAATTTAGTAAAAAAAAATTTGCAATTTTGTAAATTTTATTTAATCATCATATTTAGAAAAATAATTTTTTTGTTGACTACAAACTTGTAAAAAAGTGACTCCTTATTTACAAATGATTATTTATATAAAAATTCAATTTACAAATAATCACAAAATGAAGTCGCTCCTCTTTAAGCTCTTGATTGTTAGTTTGAAAAAAAATGTCATGGTTTATAAATGTTTTGTCACAATTAACATAAAATGTTATCTAGGTAGTTTATTTGAATTGGTAACTAAATTTTATAGTTAGCTAAAATGTAATAAACATCTTGCAAACTATTACAACAAAGTTGTGACAAATGGTAGGCATTGGGAAGTCTACAAAATGAACGAGTCCCAAAAGATCAAGCTTATATGTACCACAATAATATTTGTTGTTCTGGTATGATTGGAAGTTCATGATTCAATCTCACAACAAGAAATGGATGTAGAGAAAATCACCGCAAAATAGACTGAGGAAAGTGGATTGCTTTTTAAGATTAGGGTCTTATAGAAGGGCATCCCTAAAACATAAAATTGGAGTTGTTGAGATTTCTTAGGAATACTTTAATGTTGTTGGTCCCATAAATATAATTCAATTTAAAAATGAAGTAAGCTAATAGTCTCTTGAACATAGTACCTATGTTTCTACATTGATGATCTAAACCCTAAGGATGGCTCTATCTTTGTCTTCTATACCGCTAACATAAATCTTAAGACATGGCTTGACCTTCAAATGTTCCCCAAAATAAATGCAAAAACTTGAAAAAAAGAGGAAAGGTAGCTTGAAGAAACATTTGCTCACAGGCTCAAAATTTGACGGTCACCCATACCTGTCATATATTTATTTTATGATGGTTTGGTTATTTTAATGCCTTTTATTTTACGTTTTAAGAAAAATATTGAGTATCATTTAAAAAAAAATTAAAATCATTTAATAAATTATTTTAAATATAAATATTTTATCAATATAATTAGTAATACATATTAAACATAATCTAGGTTCATTATTTGTAGTCATGATGTAGATGTGGGCGGCTTGCTGTTTTAATGGTTATTTCTGGTTCTCTTTCATTAGGTCCTCTACTAACAATTAACTACATAATGATATCTAGATTATTACTTGTAGTTTTAATTTATTTATTCAGTAAGATTAGGTAGATGTCACTAATGTTTATAAATAAGATTACATGTATTTTTGTATTTTTATCTTACCATTATGTATCCCACTCCTTTATAGTCTATTTAGGATGATTATCTATGCTTTAAATCGCTAACCATGATTTCTAATGAGGTACTCTCGGAACAAGGTCTCATTGCCTAAGGTAAATTTATTCTTAAAGTTGATAAGTTGACCATTGGTTGTCGAGGAAACT
>MU223075.1:535791-548030 GCA_018584345.1 Thuja plicata | reverse complement strand
GCGAGTAGGCGACCCGAGAGCTGTCCATACGGACGACTGGAGAAGCATCCAAAAGGTAATTAGATTTTTTTTTTAAAAAATTATAAATTATAAAAATAAATAAATAAATTTAAAAAAAAAATGAACGGCAAAGTGCACCGAACGGTGGAGGCCCACCGGATGGTGGCTTCACTACCAAACGGTCAAAGCCCACCGTCGGCCCTAAAAAGGCAATGGAAGAGACATACACAGCCACGGGAAGAAAGAAAAAGGTCACGGGAAGAGAAATAAAACAACTGCGCAGCCTGAAGGGAGTTCTAAGCCGCAGCCGCAAGAAGAGAGAGGACTGTACGGCTTGATGCCATACGGTCAGCAAGAGAAAAATGTTAAACACAAAAGTTGACCGTACGACCTTTTGTCTTACATCTGTGTAAGCCTCAGAGGGGAATACCGTACGTCTGATGAGGGAAAGCAAGGGAAAAAGATAACCATATGACTGCGAAAACTTGGAGGAAAAAAGAGAGAGAGTCGTACGACATCACCGACAGTGGAACCGCCTAACGTGGGAACCACCGTGCGGTGGAACCGTCAAATGGTGGTCTGCCACCGGGTGAAACAAAACACACCTCGCGAGGTAATTAAAATTTTAAAAAAAAAAGTTTGCAGCCGAGGGAAGAGGAAGAAAGCGGGCGCAAGAAGAATATATGGTACGGTAATGTTAAGTATACCGTACAGTAAGTAATGAATACAAAACCAACATGCTAGGAACTGGAGGAGTTTAAAAAAAAAAAATGATGACAAGTGTTGCCCCAGGACCCCGCGAGGGCGCTGCCCCTCAACCCCGCTGGGGGCGTTGCCCCCTAGACCCCTATGTCACTTTTGAGTTACACTACAACTGTGAGTTTGGGGCATCGAAGCAGTCAAGATATGCATTAGGTTTGACTCGTACGGTGAAGGAGAAGCCTAAAGCCAAGCCTTGAAAGGAAAGCCACTTGTTTGAGGTGCACGGATGGTCGACCATAGAGGCTCTAGAGATGTTAGATGCTTGGGTTGTTGGAGAGCCTGTAAGTTGCCAGTCGAGTAGAGACCTTGGTGAGCAAGTTGGAGATGCCTTGAGGGAGCAGTACTATACCCTGAGGCGTACGAAGTACATTTCTGGAGTACATGAGGCCGCACGGGTAGCCGCGGAGAAGGCTTGGGAGGAGTTGGGCACCCGGTTGGAGGCGGTAGAGAGGAATTTGGTTCACCAGAGGCAGGAGTGGGTAACTCAACAAGCAGCATCAGAGCGGAAAGGGCCGAGTTAGTGGCCCAATTGGAGACACTAGAGAGACTTGGCTTAGCGTACCCAGGAGTTGGAAGCAGAGCAAGCGGTGCAGGTGGTTATCGAGGTCAGATTGGCTAGAGTGACAGTACCGGTTGAACAGGAGTTAGTGTACTTCTTCTCAGTGATTTTCTTATTTGTGTAGTGTACTTCATCTCCCTTTTGTTGTGAGTCGCCGGAGATGACTTTTCTTTTGGGGGGGATGATATTGTCCGTAAACTTGTAATATATAGGAAGTCTTGTTAATTAAGTTGTTATCCTTGGTTGTTAGTGGCCGACGGGTAAGTAGTTGTGTTGCGACGGTTTAGTCACACCCCTTCGAGTATTATATGTATTCTCTTGGATGGAAGAGAAAGGGACAGAAAATAAATATATGAATGTGCTGGCAATTGGAATGATTGATGAAAGCTTCTATTCTCTGATATATTCTGTGTTATTTACTTTTCCTGTATCATGTTTATGCATTATTAAGTTTACCCGTGACGGTAAACAATTGTGAGACTAGATTTGGGCAATAGATCCAAGCAGCTATTCTCATCATGGTTTTTCCTTTATGGGTTTCCATCTATATCAGGTGTTCTCATGTGTTGATGTGTGGTTGTGTTAGTCATTTGCTTAGTTGTTTTAGTGTTAAAGTAAGATCTGGTAATGGTCCTAATGGTGAATTGGATTTGAAGTTGATTTTTGGCATTACTAATTCACCCCTTTTGCTTAGTATGCCTATTTATAACACTAATCTTGTGTAATTTTTGAGCATTTTTTTTACAAGCCTATAAATAAAGCTTCATTCAATTTAAACTATAAAACAAAGTAATATTTTATGTTTTAATTGAAAGGCGAGTGATTTGAAGACCACAATTTACTTTTGAAAATATATTCTTTTAAAAATAAAAATATTTATATTAAATCAAATTAACTTTTAACTTTATTGTATGTAATTTCAAAATGGGTAATTTTTATATCCATAACATTTTATATTCAATACGATCAAATGTGGGATCCAAGTTAGACAATACATTAACACTGTGATGTCATTCCATGTACTATTTTTAATAGCTAGACTAATCTAACTTTTTGCAAAGTAATATTTATTGCTATTAAAATTTTAATGCAACAAGTGATAACTGGTGTTTAATCTTTTCCGGGAGGGCTGAATTTAAGTAATGGGAAAACATCTGACATAGACAAGGATGTTGCAACGTGGTACTATATCATCTACATCAAACCAAACAATAAAAAAAGACTACTCAAAATTATATAGCATTAACTTGTCTGTCATAGAATACAATAGATGACGAACCATGAACACCATAACACAAGATATTTAATATGACTAAAAAATTACAATACATAAATTTTAGATCTCTTACATAGTGTGATAATTAAGTTGTCTATGCTCGGTACCCAAGCAAGCTCACTAATTCGATCATTATTAATATGCCTTTTCGAACATCTTATTCCTTGTAATATGTGATTATCTTAACCCTCATTTTTTTATTATTATTTTTTTCCATACAAGGTATTGACTTGTTAGTGATGTGGTCTTTCCTTCTTTAGACCCTTTCTTTTATTCCAATAGTTTACCAAATTAAAATACAAGAAAAAGGCATAAGGTCTTCTCTACCTTGAATCTACAAGAAAGTTGTAAGAAAAATACATAAGGTCTTCACTACCTTGAATCTACAAGAAAGTTGTAGGAATGAATGTGATGGTATAGATAAAAGAGAAGACTTTACATAGCACAGATGGTGAAGAGGTCAGTGGAAGCAACAGCAGCAGCATTACCAGATGCTGGATCATTGAGAGCCCAGAGAATCCTACGGAACACAGAGACCTCACAGGGCAAAGTGAGAGGGCCAAAGCTCTGGAAGCCATACTCGTTCTCAGCCTGGTCTAACAGCATCCGGAACAGGGGATGGTTTATGTGCTCTGTTCTGATAACAAACCTCTTCCTCTCTGCCCCCACGTATACTGCCAAATACCCCTCTGGAGGAATTTCTTCATTCTCAAGCCATGATCTGTACCTCCGCAGGCTTATGATCGCGCATCCCATTGATGGCCTCGAATTCAAGATGCACCACCGCCATTTTCCCAGAGACACAAACCGCGTCATCAATCTATTCCTTTTAGGACCATACATTATGCTGCCCAGAAGATTATCATACAAATAAAGACAGATGAAAAAAATTCAGTTTTGAAACTGCTCTGGAACAAATTTTATGTTTTACATTGCATTTTGTCGGAAATGGTTATGAAAATAGAATAGAAGAATTTTACCAATTTATGAGTATAAAGATAAATCTATGGAACAGAATTCTGTCTTTTGAACTTTCAGATTTGTTCATTTATTAATAAATCTTGTGTCTTTTTTGACTTTCAGAATAGGACACGGCTAAGAAGCGGCTAAAGCTCTATACAGAATGGATTATTGATCAAATTTGAAAAATTTGAAAATACCACGGATTTTTGTGAAATTTTCAACATCTGTTCTTTATGATCTACATATTTTGTGGTAGAAAACTACAAAAAATTTGACAAAAACTTACTGTGTTTTCACAAATTTGAAGAAAAAAAATGTTTTTCTTTTTTTTTGTCTTTGGTACATTCTGTCTGGAGCTTAGCCAACGCCTTCAGAATATATACCCCTCAATCTTTAACACTAAATTAAAAATTGATAATTTCTACACCTACAAACTGTTTTGGAATAAACTTTTTATGTTTTTATTACACTAGTTTTGGCCCAATCTCCATTTAATTCATATCTATTTTGCATGGCTTAGTTGGGCTTTGCATGTGAGGTTATGGAGGTAGCAGGAAGATTTCTTAAAACAGTTATGCAAACGTCAAATTCATTTTGAAATGGTTTTTTTGTTATACTGGTTGTTGCTTTCATTGTAGATTGCCTCTCTGCTAAATTATGTCATATATCTTTAAGAAAATAGGATAAAAGAATTTTAACAAGATCAAAGATAATCTATAAAACAACAGTCTGTATCTTTATAATTTTGAGATTCACAATCTGTATCTTTCTAACTTTGAGATTCACGAAACTGCTACTAAAAAGTCTGTCTTTCTAACTTTCATCATAATTTTGAGATTCACAGTCTGTATCTTTCTAACTTTGAGATTCACGAAACTACTACTAAAAAGTCTGTCTTTCTAACTTTCAGATTTGCAGAACAGCTATAATCTATGAAAGTCATCCCTGACTTCCTTACTTTAAGATTTGGAAAACAACTATAGTCTATGAAATCATATTTGTGGAAAATCTATAATCTATAAAACAGTCATCCCTGTCTTTCTAGCTTTCAAATTTGTAGAACAACTATAATCTATGGAACAATCATCCCTGTCTTCCTTACTTCAAGATTTGGGAAACAACTATAGTCTATGAAATCAGATTTGTGAAACAGCTATATTCAATGAAACAGTAATCCCTGTCTTCCTAATTTTCAGATTTGCCTAACAACTATAATCTATATGAAATCAGATTTATGTAGCACCTATAACACAGTCATCCCCGACTTCCTTATTTTCAGATTTGCAGAACAACTATAGTCTATGAAATCAATTTTGTAATAAACTATAATCTATGAAACAGTCACCCCTGTCTTTCTAACTTTCAGATTTGCAGAACAACGATAATCTATGGAACAGTCATCCCTGTCTTTTTATATTTCAGATTTGAGAAATGATTACTAAGAAGTAAAGATAAAGTAAGTTAGTCAGTCTAATAAACACCCTTTAATCTTTAATACCAAAAAAATAAGATAGGTTTACTTGATCGAATATATAAAAATACAATAAGATTACTTAATCAAATTCATACCCTTCAATCCCTTCAAGCCTTAATAGGTAATTGAAGATTGATGAATCCTGCAACCCACAGACTGTAAAAATCCCTGAACCCTTATCTTTCCAAGAAAACCCAAGACAACAGTTTTAAAGCTCAAAACCTCTGTCATCATCCTCTATCATAAACCATGTAAACATTCATCATCTTGACCTGCAATTTCCTCGCCTGATTGCTCATCACTCTCTAACTGACCTGCATACTATTCATATTGAAAGCCCACAAATTTTCCCCCAAGCTTGGATTTTTAAGGGCTAAAAAGATAGCTCTGCAAGAAAAAGATGGAGGCCACCTCTAAAAGGCAAAATGATGGGCTATTTGAGGAGGGCCAGGAATTCAATGGTGACTATTCCAGTTGCCATCTGTTCAGATATTAACAGGCCTTTCAGGTTACCGTGGGCCATTCTCAGCTTATTCCGGGTCAACTTTGCACAGTCTGAGCGATCACATCTCTGAACAGAGGCAATAAATTTATTCTCTCTTGTTTGGAAGTTGATAAGAACTAAATCTTATTCTTTCTCGTTTGTTTCAGCCCTCAAGTGAGACAAAGTTCTGATGATGTTTTAAAAAGTTCTTGTGATGTTATGAGAACTTAAAAACTATAAAAGATTCCATAATCGTACGACTCTTTCTTTCAGTGTATTTTTCATGTATCGATTTGGTTTTTGTGTGATGTCGTTGCATTTGTTTTAAGATTCTATTCACGGCACGCAGGCCGCCTGTTAAAGCAATGGTACCCACATGTTTATAATAAATTACAGGTTCATGAAAACTAAGGGCGGTTGACAATGAGTTATTTATGGAAAGTAGAAAGAACAAACTACTAGTCACGTCAAATATGTTATCCACATCCCAAATAATTGAGAAGCATAATCACAAAATATTCTAGTTTGTACTATTTATGTGGTTATTTTTGGGTTTGATCGTGTGATAATTTTTATATAGACATTTTATAGTATATTTAGTGAGTTATTATCACAATGAAGAGGAGGGAAGAGGGGTGAACTATGCTCACCACTTGATAGTATTTCTTTTTTGTGAAGTCATAGCCACATGTTGTTTGGATAGGTCATTTCTAGGGTGAGGTGTTTCCCTTATTATAGAGTAGCTTGGAGAGAGAGGAGTATTAGATGAAAATGGATGCATGCCAAAAGGAAGCACGACTAGGATCTCCACTCAAACACTACTCTACTAGTCCAAAAAGAGTGCATAAGGAGAAGAAAAAACAAAATTTGGATTACCTATTGATTTCTAATTTGGGAAAGGATGGAGTAAGTGAGCACCCTAATTTAGTGTTCAAAATCCTCCATAGAAATTTCAAGTCACTCCCAATATTTTACAACAACTTAATGCTAGTGCCCTACTTATAACTAATGTTTTAGGAGCACATCATCAAATATGATGTCATATCAACATGGTTTTTGACAAGGTAGTCAAAAAGGGGAGGGGAAAAGTGAGATTGATACTTGTGCACTCAACCATGTTCTATTGGTGCACTAATGTAGCACCACATGATTTGTTGTTTTTTAGTTTAGGGAATACATTTCATTCAACATGGGGCAGTCATCATCAACCCTAACAACTTTAAAGTCACAAAACTATTGGTACAATATTTTTAAAAATATTGGGCAATGATTGAACATGTATTAGAACAACTTTTGGAACATGCTCAACTACTTAGTATTATTTGTCACTTTCACAATTGTATATATAACCTTTATATTTGTGGACTTGATATTTTTGTGTGGATCCAACCTTTGTTGTTGGTTTGAACCTATTTCTTGATTTCTATATAGGTTGATTTGCTTTGTTAATAAACATTAAGAGAATTTCTTATGTTTGGTACATGTGGAACCTAACTCCCCACCTCTTACCTTATTCAGACACTATAGAGTTGCTTGTGCATGGTCTGTGAGGTATGTAACTTTGCACCTATAACCTGAGTCAAATATTGGATAAATTTATACTTATAGCAGAATTGAAGATACCCTAAGTAGTCATGCAAATGTCTATGTTGTTATTGTCGATATGGATGTCCATGAAATAATGATGCAATGCTAAATCATTATGTCATAGGATTAATTAAATTTTTCTATATGACAATTTCTATAAGAAAATAGATAAATTTTACTCTACATTTTTTTTGAATTACTTTTACAATGGGGGAAATAATTTGCGTGATTTTGACCTTGAAATTTATATATGGATTCAACCTTTTGTTGTTGATTTGAACCTATTTCTTGATTTTTGTATAGGTCTATTTTTTTTGGCTTTTTGAATCAATGGTGTCAATAAACACTAATAGTGTTTCTTCTATTTTCTATGCAAGGATTTGAACTCCCCACCTCTCACCTTAGTTGAATTTGGATCAATTTCATATTTTAACAAAATCGAAGGAACTTTAAGTAGCCATGCAAATGTCTTTATTGTTGTGATATTGCTATCAAGATTCACTCTGTAGTTTTTTAGTCAAACTCATTAACCCATGTTTCGTGAGTAATGGTTTACAAGAACCCATCTCTCATGAGAATGAATGGAACACTTAGCATTCATTACATCTAGGTCATGCTAACAAAGGTGAAGCATCGAGACTTCTCGGGAGGTCACCACTCCTGGTACTACTCCATCTCAAGCACGCTTAACCATAAAATTTCCTCCAAGGTTAAGCCCACATTGCTTGCAACCCCAATTGCAAAACCTTCAACAAGTATTGTGCCTTATGAACCATTCATTATGGAGCCACTTAAGTTCATCAATTGATAAGTAGGAGATATTTTTCACGCGTCACATTGTGATATTGTTATCAGGATTCAACTGTGTAGTTTTTGAGTCAAACTCATTAACCCATGTTTCATGAGTAGTGGTTCAAAAGAACCCATCTCTCATGAGAAGGAATGGAACACTTAACACTCACTACATCTAGGTTATGCTCGTAGAGGTGAAGCACTAGGACTTCTCTGGAAGTAACCCATCCCAATACTACTCTAGTTCAAGCGTGCTTAACCACGAAGTTTCCTCCAAAGTTAAGCTCACTTTGCTTGCAACCTCATTTGCAAAACCTTCAGCAACTGTTGTGCCTTATGAACCATTCATTATAAATCCCCTTAAGCTTATCAATTGATGAGTTTGACTCAAAAACTACACTATTGAATCCTAATAGCACTATCATAATTTGACTTGCTATGGAAAATATCTCCTTCTTATCAGTCTTTATTGTTACTATCATATAGATGATGATGCAATGATAAGTTATTAAGTCATAAGATTATTTATTTTTCCTCTATGGTGGTTTCTATAATAAAATTTAAATAAATTTTGCTTAGCGTTTTTCAAATTACTTTTACAGTTGTAGATATAATCTATGTAATTGTGGCCTTGAAATTTATGTGTTGATTCTACATTGTGTTGTTAATTTGAACCTACTTATTGATTTTTATATAGGTCTATTTGATTTGGCTAGTTAAATATGGTAGTGTCAACAAAAACTAATAGAGTTTATTATATTTTTGGTATTCGAGGAACTCAACTCCCCACCTCTCACCTTAATCAAATTCTTGAATTAATTTAATACTTTTGACAAAGTTGAAGACACCTTAAGTAGCCATGCAAAATTTGTATTTTTCTATTATTGATACGAATAAACTTGTGTATTGATGATGCACTGCAAGATCATTATGCCATAAGATTAATCATTTTTCTTAGTGATCATTTTAATTAAAAAAGGAGAGGATTTACACATTTATGCAACACTCTAGCATGTGAATTTGAATATATTGCCCTTAAGTTAGCAAGTAATGAGTAGTTGGAAAGGGGTTGGCTTAGCCCTATTGAAAACAAATTTAATTATCAAGTTTGCATTAGATTTTTTTAATAATATATAAAAAATTTCTCTACATTTTTTTGAACAAATTTTAAATACGAATGCCTATTTTATTAATTATCAAGACAAATTCTAGTGTAATGATGATGCACTATTCAATCATTAAGTCATAATATTTGACATGTTTCTCCATGATGATTTCTATGATTAAAAAAGGTAGGATTTATCCTTTTACGCGGGATTGTAACATGCAAATTGGAATATATTGCACTCTAATTAGCAACTAATGACTAGTTGGAAAGGGATTGGCTTACACCTATAACTATGTTTATCTCTAAAATTTTGGGGCTCAAATTCATAGGGTATATATCTCAACCAGGTCTATATATGTAGTTGTAGATTCTACCCAAACTAAGAATGAGGCATATTAATATTATATGTGGATAATTAGGATGTGGAATCGTGCTTAATCAAGGATAATATCAGTTGTTAAGTTTTATATAGAAACATCCCTCATGTGCATTAGTCAATTATATATATGTTATAGATGGCTCAAAGTCCATAATAATAGGAAAAGAGTAATAAGATATTTATCATAACAATAATGTTCTCTTTATACATCATTGGAGAACAAAATTTATCTTGTTTTTTCATGTTTATAAAATATCTTCAATTAAGGGGGATGTTGTTGCTGAAGAAGATTCTTGGGGAAAACATGTTGGTCAGTTCCCATTCTCATAGTATCATGCTTTTGGGCAAGTTTATATACATGGTGGCTCAGAATACAGCGGACTTTGATTTGATGCAGAGGACCATTAAGAGGTTGGTGTCGCTAAGACTTCAGGAGGTTGGTGTCGCTAAGACTTCAGGAGGCTATTGTGGTGGCATTAAGGAACCTCCATCCTATAGCATATACAAGTTTGGTTGTTGATGCCTTTCGTGTAGAATATGTCTTGGGGAATGGAGATAAAGTGGACACTATCAAAGTTATGAGGGATGGTATTAAGAGGGACAATATGGAAACCTTTGTTAGTGTAATGGATATAAATGAGAGCATGTTCTGATCGACATAATTTGAGAGAGCACAGGAGGTCATAGAGGCCATTAGGATCCTATTGTTCACTCTTTTTGCTTGATATGTAATTTCTTTATGATGAATATAAAGGTAGCTACCCCTAGGTAGTAGTTTGCTTTAAAAATTATCTTTAATTATTTTATTTTATTTATGTGTTACTTTTTTGTGTATGAAGTTCAAATTTGTTGTTTGTAAATAGTTATTGCAATATGGTTTGGATGTGCTAGTGAGTTTGTGTGGAGGCTAGATGTTAATGATTATGTTTTGATCAATATCCTATTGAATCTATTCGTCCTTAAATTACATGCTTGAGTGGCATATAAATAGAGACAATGCCTCTTATTATTTGATGTAACTCATCTCGATTCTTTCTTATTACACATAAATAAAATAAATTTATTTTTTAATTATCCAGATTAATTAACCAATTAAATAAATCAAAAAATAATTATACAATAAAAAATGGTTGATTATATGAATATTACACAAATATTTACATAAATAAATATTCAATCAACAAGATTAAAAAGGAAGAAGCTTCAAATACGACAAGATATTGTCCCGATGTAACTCATTATCTATGTTTCATTTTGGTTATTTTATCAAACTTGCAATTGTTAAGCTTTCATAAAATAAGAAATGACATAATATTTGTTCTAGTTTAGTCCCACACCTACAATTATAGAATCTCTACTCCTATGGTTTTGAGCATGTATCTATGGTTCATACCCTTATCTCTATCCTTGACATTTGAATTTCAAGTCTTATAAATGGTCATTAAAAGGGTTATATTATAAGGACACGTATTAATATTAATGGAATCCCCTAAGAGGGGACTATAATAGAATGTAAAGATTAAGAAACATGAGAAATATGTGTTCAACAACCATTAGTAAATTAATATGTAAGAGGTCATGATATATCATGAAATGATATGTAATAAACATAACATTAATCTAAACAATTATTATTTTCTATCAATCAATTTATCATAAAATGTATACATAAAAAGTGTTATCATCATGTATGTCAATATTTATATGAAATAAAAAATTATTTATGTAATTATTCATAAGAAAATGGTGTCTCAACCTTACATTTAAATAAGGATACTATTTATATAAGTTTTACATTTGAACACGGATTGGTCCAAAAAAATTCCCAAATCTATGGATTGTCAAGATAAGCATGTCAATAAATTTTTGTTGCAATATCATGTACACATTTCAAATATTAAAATTTTCATTTTTGAATTTGTCGAGGAAATTTTTTAAGTTAATTTTGAAGGCCTTAGAGGCTCTTGAATGTCCAAAAAAAATATTTAACCGGTGTAGCCGATTCTAATGCAATAGAGCACATCGCAAGCTTTCTAATGTTTTAAACGAATTGTCAATCAAACTTTTGGTTCAAAAGTTAAATCCTTTGGAAGTTAGGTATCCTGAAACGGGAAATATAAAAACATGTTAGATACATAAATGAGTTGTAAAAGGGAGCTACACGTGTTGGTGTAGGCTTTAACACATCGTAGGTCATCTTTGATTGGACATAAGATAGATTTTATTTTTTAGGTAATTTTTAGCCCATGGTTTTCTAGTATTGTTTGATGATTTTATATATTGTATCTAATATATATTAGGTGTGTGATATAGAGGTTTTATGTAAGAGTTTGATAGATGTTGAGTTACCTCTAATATCTGGTTGGTGATACTCCTATGAAAATCTTGATCTACAAGTATATTGTATTTGGTCGCTTTTGGAGAGTGGAATTTTTCTCCCAATAGGGTTTTCCCCATGTAAATCATTGTGTTATGGTATGTACGCTATTTATGTTTATTTTTATAAATTTTATAACTATTGTAAATATTTGAGAAAGTTTTTGGCATAATCTACCTCTCAAGGTTAGTGTAAGAAGTTGTTCCTATTAATATGAATTTAGAATAACTGAGAGGGGGGTTGAATCAGTTATCCTCAAGTCTAGATGTGCCCATATAAAACTTTAAATCAACTTCAACAACTCAAATATGCTCGGCAGCAATAAACAATAAAAGTGTGTAGTTTACTGTACTAATGAAATAAGCTTGCAGAAACTTAACAGTAAAACACAATAATAACATTCACACATTTTGACACCATGATTTAACGTGGAAACCCAATATGGGAAAAACCACTAGTAACATGCTACCAAAATTTT
>MU223075.1:468195-482062 GCA_018584345.1 Thuja plicata | reverse complement strand
AAAATAGAAACATATCAAGAAATCATTAGAACACCTCCATATGTAGACTGAATCATGAAACGAGCCAACCAATCAACTGGGTATCTGCCAAACGACCCTCTTATCAAACTCCATTAGCCTACGAGGATCAGGAATAGGCTAATTCCTCTAAACTCCATCGCTCATGAAAAAGGGGACATCAATTCAAAGAGGGGCAAATGTAATCACCTAAACCCTAGACCCCCAATCACAACAATTAATCAAGAAACCTTAATCTTGATTATTCTAAGTCCTAAATCAAATAGACAGTTATTGAATTCTAACTGATCTGACCTAAACCCTAGGTCCTAATCGATCATCTTACTTGATTAATTAATTAATTTCTAAAATCACATTACATTGGCAAATATATCCTATGTTAATTATTTAATTGATATTATGACATATTAATTAAATAAAAATTACAAAATTGTCAATTAAATAAAAAATGAATTAAATTAATTATAAAACCATAAATGTGCATTCAAAATGAATTAATTTATTAAAAATGCATACGACATCATCAAATTCAGTTAACTGATTTATCATTTTGGAAACAATCCAGTTCCACTTAGTTAACTGATTCTCATCTGTTTATCATTTTGGAAACATTTCAGTTAACTAAAAATTGAATATGGAAGTTTCCAAAATAACTGATCAGTCAGTTCAGTCAACTGACTCTTTCGACCAATCGAATCACTTGCACATGGATTGTGCTTCTTCAATCGAATCTGAGCCATTATTTTTGTTCGATCTCGACTGTCGATTCGAGAGAGATTTCTATAAAAGAGAAACTCTTTTCCTTCACAAAGGATCCTAATTTTTAATTAAAGTTATTATACTGCATTTTCATTTTAGCTTTCTTGCATCATTTAGCTTTTATTGTTGTTTATTACTTTCAAAGCATGCAAATCAATCTAATTTAGAGCACACTTTGTTATGGGCCTAAAATTGAATCTCTCATATTTCAATTTGGTGTTTTAATAATTTTAAAATCTAATTAGCTTTGGATTAACAACAATCTGCATTCGCATTTTGCATGTAGTTAATCAGCATTTTACTTTCAACATAGCTTTTTAAATCCTTCGTATAGGTCTTCGGTGTAGTCACTGAGCTTGCAATGACCTGGGAGCGAGCTCATACTCCTGCCTTCTAGAAGGCAACAGGTCGACTCTTTCAGACATGCAGGGTGAACGAATCCATATTCATTCCTGTATGCAGCTGAAGTATAATGACCATGTTGAAGTGTACTGCTAATTAAGAAGGCCACTTTTAGCACGCACATAAACCTCTTCTCCAATTGGTAACAACTTTAAACAAACATAAAAATAAACATTTAAGGGGGAGTTGAGTTTGGTTGTGTTATTTGTACAAAGAAAGCTACACGAATGTACCTCATCACCTTTGTTGGGCATTATAGGATGGAGGTTAAGGTTTGTCCTAAGATAACCATACTGAATAGGCAGAGCTAAATAGTTTTTTTGTGGAGGAGACAAAATCTAAGCCTATGTGAGAGAGTTTACAAAATCTCTTATGCCATCCATTGTTGCAAATGATGACGTTTCTTTAAGAGGAAAGATGAAGACTAGTAAGAGGTTGGGGGCAATTGTAGAGATGTTGAATGTGCAATCATAGGAAGTGGCAGAATCTTTGGTTGCCAATTTGTTTTTTGTCCATGCCATCTCATTTCATGTGGCACAATCTCTTTGTTTTAAACAAATGTTGAAAGATACAAATATCTTTGGTTCTTTATATGCCCCCCATAGAATATAAACTATGCACTAGATTCCTTGATAGAGAATGTTTCAAGGTCAGTTTGTTGATGGAGGACATGAGGCAAACTTTTTTTTTTTTGATAAAGAAATCTTAAATCAGAATTACAGCACTGTCCAAAACTGAACAGCTGTAACAACAACAGTGTTAAAAAGAGGACAGCAATCTAACTCTTAGCGATGAAAAGATCATTACATATCAATACATAGATTGAACTTAATTTTGTCACAGCTATAACAATGGAGAAACAATTTCTGACATGAGGGAAACTTGGTTAAGGACAAGCTGCTCTATCATCATGGATGGTGGTTAGACTAATATCAGATATTGATCACCTTATCAATATTATATCCCTTATGTAGTTGGTTCTTATTTTTAAGAGTTGTTGGTTTTTAAGGAAGCAAATTTCTTATTTCATATTTTGAAGGATGCCATAGAGGTTGGGTCCGCGAATATTGTACATGTGGTCATCAATCTAGCATGTGTGTGTACGTTAGCTGACATGATGGTGGAAAGTGTTCACAAGCACATTTTGTGGACCTTGTGTTGTGTTCAGGTGTTCAACAATGTATTGACATAGAGAAGATATTTTGGGTGAAGAGAGTGGTGGTAGAAGTGAGATATGCAAATCTGCAACCACCATAGCTCACTCTCTTTAAGACTTTCTTGAAGAAAGAATTTCACAAACCTATGGAAATTATATATATCGGCTGTTTTATTTTTTTAGGGAAGATACTTGTGGTGTTGGAGCATCTTCAGTTAATGATGGTTAAGCCAAAGTGGGGTAGATGGCTAGTCTGTAAATTAGAAGCACCATGAATTACTAATGGCAGTAAATACTTAAGCTGCAATATTCTGCACATCCATATATGCTTGGAAACCTCCTTGACTTGCTTCATCTATGTGACAACCTTCAATGTTTCTTGTGGAAACCATATACTTTGTTTGTTAGGCGTGCTGTCTGTCTTGTCTTGTCTTTGTTGACCTGCCTGCATCTTATTGTGCTTTATAAGCTATTTATGATTTGCTCTAATAGGCTAGTCTATATGCCAGTTCAACTGTTCTTATTGTTTCTGGGGCAATCTGCTGTCAATATCACTGTTTTTCACTCTTAATATTTTTTCAGAATGATTAATCAAATTCAATTGCCTAATATTTGATTCCGGTTTCAGGGGTCTAAATTAGATGCGGGTGCTCAAATGAGCTCTCTTCTGTTGCAAGACAGTGAATTTATGGTCCTCATTCCATTTACAAAGAAACAGCACCCAAATGATATTGGTATTAGTGGAATAACTTCAAAATTAGATATTCCTGCAAACAATTACAAACAAAGCCTAATTGGGGAAAGTACTGATAGCATATCACACTTGTGTTGTAAAGGAAAGATATCAGGGACAGATATTTCTGAGTCTTCGGGAAAGCATACTCTAGCCATTGCAGATGCTGCCTGGCATGATATGATTTCAGATCTAGATCTGCTGAATACTTCATCAAAATTATCACCTGATGTGTGGTGTTCAGACAATGGCACCAAAAGTGTATTGGGAAAAAGGAATGAATTGCATGATAATCAAGAAGGGGATGTGAGTAGAGCAGTCGGGCTTTCATTAAATTCCTTTAGATTGAATGAGATTAGAAATGTTAAACAGGATAAGGATTCAGACAGAAAAAGGAAAAAAGTGAAAGGTATAAATCATGACGAATCATTAACAGTAGCAGGAAACTTAATTAAGAATTCTAGATCTGCATGTTTTGAGATTCTTGATGAAAGGGGCTATGCACTTGGTGAACATGTTATCAATTCAAAAACATTTCTGGCAAATGATCCACAAGAAGTTTATGCTTCAAAGTTATCAAAGCTCATTAGGGATACGGATATTGAGTTGGGAACTCTATGTGGGAGCTTGAACAAAAATGTTAAAGGAGAGGAAAATACTGGAAAGAAAAGGGAAGTTCGTTCTTATCCTCCTGCTTTACAAAGACTGATCAAGGTCTTCAAGGTTCTGAACACTGTTTATGGGTTCCTGGAAAAACAGCACATGCAAGCTACTTGGAATAATGTCAAAGGAGCATTGAAGCAGCTCCGCTGTCATGGGTTTGAAGAAGTTACTTTGAAGGACATTGAGCAACTTGCAAAACTTTGCCCAAAGGTAGCTAAATGTACAAGTAATTTTTTTGGTACTCAAATTTGTAAAAAGCTGATAACTTTTAATGAAAATGTCAATGCTCGGAGTTTTGACTCTATTTATAAGACAATAATTTTCTTATGCACAAAATGGGAAAATGTTGTCAATATGGCGATTGAATTCCAGAGTCTGTCAAATTGTTTTCTGAGACATTGAATGTATATATTTTCCGTTGATTATTAATGAAATTCTTTTGAATTTTTTTTGGCAATGATCCATGGTTTTTTTCTTTTATTTTATGATCAGCAGTTTCAGTATGTAGGTTTGTTATTTTACATCTCATTCAGTGAACATGCTTGAACTTGTAATGGTGCATTCAAACGTTTTCCTCTTTATCACTGTTCTTTATATTTCAGCTCTCATAGTTATCCTCCTTTAAACATTGCAATTGGTTGCTTGGCTCTTGCTAGTGGCGTATTGTCTGAAATGAACCAAATTGAGATCTGGAAACTCTGGAGAGGAAAATTGTAATAAACTGTCTGCAAAATGTATTTCTGCAAACCAAATAAACCTTGTGTTCCATGGGACTTGTCCCCTACCTTGCTACCCCCGTCCTTGTCCCCGAAACCATAAACGTTTTGGGGACTTGGGGACTTGGGGTTCCATTGCCTAAGACAGCCCCTTATATTAGCAGTGACTCAAACTTGAGCTCCAATTTTGATACAAACCTACCAATTGCATCTGCTGATTAGGGACAGTTAGATATTTTCTATGTTTGTGTCATTTTACAGTTGAAACTTGGAGCCTTTGGGCTTTTTGTTATAATTCTCTGTAATGTCCCCTAATAGGTTTAGACTTAGTTATTACTCATTTAACTCAAATTCTACATTGTATGTCCTAAGAACACAATAATTCAATTTAAAATATTCATAAATAGGAAGTAACATTAATTCTCGTATATCCAATCATATTTCTATTCGGCTTAATGATGGAATGTGTAGGTGTTATCCAAGTTGCCTAGATACCAACTTGCAATGGATTCCCTCAAAGTTTACAGATCACGCCCTTAAGCCTTTCTTGGTACGACGCCCTCAAGGCGCTCGGGGTCGCTGATCCCCACCCTATCTTGGGACAAAGATCCATTACTGGGATTTATACAAGCCCGCCCTTGGTAACACTTCAGTCCCTTCATCTTCAGGTACTAAATAGTAACAAATTTGAACATAGACATATATGATTACGACTCTATTAATACTAATGAGTATATATATATTACATATGTAAATATTAGATCTTTCAAAGATAGATATATACAAATATATGATTTCACTATTATATACATATATATCTGATTATACTTATATTATTTATATTTATATTTATAAATATAAATAATATAACATAAAGATATAAATATATAATTATGATCTCATGATCATAATATATATATCCTTGCCCATTTACTAGTTCAATCCAGATATATATACTCAAACATTAGATATATAATTCTGACTCCATTATATATATTGTATATAGACTATCTAGAATTCAGATATAATATTCTCTAAAACAGTATTTAACTCATAGATACGTCACAGTCTAATTTGCTGTACACAATGCTTACCAGCGTTGCAAAATGATTCATTTTCTTTCTCCACTCTTCCTTGAAGAGTATCCATTATATTCCTCCCCCCATAGAGTGAGTGGGAGTCTTTTTAAATATAATGTTGTGGGTGTGATAAGTTACGTAGCAAGAGACATGACTCCTGTCTAACCGCCACATCAACCCCTTAATCACTGCCTTCCTCTTAATATAGTATGCTTAATCATACTTGTCAATAATATTTAGGAACGTTGATTCCTGTTGTTATGCAAGTTGTTGACTGACTAATTAGACTTATTTAAACCGCTGCTAATTAGTATCTTATTTTGCTTCCACATAAGCATGTTTGTTTTATTTAATATTTGTTTGACTTGTCTTGGCTGACGTATTATCTTACCACCTGGAAATGTTGAAGGTTTGTATATAATCCCTTATGGCACATGACATGATCGATATCTTATTAACTTATCGCTGACTGGAGACTTCACAGTATATATCATGCCCGTTGACTTATGTTACTCAATGTAAACATGGGCTCGCTCTTATATTTATTGAGTGCAATAATCTTATGATTGTGTTGTTGTAGATATCAATGGTGATGCTAATCACTGCTATTACTTCATCGATTGCTGTTAAGTGTTAACATATTCATCTCTATCGAAGGAAACTGAGCCTCATTAGTTGTTCGATATCTTTCAACTAATATATCTTAGTGTTTCTATATCGTCCATTGTATTTGGAGATATTTGTATTATGTGATAAATTATTATTATTTATTATTTTATATATCAGTTTATTATTTATTATTAAATCTTATTTCAAGAAGGGGATATTACATTCTCATATAATATGTATGCACATTGACAATGAACGCATTTGAATTATGTTAATTTGTTTGTCAATGCCCATTTGATATCTCAATTCAAGTCTAATGTTATGTATTAAGCTTCTACAATGTCTATGATGAATGCTTTAACAATGTTATGATTTGAATATTTGATATTTCTCTATATTTTAAAAGATTTTTCTATTTTTTAATTGCTGCCCCCTACCCTCCCCTAAAAAATGGGCCAAAGGAACCCTCGTACCAGAAACACATCTTGCTGTCCCCTGCTGTCCCCGTCCCTGAAACTTGGTGGAATGGTCCTGATTGATAATAAACTTCCACTATCTGAAACAATAAAATTCTATTCTACTACCACCAATACACAAAACTACCAAAGTTCTCAGGCAAGTCTCTGCTATCTGTGATGGTGGACCAATCTTCAATATTAAAATGTTGGTCTGCTTAGTTCCAAACAATTTTATCAGAATATATGATGTCTCCAATGCTAATCCTATCTATGCATTTTTGTCTTAAAGCAGTCTTTAGACGTGCATGATTTTTTCTCCTTTTCTCTCCTAAAACAATTGGTGGCCTTGCCATTGCATTATTTTCATTTTATTTTCTTAGAATAGGCTTATGCTATATTCTTATCATCTTTTCCTAGAATGAACTTGTGCTTAATGCTTATCATATCCTCCCTGAGAAAACTTAACCTTTTTAATGCCACTCTTGTGTATTGAGCTCATTGAAGTTCCCCACTTCTGAGATTACTTGTTCCCCAGTCCATATAAAAATGTTAGATTATGTTAGGTCCTTCTCAATAGATCTCTTCTGTTGGTAGATCTTTCTCAGTAGAGGCTATTTGTTTTCAAGAGAGACAGTTTGCATGCAAGTGAATTAGTGCTTCTTCACCTGGCGAATAATAATGGTAGGGCTTGGCTTAACAATTTCCGTTGTTGAAAGGGACTCTCCATTGGTTTCAACCACATAGATCACCAATGTTCCAAATTTCCAATGATCACTAAAATTCATGTGCACTTAGACTCCTAACTGCTACAAGTTCCTTGTTTGCTATTTAAATCTTACATTTGTTTTCACTAGGACTTAAATATTTGTTATTTGACTTTATGTTATCATATAGTGATTTCATCACTGTTGCACAATGTTGGCAGAAGAATTGTACCAGATGACAACTGTCAAGCTTTCTCATAGTTAACTGGAAAGAGACTGGGTTAATGATTGATGGCAATAATTGATTATCAGTTCAAAGTTTAATAGTTATAAGTTGAGTCCAAACTGGATGAAAGTTTGAGACTCTGGAACTGTCCTTTGGTTAAAGAGCGAGGTCACGTTTACTGTTTTGTTCTTTTTGAATTTGAGTGAGTTTCTTTCAAAATAAAAAGCTTGAAGGAGCCATAGGTTAAAGTTTGAGATTCACGGCAAATAAGCTATTGATTATTAATTAAAACATTGATCTTAGTTGATAGGATAACAAATATTTAAATGTGCTATTTTAATTGTCTATTATGACTTAGCTTCTTGTGACCAATGGGGGATCACGTGTTATGGCTCCAATTGCAATTGTCTTAATTTTGTAAGTGACTAATGCACTGCAAATCCTATGGTGCAAGTTATAATTAAGTTGAAGGTTAGGCTGACCAATGCAAGCAAATCTTATTAGATTGCAAACCTACAGAAAGGTTTGTTTGTTAACGAATCTAATTGACATCCAAAGTGAAGATTGCAGTATATTGAATTATAATTCCTAAATTGTGATTCTGTGTTATTACCAAGCCGAGTGAAACTAAATATGAAATGCACATCTAAATTTAAAACTTAATCTTATGTTTTTCTTTGTCCAATATGCGTTAAGATTCCATGCTGAAATAAACTAAAAACAACAAATACACACAATAATTGCAACATGGTGTTTAGAGCAGTGCATGATTTAGAAAAGCACTTAGATGTTTCTAATATTTTGAAATGAAATAAAATAAACAGAAATAAGTCTAAAACTTATCTTAAAAAGAGAAAATTTTAAAAACTTAAACAAAGATTGGTCAATTCATAATATAATTAGGCATAAGTTTGAAACATGCCAGGTTCACGCTGTTATCACATATAAATGAAAATGTGACATGAAAAAAAGTGCACTTGAAGAAATAGCGGCAAAAATATTTTGGGGAAAAATTTGCAAACTTAAAGTTTAATTTTTTGAAAAATTGGGATTTAATCTGAAAAAATGTATTTTAAAAAAAAGGAGAAAAAGGGAAAAAAGAAAGGAAAACCAACAGTTTTTAAATTCAAGACATTTCAATAGTATATTGATATTGAGAGCAAATAAAATGGAGGGTTTAGCCCACTAATTGTGGACTATAGAATTTCGTTTTTTATGCTCATATTGGGAATTGCCTTCCATTGTACTATGCATAGTGCAAAGTGCATAAATAATAACAAGATGCTAATAGTTTTCAGATTTTAATTACAGTATACTCTATACAAAGTCAACCTGCAAACTGAGGTGAATGATTAGAAGTTGAGGTGAACTCGACATGACAACACATTAGAGATTGGTTTGCCACACAAAAGGTCAGTTTTGCAAAATAAAGTTCAATTGTTCGTCATATTTTGTGCCCACATGCTTTCATTTCACAATTTCAACTCTATAAAATTTTGAGAACAGCCTAGTTTAAGTGTCATCCTTTTGCTTCAAACACATCGAAAACAGTTAATATTAAGCTACAATTCAAAAATTATGATCAAAATAGTAGAAAACTACCTATCAGCTATCAAAAACTAATTAAAATGTTTATTTATTTATAACTTCCAAATTCTTAATTCATTACATAATCAACTCTAAATTAAAATTAAATCAATTGTATTGATTCTCATATTTTAAAAAACCTAAAAATGTCAAAGGCCATCATGCTATGACAGCAAGAAGTCTCGTGTTGTGATGCAGATCAAAGACCGAGAATCCAAAAAGGACTGTTGATCATTGCAGCAATTTTCCATATTCTTTGTGCAGACTTTTCTAGGCACTCACAATCTCACTATCTCTATTCTTTTAACCATCTGCTCTTCTTTTTCCCATTTCAAGATCTGGTTACCTTCTTCAATTCTGGGAATGAGGTTCCTCCATCTAAAACCAGCATTCTTTATGTTCAAATCCTCCACCCTTGTATTCGGTTTTTACTATGAATTGCCCACAAATCAAGTATTGTCTGAACTTTTCAAGGGCATGCACAATCACTAGCATCTCCTTGTCATAGACTGAGTATGTTCTTTCTATATACTAGAGTTTCCTACTCTCAAACGCTATGGGGTGTTTATTTTGCATTAATACTGCCCAAATGCCTTCTCCTGAAGCATCACACTATAACTCAAAGGGTGAGGAGAAATTCGGTATTGCCATTATGGGGCAAGAGCTCATCACTTCACTAAGTCTTTCAAAAGCTGTTTGTGTTTTTTCATTCTAAGTAAATGCTCCCTTCTTGGTTAAATCTGTGAGGGGTGCGGTTAGTTTTGAAAGCCCTTTTACAAATCTTTGGCAATAACTGCATAGCTTCAAGAATCCTTTGAGGTGTGTTAGAGTCATTGGTTTTGGTCAGCTTCGAATTGCCTCAGTCTTTACTTTGTTCACTCTTCCTCCTCGAGTACTAATTTTGTGCCCTAAGAACAAGATTTCTTCCATACCAAACTCGCATTTGGATAATTTAGCATATAAGGAAATATAATCAAGTATCTCTAGTACTTCATCCACATGTTTTAGGTTTTTGTTCTAGGTTCTAATATAGATTAGAATGTCATCAAAGAAAACCAATAAGAACTTTCTTTGTTGTCCTCTGAAGATATGGTTCATGCAAGATTGAAAAGTGGCTAGTGCATTGGTTAGCCCAAATGGTAGGACAAGAAACTCGGAATGACCATAGTGGCGCTTGAAGGGTGCCTTTGGTATGCCCTTCTATCTTAGTCTGATTTCGTGATAACTTAATCTTAATTTTTGAAAATTAGACCGCTCTGTGGAGTTTGTCTGTAAGCTCATCAACTTGGGGAATGGGTTATCTATTCTTTATTTATTTTTATTTAATGCCTTATAATCGATGCTCATCCTCAATGTGCCATCTTTCTTCTTTGAAAATACCATTGATGAGGCAAAGGGACTAGAACTTGGTTGGATATGCCCCATCTCTAATAATTTTTTAATGGTCTTTTTAGTTTCCTTCTTGTACTTGCAAGGATGATGGATGGTCGAGAGTGGTGACTATGGGTTTTGCTCCCTCTTCAAGCTCAATAGAGTGTTCAAAACCTCTTTTTGGGGGAAGTCCTGGAGGGATATCACTAAAAACCTTATGTTTGCTCAATAGAGCCTGTTTGTTAATGTGGATGGATTTTCCTTTGGTAGAGGACTTATCTAGGATGAAGCATTGGGTGGCCCATTCTACTTGTCCACGGTTAATGACCTTTTCCATTCTTTTAGATGAGATTACCGTCCATCAGATAATCCGTGAAAGGTTTCCTTCTTCTCGTTGTGCATAAATCATATCTCTAATTTTGGGAGGTCAAATATGAAACGACCCAAGGAATATATACATGGGGTACTAAAGATCACATAGTTGTCTCCCATAAATACAATGTAAGACTTTTCGTTAACTGGGTGATTTCTTAGGGTGATGTTTAGTTGAGGGATTTTCCTCTTACATGGAGTGGTAGACCTGTTGGCCAAGGTTACTTGGAAATCCTTAAAGTCTTCACTTTTCAATCTTAATCTTGCGATCAATCCTTTGTCAATAAAATTGCGAGTTGCCCCACTATCCACAATGACTATTACCTGTTTGCCCTCTATGACACCTTAGATTCTGAAAGGATTGTGCTTGGGTGCTTTTGAGATACATGCCAAAGTTCTGTCTTCTTCACTCTCATCTTCTTGTTTTGTTCTTTTGCTTGGGTTCTCTTCATTCCTTTTGGGTATTATTTCAATTTTGTGTGCTCGACCTTTTCCCTTACATACATGCCCCGTCTCCCATTCTTCTCCACACTTGAAGCATACTCCATTCCTCTTGTTTTTTTGCTTAAATACGTGCCCTAACCTCCATATATCTTTGCACCAACGACATGACTTTTCTTCTTGGACACACTTGTGTCCTGATTCCCATCTCGTTTTGCAATCAAAGCATAAATCCTTCCTCCTTAGCTTCTCTTGGTTATTTTTAGGTAGGAATGCCCTCTTTTGCCCATCCCTCCCACATAAGTGTTTATCTTTTGATGGTTTCTTCTTGGAGTGATTTCTTTCCTTTGTTTCAACAACATCAAGTCGAGTGGCTCTAAGGATTGCGTCTTTGAGTGTGGGAGGGTCCAAGGCACTCACCAACCCTCAGATGACATCTGTCAACCCTTCTATGAATGTGTAAGTGAGTCTTTGGTCAGATATACTAGGGACCACAACTACCAACCTCTAGAATTTCGTGATATAGTCTTCAAGGGTTCGCCTTTGCCTTATTCTTATTAATTTCTTAAGATGTTTTGGGAATGAGTTTGGTCAAATCTTTCTAGGAGTTTGTAATGACCCTAACCGGCCATTTTCCAAAAATCTCTCAAATATAACTCAGAAGTTAAAAACATATACTTGCATGCAATGTAATATTGATTCAACAAAGGTAACCAGCAATATATTCGAACAACCCGCAAATATATTCCAACAATCTCTTAGAGAGATGGTATCGTATTATACAACAATACAATAACCATGCATTACAAACATACCAATCTGCAATACAAAAATAACTGTAAGACTGAATGATAAAGAACCTGTGAATGCAATGGCGAACTTTGCAGTGAATCCGCACCGGAGACGAATTGGGGCTACGTCCAATCCTCCTCTGAGCCAAAAGGGTTTCCGTCCTGAAGGCTAAATTCGAAAGCTGAAGCTTCCTGATATCTCCAAGAGATAAAAATATAATATCAAAAACTAAGCATATCCAAATGAGCCTTCAATCCTTCTTTTAAAGCAATGGTTGTGACTCTTCAGTTTCCCCTCTCTGTCTTTTCATATTCTCACTTAAGGTCACTTTTTAAATAAATATAACCATTGGTTATGTGAGGAATCTTTTGGCATTAAAACGGAGGACCAAACGAACTCGGATGGAGATGTGTGATAGCTCGCCGGAAAGCTCTCGGCGAGACGCTCCGAGTCCACTACTGAAATGTCAGGAACACTGAGTTCTTCCTACTTACTATAAATAGTAAGCACCCTGGAAACCCTGCTGAAACTGATATGATTGGCCTGAAACTGAAAACACCTAGGCCAAACACCCCTCTGATCCTCTGCCAAACCTCGGTTAGCCCACCGGACCATGATAAAAAGGCTAACTATAAGGCACGAGATAATGTGCCCAAAAGGGGACATTACAGAGTCTTCTCTTGAAAACATCACAGGTCTTTAAACTTTTGTGGTCTTGAGTAATTAGGCCATGGTGCCACCAATCATTTGCCACTCCCTCTAGGTGTAATATGGTGAATGTTATGGCATCTCTTTGTGGTCATGGGACAAAGAGTTTGGTATGTTTCTAGTTTTTGTAGCCATGCTTGTGTTGTCTTCTCCAAACCATCAAAGTTAGGGATGGATAATTTTCCTATCTTATTTTGTATTCCTTGGTTGTGTGGGTTATTTCCCCTTCTTTGAATACATTTCATCCCAACCTCACAGTATGTTGTGAAGGAATGCTTCTTTTTACTTTGGGATCAAGCCCTGCATGTTTTATGACAAGTTCCCTCATACTTGGGTTGTTAATTTCCCCATTTTCCCTTGGTGACCCTTCCTTGTCTAAGAAAGAGGGTCCATTTTGTTGATATTATGGCCTTTACGGCAAATATCCACAACCTTGGATAATAATAAATATATAGAATATATATTTATTATAAATTGATATATAAATAATAATAATAAATATAAGGATTTTTATTATTTATTGTTTATTAGAAAATCGATTTAATATTTGAATGGAATAATCAAGTTTATTTAAAGGGCCCAAGTCGGCCTCTTAAGGAGAAGTTAAATAAACAAGGTTTATTTTTAAAAGGCCCAAGTCAGCCTCTTAAAGAGTCTCCCCCATTCACATATATATGAGGATCGAACTTGAGAAGAAAGATATCAAAAACATAACATATGCTTTCCTCTCAAGAATCGATCAGTCTAGGGCAGATTAGCAGCAGCGATATATGTCTTCACTTGAGCGATTTTCTGGAGCAGAGATATAGATCCACAATTTTGAGTAAATTGTGCTAAGTGCTGGGCGGATAAATTCTGAACAAACTTGTCACTATATCTGCCATAATGCGAATAGTATTGAATCACTTAATCTATGCAATTGAGTTTGATCTTTTTCAGCATTGTAAAAGGACTATCATTAGGCATCAAATTGGAGTGAAATCTGCCTAGGTGCTGAAGCGATTTGTAGCTGCAAATTATATTTCAGCTTTCATTGGGCATCTAAAGGAACATAAAAGGCAGATCGACATCTG
>MU223075.1:435131-468145 GCA_018584345.1 Thuja plicata | reverse complement strand
AACATAAAAGGCAGATCGACATCTGTCCTAGATTGCATATTGAAGAACAAGTCAGAGAGATTTAAAGTTGCAGATCAAGGATCAACACTTATTGAAGTCATATTGTGAATCTTGATTTCCGGGTACTCTCTCTCCTATCTTGGTTATTTTATCTTTCTATTTCCTGTGCTTAGTTTTGATAGATCTCTATAGATTGACATATTCCTTGTTAAAATCTGGAAAATACTAACACATTTGTACTTGGGCTTGATCCCATTGTAGTTTCATGATTATTTTCGGATTGGTCGGAGGTGATTCCCCTCTCATTTCTCGGGTTGGGCCTAAGAGTATTTATGGTAGAAGTGATGTTTTGCAAGGCTTGGTTTGTCTGTTCCATAAAGGCCCTAATTCTTGCTCCATTTGTTTGTTCCTTCTCTTGTCTTGGCTTGCAATTCCTCTTCCTTTCCGTTTCAAGAGCTCTTAAAGCTCTTTGACTAAGTTGCATCAACTATTCCTGGTCCCTCAAGCTGGTAGGAACAATGCTATGATACCACTTGTAATGTCCCTAAATGTTGAGCACCCAAAGTTTGCCCTAGATTACAATTATTTAAAGTGGGTAGGGTTTTGGAGATACCTTTTTGCTTTGATTGAGATCCTTCAAGCAAGTTGGGAATCATTTATAAACATAATTCATAATTAGACATTCTTGAGTTAGAAATAAACATATATTGGAAATATAGATTAAATCAATAGATTTCTTGAATCAGATTTGAGATTTCGCAATTGTAGAAGTGATAAGTTAGGGTGACTTGATGGGGTGTCCTAGTGACCCCCTACCCTAAGCCGGAGAGTGGATATACCATCTCTCTTGGCCTCATCTGGCCCGTGCCATCCATATGAGGTGGCGTACCTTGTGTAGTGTCCTATCACCGTTTCCTCAGTCTTGTCACTTCTATCTTACCTCCAATGATTGAGCATCTCTATGCATTTATTCACTACGATAGAGGTCATGAGGAACATTCACAGCAGGGTGCCCAGATATTCCTTCCTCTTGTTACAGATTGTAACCCAGAATCGAATTGAAGAATTAGAAACAAGAAACTGTAAATGCAAATGAAATGCACAGCATAACAATATCGAGACACTTGATATAGATGCTCAAATGGCACAATAGCATCAAGAGAAATCTATATCTCCAATATATAAAAATACAAGCAAGGTAGCATGTTTATATGAGTTCAAGCAGAGGAAGGAGGTGGCTAGTCCAACCAATAATGAGTGACCACAAAGCGGTGCTAATAAAAGCAAATATTGATTCCCACGGAAGAGGATGACACCTCAACATCCACTAACTTAAGTAAACATGCTATATGAACCTAAGCAAGCTTAATTAAGTGTAGGAAAAACCTAGGATTATAGGAAAATAAATAACCCAACTTAGGAAAATAAAAACCTACACTAACACCTTCCTAAGCCTAAAGGCAGTCCCTTTGTCCCCATTTGTGTCCACGGGACTCCTTAGTCATATACCATGAGGTGGCATGCTTAGAAGGTGAGCTCATTGTCGTTTCCCCCAATCTGTGATTCCCTCATTTCCCCTTCCATGACTGATTACAGCAGTCAGAAAGTACATATAGTATTTCACACTGTAAATCCTATGATAAAATATTCCTGAATCATCAATGTAATATATTAAATCAGAGTTATGCAGATTATCTGTACACATGTCTGTCTATGCATCTGTATATGAATAATCGCATAGTATCATTATTTAAAACCGTGTATATAATTCAATAAAGACAGTCATAAATGGATTTTCAATGTAATATTTGTGCCACGTAATATTCATATCCAGATCGCAGGTCTGATATTTATAACCTGTTCTTATCTTTTAATGTCTTTTCCTCTCTCTTCGATGATGATGGGGAAATGTGCTTTGTTCTTCCTCCTATATCTTATCCGCTGGGGAAAGGATGGCATCCAATAGGCATGTCTCATATTGCACCTCCTCATAGCCAAAATATATATTAATTAAATGCAAATCGTACCCTTTCACATATTCAGTTTGAGCCTTAACTAATATACTTAATCGATATTCTTTCATTTTTAACCGAGGATCATTAAATAATTAATCATATGACTAGTGCGATCACCCCTAGTTTATGCCTTATCAATTCCCCTTAATAATGTTCTAATCTTCTATTTGCTGTTAACTGTCGATTAATATTACTTGATGAAGAATGGCGGCAGTAGTAGATGCCACGGATCTTTGCTTACTTGTCTGATCGCTATGCTGCCATTGGTCTTTCCTGCAGAAAATTGTGAGGTCTTATATCTAAGACGATTCTCCTAGTGATCAATATTTCATCATGTCTAGGTTTTATGTTTGCAACCAGGGTTTCTGACAGTGATTATGACATGGTGGCTAATCATGCTTAGGTGGCTTGTCCATGTGGCAAGTTAGGTAGGGTGGTAGGTAGGATATTTTCTTTTATATACCTCCACTTCTCTCCTATGTACTCACTCGCTCTTTGTGCAATCATCTTCATTTGATTGCAATTCTCTGTCATTGTTGTTTCGATTATGCCTAGTGATCTTGGCTAATCTCATAATTTCTACAATATCTGTGAAAAAGAAGTTGATGTTAAAGAGATTAATGAATTTGTGGATGTGAAACGGGGAGAAAAGATAGCATTATGGAGGTGGATGAAGTTTCGACATATCAAAAAATAAACTTTGACAGTCGTAAATTTGACAGAGAGATTGCTGAAGAAGATAATCTCCTATTGAAGGAGGAGATAAGGAAGATAGAAAAATTGTTTGAGGGAGAAACGATAGAAGAAAATGATGAAAAGAAAGAGGTTGTAGCTAATACATGCCTCTTTGAAGGATAAAAGTTGCAGTTGTAGGCAAGGAGAAGAAAATAGAGTTTTTGTCAATGTTACTAATAAAGCGTATTTGTATGAGGATGAGAAAATGTGTAGATGGAATTCATTGATTTCCATAAGTTTGTCAGTGTTGATTAGTATGCGGGTGTTGAGAATGATAAAGTGGAATGGGAATATGAATCACGGTGGAGGTCATGTAACAGTGATATGAATTTCATAAGAGGGAGAAAGAGAGGAAATGGGAAGTGACAAAAAGGTGTAGAGTAGGGTGAAGAAAAAAGAACAAGTGAATAAGGAAGAACGGTGGATTCAAAAGAAGCACATGATCTACAAATGTTCATGAGTTCCAACTCACGTAACATTTCAATTGTCCCAGGTGTTTGTGTATGAGCATCTAAGGGTGTTGGACAATCTTGCATTCACCAAAAACTTTATTTTATTTAATTTTTCCTGTTGTGTCATATTTGCTACATGCAAGGTTCTCCGCTCCCATTTCAACACAGTTTCAGAGCAACAAGTTTTACAATTGATTTGGTTGAAGTTAAATAGAGTTTAGATGCCAATGTTATGGGTAAAAAATAATGGGGCCTAAGGTCATTTGAGTGTTGATTAATGTGATATAGTTAATAAAGTAAAGGCTGTTTTTTTATGCACTTGCTTAAATCAGCGAAAAATATAAAATGTTGGAAAGTAAATCCCAATACCCAAGGTTGGGAAATGATATTTAATTTGTTTATTTTTCCTTGAATGCTATATTCAATGCCATATGTAGCTAGCAACATTAATTGAGCACCAAATTGGTTGCAGGCGAGGTTATAGGCAAGAGGGAGTTACATTTGTGCATGCATTATTTTGCCAAATTACAAGTAGTGGGTTGCAGAAGGTTTTCAATGTCATATTGGGAGTGATTTGGATATGTATTTTTGTAGCTCTAGGAATGGGAAATCCAATGCTTAAAATGAGGTTTCGGGTGGTTTTGACATAGAGAATCGAGATGATTGTTTGTATTGAATATTATTCTATTAGTGGTAGCCTTTAGATGAATATCTATATTTAATATGAGCAACTTTTTTGTTGGAAATGTCCCTAATTTGTAACATCAGATTTTTATTCAAAAATCCACCTTAGTGGTTTTGTCTAAATGTGTTTATTGAGAATTTTTTAATAAAATCATTGTACTTTGGAGATTCATTTAATTTGGTTTGTGAGTAATTTTAAAAGAGAAAAATTTGGAATATGTTGGTCTGGCTACCTAGATGCTTTGCTTGACAAAACTTTCCATATAAATAGTAGCTTAAATACTAAAAAACTAGGCGATGTAATAAGTGCAAGGCCAACCTGAATAAATGAATGAATATTGGGCATAATTAATTTGGGAGGTGTTGTGAGGTTTTCACACCATCATCCCATTGCAAATGGGGACCCCCTCTTTTTGCTTTTGCTCTTGTTTGCTTGGTGTTGGGATTTAGTTTGGCAAGTCGTTTTGGTCAGTAAGGAGAGTTTTGAAAGGTCAAGGAGATAGAGTTTGAAATCAGTTAAGTCCTTAGGCTTGCGTTTGAACAAGTGCTTGATAAGGATAGATAAGTGGAGGATCTCTTGCATTCAGCCTGATCAAGTATAACCATTAGACAAGCTTCCCCTCGCAAATTCACCTTAAGAGAGACATTAGAAGGACAGAAAATGACTAAGTGTGGACAGCAAGGTGCACAAGAGGAAAATCCTCTAGGCATGACGGGTTCCGCCTGCGTTAGAGGACTCTAAAATCCCCTGACACCCAAAATTTATGCCCCCTTTTGTTGCTTAAAATCCTGCAAACCCCCCTCATTTCCGCCTATGTGCAAGTTATTAAGGTAAGTTGGTGAGCAAATGGCATTGTTTTGAGGCCAAAATATCCAGGAGGAAAGGTGAAAATCAGATTGATAGATGGAGATAAAGCATGAAATCAGACCTGATTAAGCCCCAATCAGATTGGAATAATCATCAATCCACCTTAGAGGCTAATTGAGGCTCGATTGCATTTGGAGGAAATGAGAAATTGCCATAAGAAGGGAGTTTAAGGAGTGAAGTGAGCAAATTTGAAGTTGCAAGATAAGGTGAAGAGGATGAAAGTGAAAGAGGAAAACTTCTCTAGGCATGGCAGAATCCGCCAGCCTTAGAAGATTCTAAAATCCTCTCTACCTCCCAAATTCCACCCTCAAGCATGGGTAAGGAAGGGCATCATAAGAATGAACACATTCATTCCCCCCCCAAAATTGGCATGGATGATGCGAGTTTGAGACTCAAAGTAAGATGGCTGGGCAAAATTGAAGTTGTGAATGTGAACAAAATCCTCAAGGCCCTTGATTTTTCCCACTATGGTGAAGACAATTGGAAGCAAAGATTGATGACATGATGGAAGAGAAGTGTGGAAAATGCAAGGTTATATTTGAGATGAAACGAAGGAGATGGTAAAGATCAAAGGAAAATCCTCTAGGCATGGCGAAATCCGCCTGCCTTAGAGGATTCCACAATCCTCTCCTCCCCTCAATTTCTGCCTTGTGTGGAATGTGATCAAAACTCGACTGAGCCCCAATTTGCATAATGTAGAGTGCAAATGAGAGCATGGAGAATCTAAGGGGGCAATGAAATGAATTTGAGAAAGTGAGGGAAAGGACTAAAAATCCTCGAGACTCCCTCAAGTCCGCCCTACCTTCATAAAAGCCTACACAAATGAGGATGAAAGGCATGAAGATACAATTGAGCCTTCAAAGAAGAGAACGGGGATTGAAGAGCATGGAGATGAGCATTTTGATTGATAAATTTGGAACCAAATTAATATGGGCCGAATGAAGAAGATGCATGACGAGGATTGAATTGAAGAAAAGATCAAAGGAAAAATCCTTTGGAGGTGGCGGATTCCGCCACCCTCCAAGGATTATAAAATATTCTCATCTCCCTAATTTCCACCTTGCCCTTATAATGATGTAAACACAACTTAAGCTTTCCAAATTCATAAAATTATGAACAAGAACTTGAAAATTACAAGGGAAACCAAGCATTGGCAGAATCTTATAAGGAAATAATAAGTTTGAAGAGATTGAAAAAGTGAAAAAATCGTCAAGGGATGGCAAATTCTGCCACCCCTGGAGGATTCCAAAATCCTCTTAACATCATCAAATTCTGCCTTATGGATATGGAACTCAAGACTTAACTTCGATCACCAAGTGCAAAAGGGGAAGAGGTGAATGATGTTAATAAGGAAATTGAGGAGTTCGGTCAAGCGCAAATAGAAAAATCCTTGAAGGGTGGCGGATCCCGCCATGCTCCAAGGAATCAATAATCCTCTATAACATCTAAATTCTGCCCCTAATTGAGGAGGGTTGATGAAAGGAAAGGGTGTGGTCATTAAAGAGTAAAAAAAAAACATTGCCTTTGATCTACTATAAGATCAAGTCGGCCTGCATTGGGGGGATAAAAAATGATTAAATAAAATGCTTTGATTGGTTAAAAAAGGCCAAATGGTGGCCTCTTGAAGCGACACGACCTTTCAAAAACCTCATCACCTATATAAGGTAGGCAAAGTGAATTTACTTCAACATCAAATAAAAAACTAATCTATCTCTGCTTAAGACAGCGAAGTACCTCCTAAAGAAGTAGCGAAATTTTCTCGGAGTGGCAGCGATTTCTTCATCAAGACAGCGAACTATTAGGAAGAGGGAGCAATTATCTTGAAAAGACAGCAGATTGTCTTGTGAACAGCAATTTGAGACATCAAAAGGACACCAATTTTGCAAATCAAGGCAGATTTATCCTCAAAAATCAGAGATTAGGGGGTAAGAAAAACAAAATCTGGGCATGATCTCCACTGAAATACTTGTTTAATTTTCCAGATTTTAGTATGATTTCATTTCAAATTGCAAGAGTAAAGATATTTGATCAATGGAATTAGAATTCTAAATAATGAGGTCTCAATTCAAGTTCTAGTTTTCTTTTGAAAATGATTAGAATCATAGTTACAAGACTTGGACTCGCCTCGGACTCGGCAAGTTGGGTTGGGCGCGGACTCAGACTCGGCAAATCGAAAAACCCAAGAAATTCGAAGATTTTTAAGAATTTAAAGCTTTTTTATGCATCATTTAGTCAATTAACATCAAATACACAATAATTGAGATAAATAGAAGCTACTTTGCACACATACACAAGTTTACATAGATCACATAAGTATAAAATATAAATGCGAATTTCTAAAGGAAATAAGTTAAAACTTAAACTTAAAGTCTTAAACTAAATAACACATTAGAAATATAAATAGTGTCACTGTCAAATGTCTACAATATTCATGGAATATGAAATCCATGGAATCAAAAGTTTAAAACATATATCAAAATAAAGGCTAGAGCCTAGAAGACTAAGGCTCATAGTAGCATATGCCAATGTCTTCCTACGAGTACGCCTAAGATAGGTCATAGAAGATTTTGCAGCCATCTTCTCTCCCTGTGTCTGAGGCTCAACCTCAATGGCATCTTCCTCATCCTCATAATCCTCATCATCCCCAGAGTTGGATCCCTCACTCTCAGCCTCAGGGTCCTCCACTGGGTCTCCTCGTGCTCTAGCCTCCTCCTGTGCCATCACTACTGCCTCTGCCTCTCGATCCACCTGATCAACCCATTCCAAGTCTTCATCACTGAAGACAGGATCATCAATCTCAGTGTTCCACTCCGCCTGTGGATCAACCTCCTCTAAGTTGATTGGAGTTTTGTTAGTGCCCAAGATTTGTCTGTGACGAAGGCGAAGGTTGTAATGAACAAACACAAGATCATTGAACCTTTTCAATGCCAACTTGTTGCACTTCTTCGAGTGTATATGTTTGAACATACTCCAATTGCGTTCGCATCCTGAAGCACTACATAACTGGCTCAAGATACGAACTGCAATCCTCTGTAGATTTGGCATCGTAGTACCAAACATTTGCCACCATGCATCTGAAACAAGAAAATTTAAAATTAATTCTATGATTTTGAATTCATCAATGTAAAATGGTAATAGAATTAGAAATTAGAATTTAGAATCATAGATTTTTACCTGGCATCAGTAATGTCCGATTTTTCTTGCATAAGTCTCGTGAGAATACGTCTCCTTGTGCATTCTTATACATTTCTATCTCACGAACTACATTTGCTCCAACTGTTTCACTAGGTGACTTTCTCTCTACAACATCATAGAGCCCACTCCACACCTCATCATCAACCTTGAAACCTGGGCTGAATTGGAATGCCGGAATAAGGTAGTGGGCAGCTGCATGCATAGACCTGTGAAGTTGATTGTGCCATCGTCGATCAATGACAGCCCATATAGGACCATACTTACCCTGATTCCTTGCATAAAAAGATCTAATGGCCTCTTTCACCCTGTCCATGCCCTCATAAATGTATCCCATTGCAGGTTTCTCTCCATTAGCAATACGTAGGAGAACAACAAGAGGTTCTATGAACTGCAATCGTTGTGAAAGTGTAAACATTAAGCTTTAAGTTTTAAGTTTTACTTTTAAAAATGAACAATGAGCATAATTAAGTGTGAACAAAAATGATGAAATGAAATGAAAATGAGGACAAAAAAGAAAATTACCTGCACAATCTCCTTGACCTGTTGCCAAAAGTCACCCTCATCAAATACCCGATCAACCGTCTCTTTCCTTGCATTGGTCTTCGCATATGATGATGTAATCCACTCCTCACTTACAAACATGCGTTTCAAAGCAGCCTTGGACTTGAGCAAGGATTGCAATGTGATAAATTTGTTGCAGATCGGGTGACCCCTTGATGAGCCAACTCTTTTATTATTTGTGAACTTCCTCATAAGGTTGAGGACCCAAGTATGATTATATATGAATTTACAAATACTCCTGTGCGCTACACATGTTTTTATCCAGGGAAGTTTACCAAGATCCTCCAACATGAGGTCAATGCAATGAGCAACACAAGTGGTCCAAAACAAGTGGCGGTGCCTCTCCATAAGAAGTTTACCTGCAGCAACATAATTTGCTCCATTATCAGTGACTATCTGTGCCACATTCTCCTCACCCACCTCCTTCAACACTTCCTCCATTATCACACAAGGATATTCAACATTTTTTGTTTTCCTTGAAGCATCAATTGATTTCACAAACACTGTGGCACCTGAGAAAAAAAAAGCAATTTAGTACAATCATAATTTAAATTCTTAATTACTAAATGAATACTTTAGTAAGTACAAGTTATGTTGTCTACAATTACCTGATGAGGAGACAAGAAAATTCAGCAGTGTTCTATCTCTTTTGTTGGTCCAACCATCAGTCACGATGGTGCAACCCTTCTTCCTCCATACCTCATGCTGCTCCTCAATTGCAACTTTTACATCAGCCACCTTTTGGGTCAAAATAGGACCTTTTAGCTCCTCATCATTAGGGGCTTTAAACCCCGGACAACAAACAATAACAACATCTATCGCAATTTGCCAATAAGAGATCTAAAACAAATTAAATAAACAAAATAAGTATACTATTAAGTTTTACTTTCAAGTTTTCAACTTTTTAAATTATTATAATCAATGTGGCATATTCTTGAGTCTTTAAAGCAAGAAAAATAAGATGAGAAATTAAAATAATAACATGTACCTTGCTTCATTAAATGGAAGGTTGTTGTAGAAAAAAAATCTCCATGTGCCATTTTTGCAGCCTAATGCTTCTGCTTATTCCAACCCAAGCTCTCAAGCGATGGTTGGGCACCTAGAGTCGTGCGTGGAACATTAAGAGAATCTAGTGTGGATTTCTTCTTATGAGTCACACTTTGACTCACAGTACCACTAGTAGATGGAGCTAATGGAGATTGAAGAGATGAAGAGGTGTTCCCACCTAAGCTTGCCATTTCTTCTTGTTGCTTCTTTTTTAATTCTTTTTTCTCTTCCAAGCCCTCTATATGAGCTTGCATTTCACGTACAACATCTTCGGTTTCTCTTTTGCATGGTTTAGCATCATGCCCTCGTATATGTGCAAGGTGATATTTCAATCGGTTAATACCTCCCCCACTATATTTAACACCACAATGCCAACATATAAATACTTTTTTTGGGCCGGGGATAACATGTTTTCAAGCCTTATCCCTTGCTGTGAAAACAAGGTCTGCATTTGGGTAAAATTTAAGTTTAGATACTGATGAACTACCCTCAGGTTGAGACTGAGACATTATGTTGCTGCTGCAATATATCATAAATGAAAATAATAAGCATCTACAATAAAAAAATCAAACATAAAATGGAACAAATCTAAAGACTAAAACAAATGTAAACAAAATGGAAACCGAAATATGATTCATGAATGTGAAAAATTCAAAAAACAGCACTAAAAATGTAACTTACCTCTTCAAAATTGCTCAAAAAAAGGAAATGCAACTCAAATTTGTAGAGGCCTCCTCCAAATGCTTCTTTTAGCTCCTCTCAATGTCTGAATACAAGCTACAAACTTGCACAAACAATCAGCAATCGATATATGAGAGCCAATCGATTTGCTAATCTATTTTCTAAAACCCCAATATTATTCTCTTGAGCCTTTTCTCTCTCTTCTTTATGTTTGCAAGTGATAGAATGACCTTTTTAGGTCTTAAACAACATGTATAAACCCTAAAAAACAATTAAAACAAATTAAAAAAATTGTTTTTTTTGGCCTTTTTGACTTGCTGGCCACGGCAGAGTCCGAGTAGCAGGACTCGACGAGTTCAGCGAGTTCGAGCAGGACTCTGCTGGACTCGACCGAGTCCGAGTCTAGAGCCAAAAAAACTTTGGAGCCCGGACTCGGCTCGGGACTCGCAGAGTCCTGCCTAGACTCGTAGAGTCCTGTAACTATGAATTTAAAATGTTATGGAAGAAAGGAGATTAGGAATGTCTAAAGATAGAATTCTAATTAATTTAAGTATTTGAATGAAATATTTTCAAGGTGGAAAAATGTCTAATTCTCTAGTCAAAGTTTAAATTCCAAAGTCTAGTCCATTAATCAAAGTTTAAAACTCAAAACTAATAGTGAAATTGTGATGGCAGGGGTAAGCATGTCAGGAGCCAAGGCTACAAGTTCAAAGAAGGATAGAAAACTCCAAGCGAAGAATGATTCAAAGGACATGATGTCTAAGACAAGTTTCACCACGAAGAACAAGAAGATTGGGGATACCAATCTAGGACCTTCAACATGCTTCAAGTGAGAAACAAAATGTTTAGAGGAAGCCCTTCTAAGATGGCAAGAAGAATGGTCAAGAATGGGATAGTGCAAGCAACTGCTTTTCCTCCTACCATTTAATGCACTGAGCTTGTACTTAAATGTGCACTGCATTACAATCCTCAAACGAAGGCTATCCACTATGGAAAAGACAAGAAAATATTTACTCTCCTATCAGAAAAGACAATTAGAGAAACTTTCAACATACCATATCACAAGTTTGGAGCCTACATCACAAAGGAGCAAGCCTTGAAACTCTATAATGATCAAGTGGATGCATGTGCAAAGAAGATGAATGAGGATTGACTAGTTGAACCATGGAGTCATCATTCCAAAGTTTTGAAGTTGTCCAAGCTAACCAAATAAGATTTCAAGGAAGATTATGGTGACCTCATCCTCATGCTGAGCAGGGTAACGGGAGAGCCACAAGGGGGCATTTTCGAACCTTGGGTGTTCTACTTCATAGACACAATATCTACAGGAGAAGTGATGTTTGAATGGGCTAAGATAATCGGCGACAACCTTGATCTCCAATTGAGGATGATAAAGAACATAAAGACATTTTACATGACATCCTATCTAGTCTACATGTTGGCCACGGTATTCAAGTATCTAGGTTTGACAAGCTTGGGAAGATGTGGAATTGCAACAGGAGAGTTTCTAGTACATGAATGTTACCCACAATTGCACCTTCACAACAACAAACATTTCAAGATTTTCGATGATGCATTTGCTATGAGAATTGTAAGGACACTACAAGAGGTTCCACATGCGAAACTATTCAAAGAAGCATAGAAATTGATTAAGAAGCATGGGTCATGGTATATCCAATATCCCAAGTTCACATACATTCGAGTGCTAAGAAGTATTTATTGTCCTAAGAAGCTCCCAAGATATCCTACAAATAAGATGGTGATCATGGAGGTGGCAAGACAACTACTCACTTATGACAAGGTTCTAAAGCACAAACACAAGCTAGGGGTCAGATTTCATTTCAATCTTTGAAGTGAGACTTGCTCATCACAAGCAGCAGAGAAAGAGTTCGAATTCTATCGATTAGGATATTATGAGGCAAGAGAAAATTTCGATCCCGAGAAGAAGATCAAGAGAGCATATGGGTACCTTCACATTCCACACAGAGAAGATTAGTGGGCAAATGTGTAGGATGATTTGGATATTAGAAAGAGGATTTTCTCAAGGCTAACAATGGACATGATTAGAAAATACAAGTGGAGGCAAATCCAAGTTCCTGACCAATTGGAAGAAGATGATAATATCATTAGAAGTGATTTCAAGACCACTGCAAGTTTGGAATTGGAAGTTATTAATTGGCATGATGATAATGAGGTCAACCTTGAGACCTTAATGATCCCAGTTGCTCTTTTCACTCAAGAGTGGCTAGATAGGAAGATGACAAGTTTGGTAAGAAGAGGAATCCCATTGACAAATGAGAAGATGAAAGAGGTAGAGGAAGTTGAAGAAGAATCATCCGAGCAACCTCAAGCACCAACTGAAAGAGAACAAGGTGAAGTCAACAAGAAAAGGAAAAGTGTTGGAAAAACCCCACCAAATAAGAACTCAAAAGAGGAGGGAATAGGGATTAAGGAGCCACAAGCCAAGAAGCAAAAACCAAATGCCCCTCTATCCAAGGAAAGTGCTACTTTGAAGCAAAGGAAGACTATTCCATTAAATGACAAGGAAGTGAATCAGGACCCTACCTCCGAATCAGAGGATAGTGTTAGCCAAAGCTCTTCCAGATACTCTCCTCTAACTCCAACAGAGATAGCAAGAAATCTTCCTCCACAAACAAAAAATGAAGATGAGATGATAGATATTGAAGATTCTCCTGAGGATGGTGAAATCCTACCTCCAAATGAAGGCCCAAGTGAGGATGTAGCACACATTTCGAAGAGCAAAACAAAGAAGAGCCTAACATTGGATTGGGAGAATGCACAACACCGACATGGTTGAGAGAAATATTGCATAGGAGGGAGATTGTTGAACCAGAACCAATTGGGAACATTGACAATATTGTGCAAAATCTTGGAGAAGAGAAAGAAAGCCAACCTACAAGGAGGTTAGCCAAAGTGATTAGAGATGATTCCGGGACTTGCAAGGTCGAAATTGCCATCCCAAAGGTGGACAAGACAAGGGATAGCATGATTCTCCAAGATTATGAAATAATCAAACATGACATGGGAGCTACTACAAAGAAGCAAGAATTCGAAGATGCCCATGATGCGACCAAAGTCTTGCAAGATAGAGTGAACATGGAAGTTGCAAAGAAAAAGAAGTACAAGGAGGAAAGTTGAAGATATAGAGAATACTTCAAACATGTCTTCAACCGCATCCAACAAAGAGATCACACATTTGCACCACCTCTCACCCTTGAGAGGGAATCAATAGATAATATGGAGAATTTGAGGATGTCATTCCAGGAGTTACAGGCTTGGATGGAAGAAGTTGCACAAGAGGTGATTGCCTTTCTTCCAAGATTCTTGAGACAATATCATGCACTTACAACACTTAGAGTCAAATTTCAAACCTTGGATACAGTTTGGGAGGAATTCCAGCCTATCAGAGAGAGAACTATGCCTCAATTGCAAGCAATGACAGGGCTTCCTGAGCAACTGTTAGAGAAAAGCAAGGTGGAATGAAAGATGTAATTGAATGGTATTTTTGCTTTGAGCTTTAGGCAAGATACTTTGGAGAAAATAAGAAATGATTGTCATCATCTTAGTTCCACCATCCAGGCAATAAGTGAGGAGGCTAAGGAAGTAGTGGCATCAACATTTTAGTTTGGCGAGAAAAGAGAAGAAAACATGAACTTGAAAATTTTGAAGGAAAAATTGAAGATTTTCAGCCATGAGGATAATGACACTATCAAGAGAGAGCAATTGAGAAGATTTGTAGCCTGCATAGTTTTCATGACTTCAGTTCAAGACAAGACACCAGATTGGGAGAAGACTATTTCTACAGGCAAGACTGAGATGAACATACCAAATTGGAAATTGCAAAAGGCACCTATGCCTCCAATGATGAGCTCAACAATATCTTGTCGAGGTCCATTGAATTAGCAAAGAGAGAAAAACAAAGGAAATTATCTTCTAAAAGATAATTTGATGTAAGCCTAAGTGGCAAATAATTTTCATATTGGTTGTTAGTTTAGGTGCTTAATTCTGATTGGCCCACATTTTGGTGCCATTTGATTGGCTGTCAAAACTTTGTAATTTTGCTATTGGCCCGTTTGAAGGTGCTTTAATCTCATTGGTTGATAGGGTGGCAACCCTAATTAGGGTTTGTAGGGATTAATCTGGGCCTTTGATTGTGTTTAATCTTGGCCATTCATTGTAACTGAGCCCCCTATATAAGGCTTGCTCTTCTCATTGGTAGAGGAGGTATGTTGGAGAATTGTTGCTAAGATAATGCCAAATTTTCTCTACACTTCATTCTTGTGCTTTACATGGTGAATTGTTGTGATCAAGTTGGAATTATTGCATGGTGATCTACATCCTCATTTAGAATAGATTTGATTTCAAGTTGTTAAGCTAGAATTTGTTTTAAAGTAGTTTGGTTGGATAAGAGTGATTGTGAATGCATACTTGCTTGACTCGATCCAAGACCAAACCACTAGTTGCTTATTGATTGTAAGTTTGCCTTGCGTGGTTGAATGGTGTTTATATGTACTTAACTTCAATCCATGTTTGATCTTTGATTTACATCCATAGATAATGGATTAAGGAGATGGTGTTGATTTGAAAATCTTTTGAACACACCTTAGAAGTTTGGACTAGGTGAGTGGAGTCGATGACAAGACTGCATCTAGTAGAGTCCAAGTGCATTCATACTTCCTTGCATCCATAGGTAGAAGTAGAAGTAGTAAAAGTTAGCGAGTTTAAGTTAAAGTTGAAAGTTCAAAAGTTGGAAAATCAAACTATATTTTTCATTGCACATTGTGAAGCCAAATCTTTAGAATTCAATTGACAAGTCTTGAGAAACAACATAAGTCCCTTTAGTGATCCAACAAATCACATCATTTCAACTGAGTATCCACAATAAAAGGAACCTTGAAGTCAATCCACAATAAAAGGAACCTTGAAGTCACCTTATGATCTTTCTTTACAGTTTTAGCATAAGCAATGTCTATATTCAAGAGAGGATTGGATATTTTGTAATGTCCCAAACTCTGTATGGCAAGGTACTGCCCGTACGACAACCCTCTTCACCATTGTCCGTACAGCCCACGCCTCTCTCTTTCGTACAGACTCACCCATACACCCCTCTTCCGTATGATGATGTCATCCAGGGTGCTTCACACGCATGCTCCGTACGGTGATGTCTCGCGACATTACCTTTGTATGGTCAACTCTTTCGTACGCCCGTACGGTCAAACACCCCCACCGAATTCACCCAACTCCTTCGCCGTACGGTTCCTCCTCTATCATCATACAACTTCTTCCCTCTTCAGCTCCGTACGGCACGACCTCACCCAATGTACGACTTGCGCATGTGGTGGATTTCCACACAAGAATGGTTTTGCCAGATCCGACTTAATTGATATTGTAGACGCCAAAATATTAGAGCCGATGAATAATCAGACACCAGAACCATCCACTAGGAATAGATAGCTTGTATTTGTATAAATCTCAAATTACATCAGATTTATCTTCAATTGAAGATTTTGCAAATTCAAACCATTAGGCAGAATAGGGTGAGTCACTCCCATCGAAACTGCAATTACAAAATAGGAAGGATCTTGCACCTTCGAAACTGCAACAATGCTGAACTCCAATTGGAATTCGCAAATACAAAGGAAACATAAAATTGACCCTGACTACAGCTATGCTAACTCGGACTTATAAGCTTTGAGAAGTTTCCCAAAGGGTTACAAACGGGCCGACACGACCTAATATTCTATAACTAATAAATAAAAACGGGCCCGTAAGCTATTATTTTAATTTTGGGCCCACTCAAATAAAATCAATTTGAGTTATTTAATTATTTTGGGGACACTACATATTTAGTGTTTCACTTCGAGACATTGAATGTTTAATTTTGCATGTTGTAGTGGAATAAAACTCACATCAACAGGAGGACCAACCTGTTTGAGGTTTAAATAAACTAAAAATTGTTTTAGACCGACTCCCTTGAAATAAAGTCAAAGGGCATGTATTTAAGAAGTGGAAAAGTGCGATTGCCTCTAAGGGGGAGCAGAGAATAATTGAGAAGCAGCAATTAAGGTTAAGGAGCAGCGATCCACCTTGAGCAATGATTTTATTAACATATTTAAGATCTGGATAACAGTGATTTAATTAAGATAAGGAACCTTGAAGGGTCACCACTCTTGTAAAGAAGGTGACGACCACAAAAGACAACCCTCCAGTGATATTGAAGGAGGAACCGCAATGGAATTGAAGGGGGCTATGGAGAATGAAAATCGAATAAGCAGAGCAGCAATTCGGATCATATATAAGGATCTATCAAGGGAGGGAAAGATAAGTCAATACTAAGGAAATTTTTTGAAATCAGTAATGACATAGCAGAAAACCAAGATAAGTTCTCTTTTCAGAATTATTCATAGAATTATTAAGTTGAATATTATATTAAAATTAGGTAAGTTTATATTTATGATATAATGCAGTTATCACTGAGTTGGAATTACTGTTTTAGGGCAAAAATCAGAAATGTCCCAAAATTGGGATGTTACAAATTGTTGGTTCTTTTCAGAATTATTCATAGATTTATTAAGTTGAATATTATAATAAAATTTAATCATTTTAGGTAAGTTTATATTTATGATATAATGCAGTTATCACTCTGAGTTGGAATTACTGTTTTAGGACAAAAATCAGAAATGTCCCAAAATTGGGATGTTACAAATTGTTGGTTGTCTAATCCTAGTCCATGGGATGATCTTCATATGATGTTAATTTGAATCTTTGTCTGGGTCTCTTTGCTCTTTGTAAACATTCTATTTTGTAATGCAATATTTTGCACATTTTCCTATTTCTATCAATAAAAGACTTAAAGAAATAATATCTCCTTGATGTTTAATGTTGCCATAACATATGGTAGAATGTTAGGTACATCTTTTTTATATTGAAAGTTGGTACTGGCTTTTCCTACTTTGAACTTGGCCAGTCATTGATATTTTCACTTGTGGATGACAGGTGCTTGTGCTTCGTAGTAGAGCTGTGGATGGAGAGGATTTGACATTCTTTATTGATTTGCTTCATTCATCAAGAAAAGGAATGCATGATCAGTTGAATCCATTACATGATGTTATCCCTGGTGAATTTCAGTAGAGAATAGTAAATACAAATTCCAAATGAATATGCTTTTTAATGTCCCTTACTGTAGACAGCATCCTTTTGTATATCCCTTTCTCAGTCATGTTGTGATTGTTGAACTGTCAGGTGTTTAATAGAAAAAGTGGGCTTTTGAAATCAATAATAGCAGTTGGTACTAACGTTTGTATGTATTTGGGATGTTATATAAGGTGGCAAGAAAATATCAGAAAGAAGTGTTATTAATACAATCCAGAAACGGCAGAGAGCATTTGAGAAAGATATACAAGAAACTATACAATATTGGCAGGTATGCATGCTTTCACATTACTTTTAAAATTTTACCATGTCTATACCCCTTTGCAAGAGAGGGTTGTGGAGTATTTTTGTAATGTTCCCTTTTGTGATAACTTTTGAAATTGGGACAATTGACTTGCAAATTCAATTGCAAGAGACATCTTTCCTCCAAGTCTCAATTAACACTATGAATTATGATCTACGATGCCAATTATAAATGTTTACGTTATGCAATTGATAGAATATGTATGGCAATATCACTGCTATCTCTAATTTGACAGTTGAATATGTGCAAGGTGATTAGGTCAATATATAGATAATGCTAAGACTATCTTGGTAATATGTATAATCTGCAAATAATGATCTGTGGATTGGATATTAGATAACTGCTGTATCTGATATGACTTTAGGAATTATGCAAAGTTAAGATAGTCCAAGCTACAGATGTCATGTCCCCTGTCAGTAGTGCAGCCCTTGTAAGATCAAATGACAGACTTCATGTCTTTTATAACCATTTTGCTAGGGCCTACTCAGTTAGCGAGGTTAAGACACGTTTATTTGGCTGACTACATTTCAAATGTTTAATTTATGTTGTGCTGGCCAACCATATTTACTTTACAAATTAATAATTGTTTTGGCCAACCCCATGCTAAAGAAGGCAACGATTATACAGCCATAACAAAAGCAATTTATATTAGAGATATTGATATTTGCAAAGAGCGCGACCTATATGAGTGGTAAAGGGTGCAATTCATCTGAAGACATGAGCCTTCATAGAGAGACAGCAATAAAGACACGGCCCTCCATAGAGGGACAGCAATGCTAAGGGTTGCACTGCTTCAAAGATAATGATGGGATATAAGAGAAGGACACCGTGGGAGAATGGCATGGGGAGCAGACACAGATAAAGAAGTTATATGACATAAAGAAGAACAGATGAATCCAGCAATCAGTCAAGAACACCTTCCACAGATCAAAGAGAAGAAAATAAGAAAGTACAATAATAGATATTGGCAGCAGTTTATATCTACAGAGATCTGAAGAACATATAGAAGCAGTGGCATGTAATACATATTCAGTAAAAGGCATTCAACGGAAGAAAATATCATATCAGATATTTTAACAGCAATCTGAGTATACACAGTGGTATCAAAGGAAATAAAAGGAAACTAGTAATTTATATTACTCAGCGAAGGACACATCCAGTAGTACTACAACAGCATCTGTAGAGAAAGGAAATATCTGCACATTGAGCCCACAGCAGGTCCATAGTATTCAGCAAGGAGGCCATACCACACAATGGCATAGAACTCAATACATCTTACCAGTATATCTATTCTAATCATCATGATTATTAGATAGATGTGTGCTCTATATCAATGTACATAATGATTAACACTACAACTATTGATTATAATTAGGGATGACTAAATTGCTTCTGCTAAGGATCATGTGGTTGTTATATCAACGGCCTTTTCAACCCAATTCTCTTTTAGTAATTTTAATTTGCGTTTATATAATAGTACACTTTACCCTATCTATTGTTTTAAATCACGACTTTCATAAAATTCTAAATTTCATCTACTAGCAACATGAAATTCTTTCACGAAGTTCTCCTTTGAGATTCTTCCATTTTTGGCATTGTTGAAGAGTAATTCTCTATTGTCTTAGTAGTTTGTGGTGTTTTTCAACCAAGATGTGAACAGTTTGATCTAGTAATTTCAATGAATAAATTGTGAGGTCTCTTAACATAGTTGGGAGAATCCTTGCACGTGACTGCTGATTGTCTTGCTCAAGTGTGATACAAATTGTCCTAGCCGTGGTGCAATATATTTTGAGATCCTCCCCTGCACTTTGATTGAATTTTGAATTTTTCAATGTATCTTGGAGGGTTTCCATGATAATTATAGTTGAAAATATCGTTATCAACAACTTATCGCCAAGGGCCGAAAAATATATAGGCAAAGTATCGGTGATTACTCGACAACTTATCGGTAAAAAAATCGACAACTTAAAAAAATTGCTTAAATTTAATTAGAGATGCATCTAATGAGTTAGTAAATGAGTAAAAAACAGAAACAATGAGTCTAGATACGTTTAAATGCAAATAGGGTACAAAATGGCATCCCCATGTGGAATGTTGATGGCTAGTAACTTGATAGTCTGAAGCAAAATTAAAATAGCAAATTGTGTTTGTAAAACTATAAGTAAATACAAGTAAAACATCAAAATAGTCTACATCCTCCTATTCTCCTTCCCAACAACTCTAGCAAAAACTAAGGGAGGGGTAGGGGGTCTAGTCCTAGAAGTCCACTGTGGCTGTACCTCCTCCCTTTGCATAGCTGGCTGTGACTCGACCTCCATCCTAGATGTAGATGGTGCTGGCTCTGGCAATGATTCCTCAACCTCCTCAATGTCATCCAATCCCATTGCGAATCCACCCTCCTCCATAGCCTGCCTCTCCAAATCGTAGATCTCATCCTTTGTAAACAATGGAGGTCACTCCTATGATGTCCAATCACAGTAAGGATCTATGTCAGCTGAATCAAGTGGACCAGTTGGTGTTTGCTATACCTTCCTTGTGCGCAACCAAAGGTTATATTGCATAAAGACAAGGTCAATGAGGTGTTTTTGTGCTAACTTGTTCCTCTTCTTCGTGTGGATGGCCTTGAACAAGCTTCGATTATGCTCACAACTTGATGAACTACAAGGTTGGCAAAAGATTTGGACGGCAAGTCTTTGCAAATTTGGGACATTTTCACCCCTATTTTGCCACCAAATCCACTAAAATCAATCTAAATCCTTGCAAATCACCTTTCAAAACCTTGAAAGGTTTTTGTCGTCTAGATAGTAAAAGAAAAGTCACAAAATGCAAAATTGGCATTTGTTTTGATGTCCGAAATAAGTATGCAGCAGTGGGCGATATTTAAGGCACTTATCGCTAATTTATCGGCGTTAAGTTGGCAAGTTATCGATGATAAGTTTTGGTGATAAAGTGTGGCAGTTTATTGCTTGCCAAAACTTATCGTGATAAATTGTCTTATCGCCGATAAGTTGGTGATATTTGCATCTATGGTTTTTGGATATCTGTGCTTTGAGTCGCTATCATTGTTTCCTCTTCAATTCTGTTGTAGATATTGCATATCTCGCCGTGAAAACCTACATCTCTAAAGTGATTACTCTCCTTTTCTTCTAGAGTTTCCCAAACTTGCCGAGTTGCCCCTCTTTTGACCTGCATAGTAGGGAAATGTAACCAACCGATGGCTGCACCAAACAAATTAGCTAATATTCATAACAAACAGTGATAGAACAACTCATAATGGAATAGAAACTTGGCATTTATTTATCATTCATCAAATGAGTGCAATGTAAAATTTTTCTTAAATTGGAAAGAAATAAAATCAGGGAGAAGATGAAAAAGAGTTCCCTTGATAAGGGCCCAATCATGAATATATATTAGACCTCATAGCTCTGCCAGTTGAACAGCTATTCAGCACCTGTATATACCTCACCAGGACCATGACTAATAAAAAAGATAAATAATCACCCATATATTACATGACACATTATTCTGTCAGTTTTTACATAACTGCATAACGAACTCTTTATTTATTGAGATTGAATAAAATCTAACACCTACATATCATTTTCTCCTCACTTTTCTTCCCACAAGCTTTTATTTATGAATGAGGAGCTTCTGTTCATCAGTCTACTTAGGTAATGGGGAAAAATCTAGTAGGAAAGGAAGTCACACTCTGAGGTTGTCAAATCTTCAATAACAGAGACCATAGTTGCCTTGGTGTCCCCATTGACGTCCTAATGCTACCCAGTCATTGCTTTTATAACAGAGACCATAGTTTGCAAAGTCTGCAAGTACTCTCCAAGTTGCTGAGTACTCTAATTTTTTGTTTGGGCAAGATTTTTGAAGTTTGCCTCTCTAGTTTTTATAGCCATAGGAAAAACACGGGTAAGAATGCCAACGTGGGTAAAATGCTGGTTAAAATGCGTTTTTCACATTTTTTATCTATAAAATCATGCATTTTCTCTTTTGAGATGTCAATTTTTAATTTAATACATTTTGTAATTGCATTTTGCAAAAAAATATTTTCCTTTTAAGAGATTTTAATTTTTAGTACCTTCTAAGTTGCCGAGTTTTTGCTGAGTTGAAAATCTTGGGCTTGCCAAGTACTTTCCGAGTCCAAGTCTGTGAACTATGACAGAGACGCTAGTTCTTGAATAAGGGGAATATGCTTAATACATTTCAAAATGAATTCAAAACATAGTCTATATACCCTTCATTTCTAGCAATGCCACATAAAACTTGACAAAGCTACCAAAAATGTTATGATTGGTTCCCTGGCAATCCTTGCAAGAACCTTGATATGATGTAACAATACTTTGAGCTCTAGCGTCTATAAATTAGGACCTATGGATTAGAGACAAACGTTTAGAATAAAGAACAAAAATCTGTAATTGGGCAATATACATTGAAATCATGAAAGATGCAAAAATAGCTTGGTTATCTATTGATGTCAAATTTTAAAGTAGAGCAACTTTCTGTTTATGTTTGTCACACTGGTTAAATAATTACTTCTTTTTCTTTTCTTGTGCAGGAAAGAAAAGGTTCTAGTGATAACGCATTTGATACAGTCACTTTACAAGATTTGATATTGGCTGTAAAAGACATGGATCAAGCCAATATAAAAATTGGCATTCATGGATATGCTTCCCAACCCTTTCCAAGAACATCACAGGGGCATTATAAACAATATCGCTGTTTGGTAATCCACTTGTCCTTTTCTTATTGCACGAGAATTATAGAATTTTCTTTGTTGTGTATTGTCACATTGTGTCATAATTCCTATAAATGCTGGAATTTGTTTGGAAAGAAAGGTGTTAGTTGACGATTATTCATTCGCTGCCTTCAGTTTGTTGTTTTTACTTCAAGTACTGTTGTTTTGATGCTACTAATGTGTAGGAAGTATATGGTTCTTATTTAGTGTTTTTGATTCTGAATTGTTACATCCCTAGGGTTTCTTAAAACTGAATTCACCAATTTTTAGATAACTGTTTCAAGAGGCAACACAAAATATAATTTCAATGCAAACAGAAAACTTAAAAACCTCTGAGAAACGCACAGTGTGACAGAAACTCAGTTTTCTACAATAGATTTGAATCCAGTCCTGATTTAGATCTGTTGCGAGAGGAGTTACATGTATGAACAAATTCATGAAGATTCCCCACACAACTCTTGCCTTTCTAATCAGGGCATTGGTTCATCTGTATCAGTAGAAGTTTGGTCACTGAATGCCTTTGCCTCAGTTGCTGGTCATGAAGATTCTCCCTTAATTTGCTTGTGAATCAGTTGTATGGCATGCCAGTTGTTGGATGTGGTATAAATCTGCAGTATGATGGTGTCCTATGTTGGTCGATCACTGGCAGGTTGTGGCCTCGCTTTCTATTTGCTGCTGCTGTAGATGATTGGAATCGCCCTCAATAGTGATACGGTGATTGCTGATTCTACATGTAGACTCAGCTGGTGACTGGGTGTCTAAGGAGTGTTCTGCAATAATTTTGCCCTATTTAGCCTTCTGCATACATGCAAGCTCTAGCAAACCTGCTCAAGGAAAGATTCTGATGCGAATCTAGCTTGAGAATTTGACCAATCTTCTCTGCCAGATAATAAACCGCCTCAGCTGATCTACAAATCAGAGGTTGGTTTTAGAAATGGATCCGAAATAGAATGTTTGAGAAATAAACATGATCAGAGTAATAAAAAGGCCCCCAAGGGCATAAAAACAGCTCTCATCTGCCACAAAATCACAGGCCATTTTTTCAGACAATCTCCCTATCCTTTGGAGAACCTAAAGAAAGAAGAAATAAACCCTGCTTGCCCCGTAGGGTAAATAGGAACTATTGCATACAGACAAGAAAGCAAGCATATAACATAATGTAGCGAGAACTTAACAATATTCCATTACTTCATTGATTACCATGTACAATAATATGCCAACAATAGGATCTCTTCTATCGAGAGAGTAATACATATAAGGACCGAGGGGGTGCGAGGCAAACCGTCGCACCCGCGTAACTGTCTATCCCTTGGTTTTGTCAACTATCTAACTACCCATGTTTCCCGACAACATCATCCCCCCCAAAAAGAAAGTCGTCTCCGGATGACAAAACAAAATGTCCGGAACGAATAACAACAACTGGGAATGATGATAACTATATACAAGGACATGCCAAAAATTTATGATTGAGAAGAAGAAGGGGACATAGGAAGCGTGCCTGAAGAGGCTGACTGCCCCGCTGTAGAAGAAGCTGGCTGTACCACTGGGGATCCCAACCAAGCTTGTAGCTCATAGACCTGTGTTGTCCTCGCCTTCAGGTCGCGCTCCGCAAGCATCCTATGCTCCAAAGCTGATTTAACCATCATCGCTGCCTACAAAAGTTCCTTCTCCTTCGCAACGACCTCCTCCCTGGCCTGGGTCAGGCTAGCCTCCAAAGAATGCCTCTGAGCACCAAACTCGGCTAGTTGCTGCTCAAATGATGTTGCCTCCCTAGCCAACTTGTCCTCCACAGCCACCCGTGTGGCCTTCTCGGCCTCCAACTCTCGGGTACGCTGAGCCAAGTCTCGCTCTATTGCCGCCAACTTGGTGGTCAGCTCCTCCCGAGCTCTCTGTGCATCCACCAAGGCAGCATCCCATCCTACTGAGACATACTCTGAGTCCCTCATAGCATAATACCCCTCCCTGAAGGCCTGCTCTAGCTGCCGGACAAGAGTCTCCACTCTGCTCTCTACCACTAGCGTGTTGACAGCCCATGCCTGCAACATCTCCCGAGTCACCACAGTTGGCCAAAACCCTGCCCCAAAACATCCTGCAAAAGTTGCGGGGCAACCCACACGCACAAAGGCCAGGAGACGCTCCAAATCCTCGGTCACACTCTCTAAGGCCTGAGCCCGTGCTGCAGCTACCACTCGACACCGTCAGGTAACCACGTCAGTAAGATATGCCTCAATATCCTCTCCTCGCCTCAGAGGCTCTAGAGGTGTCATGATTTCTTGTCCTGGCAACTCTACTAGAACAGAGGCTGCAATCCTTGGAGCCTCATCCAAGTGCACGGCTGTCCCCCCCACCGCTTGGTCCTCCTCTGTAGGGGCTCTCACCAGCGAGGCCTCTTCCTCCAAATCCACAAATTCTGGAGGCCTATCTCGTCGGGGTGAGAGAGCTGTCTCTGCAATCGGGGCTAAGGGTGTCATCTGGAAATGCCTACTGAGCCAAGAGCTCATGGCCGTGACGGACGAGGGATCACCTGTAGGTGGTGGATCTGCCAGTAGCCCTGCATCTATGGTGACTACGACATCTGACCCAACCACATCCATATGAACTTGACCCTCTCGAAGCTCCCCTTTGCCCTACTCATCCAAGTCCCCTCCAGCCATATCCCTACTCTCCAACACCATAGGCCTGGATTCTGCAACTACCTCTACTACCTCGGGTGAGGGTAATGTCTCCTCCTGAGTCACTACCGACAGTGTCATGGCCACAGATAGTCTCAGCTTCCCGAATCTTGGAATGGACGCTCCACCCACCGTCACCATGGGAGCAAGATGGGCGGATGACTCCAATAGAGGGATGGCGAACAAGACTGTCGTAGGTGTTGGAGTGAATGCCACTGTGGTAGAATCCTTTGCCTCCTCGGCCATCCCACTGTCTTCCTCCTCCTATGTGTGATCGTTGGAACTCTCTGAGGTGTCTTCTTGACCACTGTCAATGCCGTCAGGCTCGGACTTTGCAACTTTTGCCTGCGCCTCTTTTGGCCTGTGGTTGTCCCCTCGGTATCCAAATACCGCCAATAAAAGACTAGAGGCTCTCCGACTGCCAACTTGCCCTAAGGCTTAAGTTCCAACTTATCAATCGGGATCTGTCTGAGTGTAGCCTCCAGAAATAGGCCAATGGCGTAGTGGGGCATGTAAAACGTACGATTCTGAAGGGTCATAAATTCAAACATCCTCTCTGCTAACATGAGCGCCTAGTTGTATACAACTCCATTCATTAGTCCATTCATATGAACTATCTGAGCCAAAGCAATCCAAGGCCCGACTTGCCCTTGTACGCATGCTTTTTAGCACATCGAGAATACATCGCCAGGGTCCCTCCGCAGCGAAATCTTTCTTAATTCCTCTACCCTTCATTACCTTCACTATGGAGTCTAACTCCGCTGGGTGAGTTTGCAGGAAACTCGCTTAATACAAAACTCCTTGCGTTCCTCTGACTTTGTCTCGACTTTCTTCCCATTGCGTCCGGTATGCCAAAGACTTGTGTAAAGTTGGCAGCCGTGAATGAAACAGTTACCACATGCTTTTGATACTCGAAGGTGCTATTCTTTGTGACCCTGTCAAATGAATTAATCATTACCCTCAGAGTGGCTTAGAAATTAAGGACGGAAAAAGGGGCATCTGAATAGCCCAGTGTACTCCAACCATTCGTAGAAATCTTCACCTCATCACCCTCGGGGGTTTCCTGCCTTCATTTCCTACATTCCAATCCATTGAGTCCTTCAAATGCTACTGTTTGGTAGGTAGCTTGTTTTTTTGGAGACTGTGCCTTCTTCTGACTACTTGTGGTTGTATTTTGCCCTGCAACTTTTACTCCTCAGGGTAAAACCCTTGCATTCTTGTCCATGCTGGAACTGCTTGCCTGTAGTTGGGCTTTCCAGTGTCTCTTGCCAGCTGAAACCATGCTAACAGTTTTGGCTTTGTCTTTTTGTGGAACCTTCAATTTCCAATAATGGAATAACTGAAAACCCCAACAGCCGTAGAGAGTTCTTGTTCTTGATGTGCTTATGTGTGTCCGTATGGTTCCAATATATGCTTGACCTTCGTTCTATTTCCGCGTTATTTCCTCTCCCTATGGCTTCTTTCCTTCTCTCTTCGTGTGCTTTTCCCTATGATCGGCTTGAATGTCGTTACCTCCGAACGGAGGTCTGTGGTTTTTATTTTAGAAAAATGTCGCTTTGCGGTCTTGCACTCCAACGGTGGGCAACACTGTACGGTGGTCCCACCGTTTAGTGGTTCCGTAGTTTGGTGGTTCTCCCGACGGTGGTTCCACCGTACGGACATTCTCCAACAATTTTCCATTTTTTTTCTCATTTTTTCTGACCGTACAACAAGAGTCTGTATGACAACAGTTCGTACGGTCATTTTCCAATTTATTTTATTGTTATTTTTTGGTGTTTGAATTACGTACCGCTTGGCTGCTTGGGCCCGCCGGGGTGGACTGGGTTGTTTCGCCGTTCATGGTATAGTTTGAGTTTCAACCCATTCACTGTGTCGAGGATCTCTTGGTCATCGAGTGTGGAGAGTTAGATTACTTCGTTTGCTCCAACCTCGCGGACTTTATAGGGACTCAGCCATTTCACCTCGAACTTTCCGGGCTTAATCTCATTTTTTCCATTATACTTCAAAACTAGTTGGCCTGGCATGAACTTCACCCGACGGAGGTGTTTATCATGCCACATTTTCCTCCGTTGTTGCGCTACCTAGGTTGCCCACTGAGCCATCACCCTTTTTTCGTCCAATTTTCCTTAGGCATAGAGCCTCTCTCGCAGACTCTCCATATCACCCAGCCTTTATCAATAGCTATCCGTAGACTTGGAACCATGAATTTTGCAGGTACGACTGCCTCCTGTCCGTACATCAGTTGGAAGGGTGTGTGCCTCGTGGTAACTTTGTACGAAGTGTGGTAAGCCCACAACATCTAGGGTAATTTCTCCTCCCAATCTTCACCCTCGACTCCGCACGACTTGTAGATGACTGCTACCAAAGTTTTGTTGGTTGCCTCAACTTGTCCGTTCGCCCGAGGGTAGTATGGGCTTGACAGCTTGTGACAATTTTTAAATTATGTGGTTAGCATCTTGATGACGTGGTTGACAAAATGGCCACCTTTGTTACTGGTGAGCTGAATCGGGATGCCATACCTTGTTATAATTTGTTCATAAATGAACTTTGCAATGCTCAATGCTGAGTTGTCGGACAGTGCGCGTGCTTCCACCCATTTCGTTAAGTACTCAAACACCACTACAATATACTGACACCTTCGAGCATGACTAACCCTTAGAGGTCCGACGAAGTCCAAGCCCCATCTTTCAAACTGTTCCTGGGTATGGGAAGGGTTGACCGGCATAAATTCGCGCTTGAGGGGTTTCCCAGCTCGGTGGCAAGTATCGCATCCCACCACCCACTCTCTGGCGTCATTATACAATGTTTGCTACCACAAGCCTACCAAGAGTACTTTTCGTGTTGTCGTATCCGGGCCCATGTGTCCTTCCGCTGGTCCTTTGTGGGCTTCTTGGAGTACCCTTGGAACTTCTTCCTCCATCACGCATCGTCTCAACACCTGATCCGGTCCCATCTTGTACAACAACCCATTAATCAATTGAAAAGTCTTTCTCCTCAGGACCAACTTTCTTCGTTCTCAAATACTCCCCTATGCTTGTATACCATGGGGGGGGGAAGTGCGGCGTTCTGAAACAGATGCGCATTTAGAAAGTCATCATTCACTCCCTCCGGTGGCTCTCGCCACTTGATGCGTGATAGCTGATCCGCGATCACGTGGCTACGCCTTGGCCACACAATGATGGTGAATGTGAACTCTTGTAGTAACAGAAGCCATCGGCTGACCCTCCCTTGAATAATGGGTTTATTGACTAAGTACATGAGGGCTTGCTGGTCCACATAAAAAGTAAATGGTGTAGCCAAAAGGTAATGCCGAAATTTTTGAACGGCGTAGACCATTCCAAGAGCTTCCCTCTTCGTGGTGCTATAATTCTTTTCAGCATTGGACAGAAGCCTACTTGCAAAATATATCGGGTGATCCAATCCATGCGCTCCTTCCTAAGCCAAAGTAGCCTCGATGGCATAATTGGACGCGTCCACGTGGACGTGGAATTCCTTGTCCCAATTTGGAAATGCAAGAATGGTGGCACCCAACTACCTTGATTTCAATTCACCGAAGGCTTCTCCTTGTGCCTTCTCCCAGATGTATAGGTCCCCCTTCCTCGTGAACCTATCCAATGGGTTTGATATCTGTGCTAATTTTTTGGTGAATCACCGGTAGTAGCCAATGTGGCCGAGGAAGGATTTGACCCCAGTCACATCCGTAGGTGCCTCCATTTCTACAATCACTCGTACTTTGTCGGGATCCGTCTTCAGTCCCGCCTTGCAGACAATGTGCCCGAGTAATTACCCTTAGGGCACCATAAATCGACACTTCTTTGGGTTGAGTGCCAGCCGAGCTCGCTTACACCGTTCCATGCACTCCCCTAAAGCGACAACATGCTTGTCCTGCCCACTAAAGATCGATCAATCATCCAGGAATGCTTTAAAGTTTCCCACTGACATCTTGTCAAAGATGTGTAGGATGATCCGTTGGATGATCGCTGGTGCGTTGCAGAGACCAAAGGGCATTCGATTATATGCGTATACCCCATCCTCCACTATGAAGGTTGTTTTCAATTTATCTTCCTCCGCGATGGATATCTGGTTGTACCCCGAGAACCCATCCATTAATGAATAGATCTCGTGGCACGCTACTTCCTCCAAAATGTTGTCTGTAAATGGGATGGGGAACGGGTCCTTGATAGTGACCGCGTTCAGGCATTGGAAATCCACACAGATGCGGATTTCATTAGTTTCCTTTTTCAACGAGATGACAATGGGGGAAACACATTCACTCGTCTGAACTTTAAAGATGATGTCTTCCTCCAGCATCCGTTTGATCTCTGGCTGCATAGTTCTTATTCATCCTGTACGACCTATTCTGCACAGGTTGGGCTCCCGGGACTAGGGGAATTCGGTGTACACACATCTCCGGAGGTACACCCTTCAAATCTTTGTACGTCCAGGCAAAGACGTCTTTGTACTCCGTAAAATTTTTGAATGCCATTGTCTTTAGTACTGGATGCCAATTATCCCCCACCAGGATGTTATTTGGGTTCTGCTTATCTCCCAGATTTATCTCTGTCAACTTTGCTTCCTTGTATCTTATGGGCTCGTCCTTCTGAAATTGGTGTGCAGGTTTTTCCTCAACTTGGGCCTCCCTTCCTTATACTCTCTATATTCCGGAGGAAACCTATTCGGCTCCTCCTCGACCCTTAGCATATTACATGACGGATTGAAAAGTTTATAATCACTCATTTGCCGATGAAATAAGCCGTTCATGGAGTCTGCACCATCCCCCGACCATTCCTGCAATTCTAGTATCCCTTCGTCATTGGGCTCCATGCCCTTTGTCCCTTCTTCCTTTCCGCAGTCGGACTCTGAATCAGAAGACGATGCCATTTCCTCTCCTACCATTTGAGTTCTGAGATCAATCACGACCATCCTTCAATCCTTCTTGAATGATAAAGTATTCTTCTTCCATTTATGATTAGCTTTGACAGTCACCAGCCACCCTCTCTCGAGGATGACATCATATCCCTTCTGCTGAAGAGGAATTACCACGAAGTCTAGAGTAAATGGCTGTGTGTCAACGGTTACATGTTGTGCCATTAAGGCTCCGAGGGGCTTGATGCCATGCTGGTTAGCCTCCAAGAGGTTGAAGGTCGGCGACCACATTGTTGGCTTCCAGAGGCTCTTCTAGGTGTCCTCAGACAAAACGTTCACCATTGATGCACCATCAATGATGTTGTCAGTGAGGACGGTGCCCAAAATGCCCATCTCTACTACAACAAGGTTTCACCTACTGTTTACTGCCAGTAGCATTGGGGCTACTGTGGAACCGCCAGGAGCCTCGGTCCGTTCTGGTATACTTGTTGGGCTGAGTGTGGTGCTTAATAGGGTTGCTCTTAACTGGGGCATCGTTTCAAGTAGGTCCTTGATCTTCACAGGTATTGCTATCTGCTTCATTTGCCTCAAGATGTTTTCTTCGGCCTCCCACCGAGAAGAAGTGCTAGCCGTTCCATTCGTCTCCCTTTGGGCCATCATTTCCTTCTCAATCTCAACCTTTGCCTCTAGTGCCCTTTGTTTTTCTGTGCGGGGGTCAGGATATGCGGCCTTCTTGGCCTTTGCTCGTGTGATCGCCAAATTTTCTTTCTCCATGCTATTCCTTTCAACATTGATGAAGTTAACGCCAAGCTTCGTGCGATTGGTGTCCTCATGATCTCCTGACCGACACCATCAACACAGCTTCTGTGGGGTCTCAACCTTTTGGCAATCCCGTGCAAAATGTCCTCACTGATTGCGGGCTCCACATTGTATCATTGGTCTCCCCTTCGCGTCATACTGGATTCGACTGCGGGTATTCTTATTATTGTTACTCCCTCGGCCTCCCTGCCGGTTGTTTCTGTAGCCGTCAGATGACGCAGTATTGTTATTTTGTTGAGTACCGACTCCTGATGTGGATGGCTGCTCCTGTGTAAACAACACTTGTTGGTTCCTTGTCTTCATATTGTATGGGCATTCCTTAGTGGGATGTCCCATAATTTGGCAGATGTCGCAGAAAGATTTCTTTGGACAAGAACCTTTTGTGTGCCCCGCCTCCTTGCAATCCGTACACCACAGTTCTCCTTCCTCCTTTTTGCTGTATCCTCCTTTCGTTGTTTTGAGCTCCTTCATCATCCTCTGGAGGTCTTTCTGTAAGGCGTTTACTTTCTTATTGGATTCCTCGTCATTGCTTTCCTCTGAGGACTCATCATCTGATGACTTATTCTTCTTTTTAGAGGTTTTATATTCACTCTCCAAATCCATTGCATGGTTGTATGCGTCGTCGTACGATGTAGGGGGTATGATCTTCATCTTCTTTCAGAGAGAGGTTTTGAGTCCCTCGATGAACCATCTCTTCTTCAGTCCGTCCACTTGCTCGCTATCCATCTTCCCCAGCAATTCCTTTAGTGACCATAAGCCCTTACAGACTCGCTCTTTCCTTGTTTTGTACCGTAGATCTCCGCAACGATCTAATTGTCGTCTCACAACAACTTGAATTCGTTTTGGAGTTCCTTTCGTAGGTTTGCCCATGTCATCAGCTTTGTTTTATCCATATCGGAGTACCAATCAATGATTACTCCCCTTACTGTAGCCGGAAATTGTTCGACCCATTCTGCCTAGTTGGCAACTTCGTTTGCCAACCAGATGGTCTCACAAGTTTGGCAGTGGCGACTCCTTCGCCTCGCCTGTGAACTCGGGCAATTTCTATTTATTTGTGGCCATAGATACGGGTTGTTGCACTTGTTATACAACTGATTTTGTTACTTGTTGGACAGTCTGTGCCGCCTGTTGTGCAGGTTGTGTTCACCGTGGTGGTGGAATGGGCACACCTATGTTGCTTATATTACACTGTACTCCTGCGTTGGATGTAGTGGGGTTCAATGCAATGTTTCGAGAGCGAATTCCCGTGTGCGGCATACTAGGACCGAACAAAGTATCTTGGCGAAACAGAGTGTCACGGGGCTAGATTTAGCTCATGCCCAGGATGAGCCTCTCCCAGAGAATTCCAACCTCGCGCGACACTGGCAAGCCTTACTCGCGACCCCCGTTGCGGTCAAGTCCATTTCTTGCTTCCAGACTACGCCTTTCCCCCAATTCATCAAGTGCCCGTCACCTGACTACCTTAACATACACCCTGCGGAATGGCAGTGCATGCTGAACCTCCTTGGCTCTTTGTCCTTTGTATGCGCCTTGCACACGTCCTCGAGCCACCATAGCTCTACTCCTGACCAACTGCGTTGAACCCCATTTGTACTTCATCAACTGGCCTCCTTATGCGTTCGTCTATGGCATCCCCCATAAGACCCATGCTACTGACATTAGCCTTTGCGATCTCAACTCCCTGAGTTCTCTTGATCACCGCTGCGCCACTCTGAATGCCCCGGAACTGCCTTAGCTCCCACTTGTCCAACTATGCATGCCCCCACGGACTATACACTGCACTGCCTCTGTGCATCGAGACTCCCCGAGTCTCCTTCGCTGAACACTGCATCCCACCTGAATGACTTGGACCACTGAGTCCTCTGCTCGCTGCGCATACTGTCTTAGCATACTTGGTACTACCGAAGCACCTCCGAACATATTGAGTTCTCCTGTCCTTCCTTACATGCTCCCAAACATACCCAGTACTACCGAAGCACTGGTGTCCCATGTTGTGCTCCCCCAGTCCGCCTTAGACCTTGAAACACCAAACCGTTCCTCATGGGACAGCTAGCCACCGCAGCTAGCTTTGAATCCAAACACTGAGCACCGACTGCCTTGACCTTCCGTCTTTATCCTGCATGGCCCTGTTGGTGAACCCTGTTACTCATGCATCCATTGCATTCAAACCAACTCATGCATTCCTGTCATCCTAG
>MU223075.1:416530-427077 GCA_018584345.1 Thuja plicata | reverse complement strand
ATATATATATATTCAATAGTCTCATAGGATTTATTCGACAGAAGCTACAAAACATCAACATAACGTAAGTCCAATAAAGACCATTAGCCTATTATTTCATTTCCCATAGGCTTACGGGGTGGTGGAAGGGAAATAATTAATAATTTAACTTAAGCTGTCGAAAAAGTAATTATTTTATTTTTCCAAATGGTAACTTATGTTTTTTTATCAAAGATGATTTTAAAAGGACTAAAAGTGATCCTAGAAGAGGGGTCCAAATTCAAAAACAAAATTTTGGAGGGAAAAAGGAGAAAAACGAAAATATTAATTATTTTTCCTTGAAAAGCTTATATAAGGAGGAGTTGAGGAATGAAAAGGTTTAGCAATTCCATATTTAAAATTCATTTCTCTTGAGATTGAATATTGTTCATCTTTTCTATCTAGGGTGAAAACCCTTTGGTAAAGAATAGATTCAAGGACAAAAGCTGTCCTAGTCATTTGAGTAATTCCTTTTAAGGATTACCATTGAGCTGAGTAGTTGCAAGTTTTCAATCTGTTTTAGTTTGTTTGAATATCTCTAGTTTTTTTTGCGTGTGCTAATATTGTGTTCTATTCATTTTAACATGGTATTGGAGCAAGGAATTGAATGAAAAAGAGTTTTTAAACTTTTTATTAGTATGTCACAACAAACATGAGTTTGAAGATCAAATTGTGTGGGTTTATTTTTGGCGATTTTGTGATCGTTTTCAAGAAAAATTGCAGTAGGCTGAGGTTTTGTAATGTCCCCAAATTAGAATCAAATTTTTGCCCTAGATTATAATTTCTATAAAAGACAAGTAAGGTTTTTAGGGGTACCATTTTGTTTTGATTGAGATCCTGCAAGCAAGTTAGGAAACATTATAATCACAATTCATACATAGACATTCTAAAGTTAGAAATAAACACATATCAGATTAATAGATTGTTTGAATCAGATTTAGGGTATCTCAACCATAGGAGTAATAAGATAGAGGGATTTGATGAGGTGCCCAAGAGACCCCCTACCCTAAACCCAAGAGTGGATATACCATCCCTCTTGGCCTCATGTGGCCCTTGTCATACATATGACGTGGATGCAGTCGGAAGACTTTTCAAAGTTTTGGAATAAACATGATGTTATGCAATAATTAGTTGGTGATGTAATGTTTTTTTACTTTCGATTAGTTTTGTGTAGTTGCCGATGGTTGGTACTCTTAACCAACCCCCTGGCACTATATATGTAATAATTTCCTATAAGAAGTTATGTTTGTCATGTATATATTACACTCTGTAAATAAAGATAATATCTTTGTGCCATATTACTGTGATCGCACTTTCTCTTTGGTATTGTTTGTGGTAATGTTCTAGTACATTGTTTACTTTGCGCAATCAAGTTAGTTCCGTTCGGAAGTAAACATTTTGGATTGTTGTCGTATGAAGCCTGGAGATCTAAACCGTGGAGGAAAATGGCGGTAGGCAATATTGCAATGTAAATGGGCCAACCCTACAAACAACCAAAAGTCACAAAATTCAAAGAATAGAATCTCGTAGAGGAAGAGTTGACACAAGCCTTATATGCTTGTGGGGAGTTTCTATCATTAACATTCGTAGGGAAACCTTCCACTGAGGGGTCCTTGAGAGCAAAGTCGAAGAAGGGTTAAGGGTGAACACAAATGTTGAGCATCTCTTGCCAACGTTGTCGCATTTGCTTGCGCATAATTTTATAACCCTTCAAGATCTTTGGGAAGACAGAGATTGAGAACATCGTTGGCAACGAATACTACAACAGTGCAAGGAAAGGAAATGGAGGAGGAAGAGCTTGACACAAACAAACGCCATACCTTTGCTAATTCCAACACTTAATGCCCCTTTTGCTAAATAAAGACAGAAGACGTACTTTGGATACTTGGGAAGAGAGAGAAGGTGAAGTATCAGTGAGAAGATCTCTCCAAATCAGGGAACAAAGTGAAAGGCGGCGACAATTTCAAATGATCGTCAAGGAATCTCAAAGCCTATAAATGCAGAATTATGAGAGGTAGGAGCCACTCAACAGGGAAGGCACAACACAATATACGTGGCGTGAGTGGAAGGAGATCGCTAGAAACCTCCCTCTCCCTGATGAGGTAGAACAAGATTTTGTTGACTAGGCAAACAATCTGTCCATACAAGTAGTGTGGGACAAGGAAGAGTCAGATTTCAACTCCATAGAGAGTAGCCCATCAGTGCGCTCCGTATGTGATGAAGATAATGAAGAGAGTAACCTTGAGAGTGGGGTAGCCCAAATATTTGAGAACACTTTGCAGTTGCACGGCATTGAGATCTTGTTTATTAATGTGGACGAGAGGGGAAGCCGTCTAGTTGAGTCTAAATATATTTGATTGATTTAAATGCAAATTTGGTACAAAATGACATCCTCATGTGAAATGCTGATGGCTGGTAGCCTGAAGCAATTAAAATAGAAAATTATTTTTTTATAACTATATGTAAATATAACATCAAAACAATTTACATCTTTGTCTTCACAACTCTAGTAAATACTCGGGGAAAGGTAGGGGGTCTAGTCCTAGGAATCCGTTGTGGCTGCAACTCCTTGCTCGACACGACTGGGTGTGGCTTAACCTCCATTTTGGATGTAGATGTTGTTGGCATTGGCAATGACTCATCATCATCATCGTCAACCTCCTCATCCTCCTCAACATCATCCAGTGTGAATCCACCCCCTTGTTCCATAGCCCGCCTCTCCATATCATAGATCTCATCCTTTGTAAACAATGGGGGCTGCTCCTGTGATGTCAAATCACTGAAAGGATCTATATCGTCCAAATCAATTGGACCAACTGGTGTTTTCTCTCTACCTTCCTTGAGGATCTATAATTTCCTTTGCTGATGGCTAATAGCCTGATAGTTTGAAGCAAAATTAAAATAGAAAATTGTGTTTGTAAAACTATAAGTAAATACAACATCAAAACAATTTGCATCTTCCTCTTCACAACTCTAGTAAATACTATGGGAGAGGTAGGGGGTCTAGTCCTAGGAGTCCGTTGTGGTTGTGCTTCCTCACTTTGCATGACTGACTATAGCTCAACCTCCATCATGGATGTAGATTTTGCTGGCACTAGTAATGATTCCCCATCATCGTCAACCTCTTCGTCCTCCTCAACATTATCTAGTTCAAATTCACCCCCTCCTCCATAGCTTGCCTCTTCAAATTTTAGATTGTAAAATGTAATGTCCCCAACTAGGAGGCTGTCAATTTCCAATGATTAATATACATTACTATGCATCCAAATTGATTTAATTCAAGAAAAAAATGAAAATTTCATAATACATTTAGCAGTTAACATATTTAAGCTCCGATTCCTTACTCCTCTCCTAAACTCAACCCTACAAGGGATGTGGATTTATGTGTCGTAGGGCTCTTGACACCAATCTACGAGTAGGTTCGCTCAAGGCTTCAGGACCCCATCCCTATCCCGTTTTGGGATTCACCTACCTTGTGTGGTTTTACTTCGCCTCTCCCTACACAACCACCTTTCCTCTAAGGGGCTATAGCAAGAGATTAAAGAGTAGGCTATGAATATATTAATAACTCATGTACTACGGATATATATATATATATATATATATATATATATATATATATATATATATATATAATTCTGATTACAATGAAAATATATATACCTATATATTCACTATATATATACACCTCTTAATATGTATGTATATATATATCTTAATACATATTTTAATTTACTATAAATATATTTGTTATACAACATACATATGTATATAAGTCTGATTTTATTATTATTATTTTTCTTTTTGATGGGTAATAGGCCAAGGCCTGAATTTTTTTTATTAATAAACAAAATGAAATGTTACAAAGTATCTCCGTTCGGTGCGGGCACTAGTAGGAAAGAATGGAGAAGAAAACCTCCAGTCTAGCCCGAGACAGAAGTCCAGAATTATGAGATAAATACATAAAAGAGAGTTTTGAGAGCATTCCCTCATTTACAAAGAGTTTACATATGCTTTGAAATACAATGTATAATGTTCATACATAGCCAAAATATGAAGATGCATCATGTTGACGTTTGTTAGCGTGCAGAATCTTCTGTTATTCCGTGAAAGCTGACTTAGCTGAATACCTGCATATACTCAACTCACTTATTGGCCAAGATCGTTGTTAGAGTCCTTTTTCTAAACAACCTGGTTTAAAACGTAATTAATGACAAAATCAAAATACTTTTTAGCATGGTTAACCTGTTACAATAGCTCAATTTATAAATCTGCCACTTACATATGAAGAATGCAGCTTTACTTTCATAGTAAGAAAGAAAATATATCCACATTAATTATACTTGATAAACGAATTCTCGATAACACAGGCAATACCGTCATATATAAGCCCTTTATTATACCACAGAAATTGTGTTTAAAAATGTGGGTACCAATTTTGAATGATCTGTCAATTGAGGATGTATGTTGTAAAATGTGACATTTCCATTATTTGAAGTGTTTTAAAGTTTTAATTATTTTATTGTGCTTTGAATGTTCTAAAATTTTTAATGAGTTTATCGTGCTTTGAAATCATCTGATGTTAGTATATATATTATATATTATTAATTCCAAAATACCACTGTTGCCATAAGGGATGATATTCTTATTGATGTAAATTTCTGTGAGTAATCCATCAACCCCTTAATTAGCTGATACATAAGCCCTTCTGTTTTCTTCACTAAAGATGTGGTTGAGATTTTATTTGGTGAAGGATGTGGTGAGGCTGAGAGCAACCTTCAGCATAGAGTTGAGTTTCTAATTAGAAGTGGAACCCTTTCTCAGGGCATTAATAATTGTTGCCGAAAATTCCTCAATTTCAAAATTTTTGTTTTTGAGACCATCCACTATTGCAGATAATTCTGCCAACTTTGTATTGAAACTTCTTATGCCCTGTCCTGTTCACCACACCTTGTCGTGTTTGCAACATTAGCAAAGTGCATACCCATAGATATATTCATATCCATAAGAGTGATTTTTCTGCAATTATTGTTGCATTGATTAAACCTTCCTCTTATACATAAGAATATAAATATGGGTATGAACTTCCCTATTGTTAAAGATAAAATCTACATATACCCCATTCTATCATAACCATCAATCTTAAAACTTTATATCAATTAATCCATTGATAATCTGAGAGGTCCATCCGAGTGGCAGCTCCACCTACGTAAATACAAATAGATGTATGTAAGCTATATAATTATTTGTATTTACTGGATTTAATCTGCCAACTCATACTCCTCAAGCTGGAGGGGATGTAAGTTACCTACTAACTACTTGCTTCAATCCATACCAAAATTAATTTATTAAAAAGATAGTATCGCAAAATTCATAAACAAAACCTCTGAACTTCATATGAGATGAAGAGGAAAGAGCCCTATTGTAGAACCCATCATTGTAATGGGATAAATTACCAAAATTCCGAAGAGGAGTCCCAGCTTCATATAAAAGCTTCTTTGAACATAAAGAGATTCAGATTTGAAAATGACTTACTTGAAAGATCTGTCATCTGACTGCTCAAGATCTTGATGACAATCATAGATTGAAAGAAACATGGCATTCCATGTCATATGAATACCATTTCTTTTTAGAAAATTCTATCAAAATGAGAGGAAAGCATGAATACCATTCGATTAGATCTGATCATCAGATGAACGTGGAGACATCAAAGACATTAAGTAAATAGCTTGATGATACAAACTTCAAAGTTTCCAAGTGTAATATTATCTGTAGACAGGAAAGGAAGAAACTACTGTTATGAATCCAATGGAAGGGTAAGGCTAAAAGAGAACGAAGTTTCTAAAGCCGGGGTAAAATCAATAGAACAAAGGATGATAAAAAGGTTAAGGCAGAAATACGTATTCATATATATAATTAAAAATATAAGTATCCCCACACACACACACACACACACACACGCACACACACATATATATATGTATGAATAATTATAAGATTCTAATTATATGTGTGAATATATATAAAGGTTAATCAAGTTCTATATTTGAGAGGCACTATTAGCGTTTATATCTTTTTATAGAAAATTGAAAATCCGTCAGCCCCTAAATTTGCTAATTGATCAACATCTTTTTACCTTCTCTATATGTAATTTCCCCGTCATTAAATAAATATTAATATTTGTATTTGGGTTCCGATTGATTTTTGTTTGTCTCGGGCCCATCTTTTATTTTTGGCGTAGGTGTAGGTGTTGCCGTGTCGGCTTTATTTGTGCACCCTCGAGAGTTGTTCGACGGGTATTTATGACCTGCGTGTAGGATGTATTTCTTATGTTTAGTTTTGATATTTTTATTGTAATTGCGAATTCCAGTTGGAATTCTGTTGTCTGCCATTTCAGAGGTGAAAGACCCTCCCTATTTGGTATTTTGCAGTTTTGGTGGGAGTAACTCCTCACCCTATTTTGTTCTGCTCTGCTTTGGATCCGAAACTATTGTACTCAAATAACTGTTGATAATAAAAGTGCTCTTCCATTTGCATCTTTGAGTAAATTCTTATTTGTTTCATCTTGTGAAATCAACCCTCATGTAAAGACAACTGCGCAGACATCCCTAGCCGGTCACCATACGGATTTTGCCTCAGCACTGTATGATCTCCACCTACTGTACAACTCAGCCACCTCACCATACGACCTACAACCCTCACCGTACGACCAACATACTTAACGTACGACCAATGCCTCTCACCATACGACCAACATCCTTACCGTACGATCAACATCCTTACCGTACAACCAACCCTTCTTACCATACGACCTGCAGTCTTCTTATACGGCCCAAGAATAGAGGTTGCACGAACCTTCGGAAGGAAGATTTGGGAAGTTTTTAGTCAACCAGGGTTTGGAACATTATAGTGGTATCAAAGCTAGTGATCTTGTCAGCTTGTTGGGTAGTGAATGCAGAAAGAGCTTCGGGTGTACGCCAGAAGGAGGTACCGTTCTCTTGACAGAATTGAGGAGCCACAGGATCCGGCTGCTGAAGTTATGGAATTATTGAGGGAGTTAACCAGAAGTCAGGCTCAACTCAATGTAACCATGATCGGAGGGCAAGAACGACAATGACTCATGGAAGAGACATTGTAGAAATTGACTGAAAGAAGGATGAATGGGGAACAAAATGGACATGGCGGTGATAACTCAGTCACAGGGAGAGAAAACTCTCATACACGCCCTCGACCGTCTATATCGACGTTTCTGCCAAAAACCGAAGCATCTCGAAGGGAACGAGAGCCCACCTTCGAAGAAATGCAAGATCAACTAATTCAGGATTGGAGGAACGTGAATCTCGAGGGGAACCTGTCCTTCAGAGATTATGCTGAATTGCGAATGAGATACTCAAGAGGCAGTAATCGCGGATATTACAACAATGGCCTTCAGCGGAAGATAGACAAGATAAATCTATCATCTTTTGAGGGAGCTGGATCAACAAATGCGCAGGCATGGGTACAAAAGGTGGACACATACTTTTAGCTTAACCTGATGCCGGAGGAGGCAATCAAGTTTGCAGCGCTTCACCTAGAAGGGATCGCACATGAATGGTGGCATCATGGAATTGTGACCCTTGGTCATGATCAAATAACGTCATACGCCGAGTTCACGGAGGTTGATAGATTGCTTCGACGGGAAAGATCCAGAACTTAATTTCAAGGAGCTCGCTCAGCTGAAGCAATCTGGGTTAGTTGACCATTACATTGCTGAATTCCAGAGGCTATCCATGCTGGTGACAAATGTCTCAGAAAGGCGCTTGATTGTGTTGTTCGTGGATGGGCTAAGGGAACCTGTCAGAGGTTGGGTAAAAGGATTCAACCCCGTCACGCTTAGAGCAATAAAAAAGGCACGCGATATGGCAACATTATCCTCTTCCTCTAGGAATGATTCACACCCCAAACCACTACTTGCTCCTAAGGAAAGAGACAAGAAACCCCCACCGAAGAAGCCATTGTTGGATGAGGCCACCAGACAGGAGTTGAGAAGGAAACTTTGTTTCAATTGTAAGGAATCGTGGGAACCAAGGCACCAATGTCTGGGCAAAGGAAAAATCCACTACATTGAGGTGATGTCCGAAGGAGAAGAAGACCAAGAAGAACTCGAAGCCGAAGGAGACGGACAACAAGATTTTGACTGTGCGAAGAGGATTGCAACACTGGTTCGAAGGGGAGGAGCCATTGCGACCTTGCTGGCACCCGAGGTGTACTGTGTTCCGCGTATGGGGTATGCTCCAGGGACATCGGTTTGTGGTAATGCTCGACAGTGGGGCCACACTTAATTTTATTAACTCGTCACTAGTCAACAGAAGGGATCTGCGTACAGATGCACATCAAGGGTTCGAAGTCAAGGTGGCGAGAGGAAACCTCTTGTTGTGTACCCATTTGGTTCCGCAACTGAGCATCACCATGGGGAACCACACGGTAACATACAATTTCTTCATGGTAGATTTGGATGACATGGAGGTTATACTGGGCATTTAGTGGATGTAGACTCTGGATGAATACACAAAGTTTCAAGAGAATGGAGTTCTCTTTCGAGGTGGATGGAAAGAAGGTGGTATTGAGGGGAATGTCTAACGATAGTCTGAAGGAAATCTCGACACGATGAATGGGAACCATTTTTAGGCACGATGACGTTGTCTGGGACGCACACTGTTTGGGTTCAACCGCCCTTGTGAAGGGGCAACAAGCATACTACCATGATGACGAGCTCGAGACAGTGTTGGATAAACACAGTTTGGTCTTCGCTGACATTCCACCTGGCATACCCTCGCACCGTGGTTTTGAGCACATTATTGAGGTGGAAGAGGGAGCCAAGCCCTTCATCACCACTCCATACCGCCATCCTAAAAGGTTTAAGGATGAGATTGAAAAGACAATCCAAGAACTGCTCGACAAGGGATGGATCAGGCTTAGTTCCAGTCCTTTCGAATGATCAGCGGTGTTGGTAAAAAAGAAGGATGGTACCATGCAGATGTGTGTGGACTATTGTGCGTCATCATGACTCCATACCGCCATCCTAAAAGGTTTAAGGATGAGATTGAAAAGACAATCCAGGAACTGCTCGACAAGGGATGGACCAGGCTCAGTTCCAGTCCTTTCGCATCATCAGTGGTGTTGGTAAAAAAGAAGGATGGTACCATGCAGATGTGTGTGGATTACCGTGCGTTGAATATGCTGATAACTTTTATGCAGGGAATCAACAATGCTGATATAACTCAAAACAACTTCTGATCTATTTTGTAGCCAAAATATAAATATGCAAGAGTAAGGGCAGAACCAGAGTCAAAGTATATGTCAAAGATCCGAGAGCAATCCTCAACCTTTTGTGATTTGCAAACTTATCAAATAATCAGAATATACTCTTGATAAGTATTTATATCGAAACTTTGCATTTATAGTATATATATATATATATATATATATATCGATTCAATGATACTTGCTGAATGCTATCAATACAAATATGCTATGAAAGAACAATATGTTGATCTGTTTATTGTTGTTTTTCATGATGATCTTAACTATTAATGATTTACTGATATAGATAAGTGTCACTTCTTCAATCGACAACCTGTAAGTAATCCAATGGCAAATTATACAAATGAAAATATATCAATATTGTTTAGTGTGTATGGAGATGTACGATCTTGTACTTGCACTGTATTATTTCTGTGTGTTCTTAGATCGTGCATCTCAAGAGCATATATAGAATGGTGAGGCATGCCTTCCAACAGGCATTTTGCCTCACAATGGGTCACAACTTTTCATCAGCGATAACCAATGTGTCAAGGCCGGATAATTATTGTTATCGTTAATATAAGACAACACGATTATGATGGAAGTTAATCACTGTATAATGGTTACAATATTAATCGACACCAATAGTCGATGGAAGTTGATACCAAATAATGAATATAAGTCGACACCAATAGTCGATAGAATCGACACCAAATAATGAATAGAAGTCGACACCAATAGTGGATTCATTTGGTGTTCAATCATTACCAGTTTTAATAAAGATGATCAAGTTTGATCTACTTGTCATGTGTATATATATATTGAGTAATAATACCATGATTAATCAATATATATATATGTATACATGATAATTGAATCGGTCTCATAGTTTACTCAATTTCTTCGTTTCATATAGTCATGTCATGCATGAGTATACATGTATGTATAGATGATAGTACTCACCATGATTTATAGTATAGTGCCATGCTCATGAATAAATGAATACATGTATGCATGGGTGTATGTGCATGTATCTAATGTCACATATACCATAGTTACAAGCCTCGGACTCGTCTCGGACTTGGCAAGGTCGGATTGGCCTCGGACTTGACCTCGGCAAGGACTCGGCAAATCAAAAAACCCAAGAAATTCAAAGATTTTTAAGGATTTAAAGCATTTTTCATGCATCATTTAGTCAATTAACATCAAATACACAATAATTGAGATAAATAGAAGCTACTTTGCAC
>MU223075.1:394658-406882 GCA_018584345.1 Thuja plicata | reverse complement strand
ATGAATGGTGTGGTCTACGATTGGGCAACTGTATTATCAGATAGAATGTACGAGTTCATGACTTTGCAGCACCGTACGTTCCACATGCCGCACCATGCTATTGGGTTGTTCCTGGAGGCTACTCTCATTATGCCGCTGGAGAGAATGGAATTAGCACCCCAGGGGAAGTTGGCACCCGGCGAACCTCCTGTGTTTTATTGGAAATACTTGGACACTGGTGGGGTGCAAACAGGGCAGAAGAGGCCACAACGGGTTATTGAGTCGGATCGGGAGGACAGTGGTAGAGCGACCACCACGGAGGATAGTGACTTCGAGGCTGCAGAGAGTGATTCTACAGGGGAGGAGGCCGTAGTACGATTTGCACCAACTCTTTTATCATCTTCAGCCAAACTGGCTCCTACAGCGGCACCTCTTGGAGAGGGAGTTGCCGAGTCCGAGGTTGCGGGAAGCACAACCCAGGACCAGCTAGTTGACCAGGGACAGCTTGGGTTGGCAGCCGTTGGGGCTCCCACCGTTATCCATGTGGAGAGTATGTCGCTTGACGATCCACCACCGTCAGTCGGTCCTTCCAAGAAGACTATGAGCTCCTGGCTTCAGAAAAAGTTCAGTTGTAGAGCCCACAGGGGTGGCCATTTTATCTCCCCACCGAGAGGTACCACAGGAGGAGGTGCCCAAGGAGGTACAGGTTATCCATCCACAAGGTGGGGACGGGGACACTATTGGAGCAATAGCAGATGTGATGGAGGAAGGCACTTTAGGTCCGCAGGGAGGGACAGGGGATGACGCCAGGGAGGTCCTGGTGACGGATGTGTTGCTGTCAAAGAGGATAGATCACTTGGATCACTTGGCCGACCAGGGAACAGGGCCAGATGGGGATGTGGAGGCATCATTGGCTGACCTGGTAGTCCGAGGGCGTCGGATGGTGGCCTTAGGCGAGGCTCAGGCCCTTCAGTCAGTGACTTCTGAGTTGCGCTGTCTGTTGAGTTTTATGCAGCACGAGTGCCCACGGGTGTTTGGGGAGTGCTTTGGCCAGGGGTCGTGGCCTGCTGGAGAGACGCAGGAGATGCGGGAGGCATGGTCTCTTCCGGTGCCAGTGACAGAAAGCGCAGTTCAGAGTCTCACTCGCCAGATTGAGCAGGTGTTCCGTGAGAGTTTCTACGTCTCGGCTAGGAGGGAATCTGCCTTGGTAGCTTCAGAGAGTGCTCGAGAGGAGCTAGCTGCCAGATTGGCAGTCGTGGAGCGAGACTTAGCCCTACGGACACAGGGGATGGACGCAGAGAAGGCATCCCGCATCGCCTTAGAGGGGCAACTGGCCCAAGCGACGGAGACATTTGAACATCAGCTGGCTACAGTTACTTCTGAGAGACAGCTTGTGGAAGCTAGTTTGGCTGAGTCCCAGCAGGTAGTGGAGGCGCAACTGAAGGACCTTCAGGAGGCTGCTGTGATGGTAAAATCCGCGCTGGAACTTCAGTCAGTCACCGAGCAGCGATTGGCAACACGCATGGCACAGGTGTACGAGCTTCGTTCTCAGTTGGTCCAGCCGGCCTCTTCTGCTGCGGGGCACCCTTCCTCTTCAGGGACGCTTCCTCAGCCCCCTACGTCTACTTCTTGATTATGGCTGGGTAGTTCATTCTCCCTATTTTGTTGTGCTGTCCTGGACATTTTGTTGTCGTCCGGAGACGACTTTTCCTAGGGGGGGATGATGTTAGCCGTGTATCGGACTTAGTCGAGTAGGCCGACGGTTACCACCGTCGGTCCGTTACTTCCGTCTGTCGGGAACAGGTGGCGACGTTTGATCGCACCGTTTCGAGGTTTATATATATGCTTTGTACTTTTTAATTAGGACATCATGTTCTGGTGGCTAATGTGTATGTACTTCAATGCAAATGTAAATAAAGACTTCGTTAACATTCTCATAATTCATTCCTGTAAAGTCTATGTGTAAACTTGGTTACCCCAGCGGGTAAACAGTGATGACATGCAATGTTGAATAAAAAACCCAGCTAATTGCATTTAAAACATAATCTTTATATGTAACTTATAATAATAATATAATATGTAGAAGGACTTAAAAAGTCCACCATTACATATTAAACCATTAAAAACTATAAGTAAAACTTCTCAGAATGATGTGAAATTTTAAAGTGGGGTTCTAAACCCACTTTACATATAAATGACGTTTTTACTTCGTGCAATTACCAACAAAAAGCCCACTTTTGAGAGATTTTAACCAAGACGTGCATTCATGTAGAAAAAGCCTTCCTGTAACACGTTTAAAACCTTAACAACTTGAGCTCGACAACTTCGTTTGAGGCCTAAGATAGCTCAAAACGAGCGGAATTTCAAGGGCTATAAACCTAAGGCAAAAACAAGACCAAAAACCCAACAAACAATCAAGGAAAACTCGCCTTGAAGAATTTAACCCACAAAATTTTCTGTAGGGTTGCCCCAATTTTGCGAATACAAAATTGAGGACAACAGAGATGATGGTTCTTAATGGATTTGTTGGACTGATTTCAATAGTGTATTTTATTTGGCTATTGCAGGAGTAAGAATTGGTACATTCTTTGCCAATAATAATTTGTACAGTCTTTGCCAATTTTTGTGTAAATTTTTAATTGTGTTTACAGTTTTAACACTGGAAAATGTGGACAGGCTTTGGCTCAGGATCAGTATCGGGCTTTAATAGAAATGACGCAAAGATTGGAAGTTAGCATAAATATGGGTATTTATGATGGTGATACTTCTCAAGGTCATCGAATCTGGATTCGCGACAATGCTAGACTGGTATGTGTATCTTTGCAGGTGTCAATGGTAGTCTGTTATGTCTTGGTTAGCTTTTCTTACTGTTTTCTTTATGCTTTTAGTAATAAAGTTTCTGCATGCTACGGTCTAATGAAGAAGGCCCTCATGTTTGCCAGCTTATTACAAACCCAGATATGCTTCATATGTCAATATTGCCATCACACAAAAAGTTTGAGCGCGTCTTATCAAATCTCAGGTAGGGGAATTCTTTGGAGTTCATCACTATCTTTTTTGTTCTTTTACATAATTTGCTTCCCTAAAGCAGGATTTATCTCAATGGAATCTTTTTTCATATGATATATGTTTTTGCTGATAACTCAGTTGCATTCCTGAATGTAATATTGTATTCTTGAGCATGCACATTAAGAAAAATTTGAAGTTGTATCTGGTCTATACTTACTTTTAATTGGTGTTGCGGTTTAAAAATTTTAGTTGCTTTTGATATTCATGTTTTGTTCTCCTTGAATAGGATGTTTTCTGCTGAGTTTTTTCTTGATAGCATGCATGCTTTCTTTGTTGCACTTTTCTTATTGATTGCAATATGTCATTGTTGGGCAGTGAACAACACTGAATTTTTTCATTTTTTAAAAATGTTTGATAAATTAGGTTTATTATCATAGATGAAGCTCATATATACAAAGGAGTTTTTGGATGTCACACTGCTCTCGTTTTGCGAAGGATGCGCAGGATTTGTCATCATTGTATGCTCTCTATTTGCATTCTAGATACACTCATGATATTTTAGAGTTTATTAATCATTATCTTTGCATACACATTTCATCTTTCATATAAATTTAATCTCTGATATGTGGATAAATCACGCAGTATATGGAACTAACCCAACATTCATCATCAGCAGTGCAACTACTGCAAATCCTCGTGAACATGCCATGGTATGGATCATGACTCTCTTGGGACATTAAAAGATACAATGATGCTATGCATTCTTTGATGTATTTAAGGGACTGCAAATGATATAGTTAATTATTTGTGTTAACCTACTGCTTTGATGGAAGGCTTTTATCTTAGGTTCATTTATAAGTTATATTCAATAAGAAAGCAGAGGCAAAGATTCCATATACAAACAGAGTTTGGAGGAAAGAAAGCAACATAGTGATGAAAATGCAATACTGTCCAATGCAGTTACAATAAATAGCTCATGATCGAAACTTGCTTCTCAAGATCCTCATCTCCCACATTCTTCTAATCTTACTGGAAGAATTCCATGCGCCTTTTTATCATATGGTTATCTTATGACTAACCTCTCAATGTTATTGATCACTATGAAGGGACTGATGCAAGATTTGATAGTGTTTATCAGGGAGTGTTGAGGGCTGGGATGGTCAAGCAGGCTACTGTCCTTAGGATCATGCAATCACCATAAAATATGTCCAGATCTAATTCCTGATTACATTATGACTGAACAAATCCACACACTTTCTCAAACAAAAGTCAAGTTCACGCTGGTGAAATACCAATCTGCATTTCCTGTATGGTGTGATATGATGAACTACAATCCGCTCCTGCAAGTCTTGGATTACAACTCTCTCTTCTCCCCCCTTTTCTTGGCAAGAAGGCATCTACCCCTCCAAGTTGAGTGGAGGTCTTGTATGCTTCACCTTTCTTCCAACAGAGGGACATTGAATTCATAAACTTATCCTCTAATACCATGTTACACAACGGTAGGAACATATGCACAGTTACAATGTGGAGGAAATAACAAAGCACATTATTAAAAACAAAATATTCCATACAAGAATTTACAGTGAATAGATAACCCCTCAAGTTCTCATTACCCTGATTCCCTCCAAATGTGTTTCAAAAAAAGTCAAATGCCTCTTTTGGAATCATTAAACTTGATGTACGAACAATGTTGTATTTCAATACTTTAAACAAGATGATATTGAAATTCATTTTAATTGCCACACTGCAATAAAGTGGTCCATAAAATGGATGATATACAGACATGATTCAGAATTGGTCTAGATCTGATTTTCCTAGCTACCTATAACAAAAAAATTAGCAAAAAAGATAAAAATGATCATTTCAATTTTTTTTTGAACTTTACATGCAATAATGGATAAGATGCTTTATTTTTCTTAAAATGAAACATGATTGATGACATTAACTGTCTCTATCCGTTGGACTGTAGACTGAATGTTAAATTATGATCTTATCAACTTAATCTCTGTAACTTGTCTTGTTAGGAGCTTGCTAATCTGCGAGAAGTCAAAGTGGTGGTAGAGGATGGGAGTCCATGTGGCTCAAAGCTTTTCCTCCTCTGGAATCCTCCATTGACTGTAAATCATGTATGTGTCACTTTGTTAAGGTTCTCCATCATATAACAGGCATTGAATGACTTTATTTTATTTTTCCATTTTTAGTTTTTGACATTCATTTTGTAATGCATAAACAAAAGAAACTTAAGATATGAAATCTATTTTGTTGACTGGTTTGGGTTTCAGTGAAAAAGGAATATGTAGGTACATATTTTTATTTCTTCATTTAATAGCGAGTATTGGCATTGCAGAAGCGAGAGACTCAAAAAGGTGTCAAAATACATGATCCAGATAATATGAACAAAAAGGTTAAGCGTGCAAGGTAATATTCTTGTCTGAAATGTTTGTGAAGGGGAAAAACACAAAATAGACATCTGTTGCTTCTTCTACAATAATTTTCATTTTGCCTCTTGTTTGCTCAGAGATTTCTTAAATTAAAATTTAATCTTGGAATATCTCTTTCAAAATGGCATGCATAAAAAAAAGTATGTGCCATTGTGATGTCCCCTTCGTAGTCTGTCCTCAAACTTGCCCTAAAAATCACGACTACAAATTAGGGTTAGGGTCACATCTTACCAAGTAAAATATCTCCTCAAATAGGGCTATCGTGGATTTGAATCTTGCAATCATAACATTAGAAACATGTAAACATGTATAATATATATAACCCTTATTAAGGTTAGTCCATAACACATGAGATTCATAGAATATCTATAGCATCATTGCAAATACATTAGAGAAGAAGCACGATAGCTCCACCTAAAGCCATCCCACACTAATGTGGAGTGGAACTTTGGCCCTCTTGGCCCTGGTGTCAGGCAACATGGACATCCACCCAGGTCCCCTACCTAGGGGGGTGCTTGTATTTGCTTTCCCTATCCATGCTTCATCTCCTAAGATCTAGTAGCCTTTATTATAGAGCCAGAGGGAAAGTTGTAATGGAGGTTCCTTGATTGTCCAATTTAAGCCCAAGAGCAGAACTTTGGCCCTAGGCAATATGGACATCCATCTGGGGTCCCTACCTAGATGGCAGGCATCATGGTTCATCTTCCCCTTCACTTTCTTCCTTCTATAATGATGGAAGTTCACAAACAGATTATTGATACATGTATCTATATCGAATTGTAAATAAACATGTATAAATATAATTGATTGACAATAGTGCACATGACATATAATACTACAAGATCCATTATTCAAATTATTAAGAATCATGTCAGTGAGAGTCTAATCCTGAATGTGTCTGCTTTTTACACGCTTCTGATTTTGATTACTGTTCCTTGTTCGCTGATTGCTGTTCTTCTGTTGGATGATCCTTTCCCCTCTTTGATGCTGTGATATATTTCAACTTTCTGTAAGGTAATTCCTATTTGTATCTCCCTTCCTTTGATGCCGCTACATATGTTTCCGATAGGAATAGGTATCACTGTCATTTGTATCTTTCTTCCTTTCCTGTTCGATCTGATTTATTGACTCCAATGCTTGGAATGACTCCTCCATTATTGGTGGAAGGGTCAGCACCTTTCATAAGGATTGAGTCACCACTTTTCATTGTTGTTTTTGAGAATAATATATTATTCCCCAAATTGATCTTCCTTGGATGTCCTTCTCAAATGAGACCTCCCTTTTATATCTTCCAATATGAGGGAGAGTCGCACCCCTTCACCATTTCTGCACCTTTGCAACATTCACAACCTTTCATAATGTCACAATCCTTCACAACCTTTGCATTTTGAAGGAGTCACTAACTTATTCTTTCTTGATTCACACCTTCAGACTATGTCTTCTCTTTATACTTCTCTTTTAAGTCTGCATATATTTTCCTTATCAGCGTATGCATATGTTCCTCTTTTGCATCTGCATATACTCTCCTTACAATTCTGCTATAAACTCTTCTTACAATCATGCCCTTCAACCTTTCTTTGACAATCTTCCCTTTTATCCTCTCATTTGCAGATCTGCAAATGTATGTCTGATATAAACTCTTATTCCTCCCCTCATATACACTTAGCGACTTCTTAATATATCTTCCCAAGAGTGGTGTCTCTTCCACTTTCTTAATTGTTCCTTAACCAATCTTAAGTGCTATTCTTTATTTCTAATTCAGGTTTGTTTCTGAATTCTTTTCCAATTTTAACCTGATTATTCCATATTTTGTTTTCCAATTTCCCTTGCTGCCTTCATGTACCCTTTCAAATGAACTCTTCTCCCTTTTATAACTAATGTTGAGGGAGTCACAACTCTTCATTACATGCCTCTTGACCTTTCATTAAACTTAATTATTTGTAAATATATTTTATTATTGTTATTATTTTAATTTTATTAATTAAAATCTATTATGAAATCCTATTTCAGAAAGGGGACATTACAACCATAAAAGAAGTTCGTGGGGTTAATCATTCCTTTGTTTTATACAATTACAATAGCATAAGTTACATAGAATGAAATAAAAAAATTATGTTAACATTTACAGATGACCAAATGTAGGTTGATGGGACTCCTAACTATTTTATCAGTTGCACCCGTGGGGATAACTAATATTGGGCAATCAAGTCGATACCCCCCATGGTTAATGTAATGCTATGGTGTTTTCTCGAACAACTAATAGTTCCCCTCTTGGCAATTTAGACCTATAATTTTGGAGTAGACAGTAGGACATGAAGGGTTTGATGTTAAGTTAGACAACGGTCATCAGTTGCCTTGCACACACTTTGTTCCCTTGTTGAGCATCACCTTAGGTGACTACACGGTTATCAATGACTTTTATGTTGTACTAGTGGATGACACAAATGTTATTTTGGGCATTCAATGGATGGAACCTCTCAACAAGTATTCCTAAAGCTTCAAGAGGTTAGAGTTCACATTCAAAATGAATGAGAAGAAGGTGGTCTTGAAAGGCATGCCTAAAGGAGGATCTATAGATGCTTCACCTAGGCGCATGGAGGTGATTTTCAGACATGATGAAGGACCTATACATGAGGATTATGTTGAGACTCCAGTGACAAGGAATCAGATTTTCTCCATCACACCAAGGGGGCATTTTGAAGACACGAGATGTGTGATGGTTGGTTACAAAGAGCTAGGAAGGCAAATTTGCTCACAGCCTAAGCAGAGCAACGTCTCCAAGAAATCAAAAGAGAGCTGTAATCAAATAGATTGGATAAGGCAATGAAGCCAACCTTTGATCACTCTTCCTTCCAGTAGAAGAAGACCAAGAGAGGGAGCACATAGTGCATGAGCTTATGAAGCAAGAGGAATATGTAGATGAGGATGAACAGAGGTATGATTCTGAAAATCTATGGAGGTATCTAGGATATATCATGAGGTTCACGAGGAGCCCATTGAAGGTTCAAATCATAGATCAGGATGTGATAGTTTTGCACGGGTGCTTTGGGTCAGCCACTAGTGACAATACCGACACATGGAGAGGGAATCATAAGTGATTCAGATTTGCTTTTGCTCATTTGTGGAGATTTGTAATGTCCCCTTATGCAATCTCTTAGGGTTTTGACGTAATTTCTTAAATTCAAATTGAAAGAGATTTCTTTCTAAGTTTCTATCTATAACATATTCACTTCTTTAGGTTGCTGCAATGAGTGTATTGTACAGTGACAATATACTCAAAGAAAGATGTAAAAATGCAAAAGTGCGCCTATATTGATGCCATGTAAGAATGATATTGCCACTAATTCTGATATGATTCTTGATTCACTACAAGAATACTTGACATAGTATGGAATTTTCCATTGGTCAACAAAGATGACTTCATATTACAAATGCTTATGCAAAATAAATGCTAATTAAATCGATCAGATTTCCACAATCCATTGAATTTAGAGCTGAATTTCTGGCTTTGATTGTGTATGTTTTTTAGCATCAACGTTTTGGATCACACTTAGTGATCCATCATCAGGATGAGCAAAGAGCAATAAGGAAAAGTAAAAGAAGATTGATCTTAATATACAGAGATCATATGTCTTTGTTACCCAAATTTCAGATCCTATGCGAATTTAGTTTTATGAACATTATGTGCAGTCATAAGGAGTGTATGTTGAATTAATTCATGTTCATTCCATTAATGTTCAATTAATTCAATCATAGATTACTGCAGTCAAGAAGAAGAGAAAAGGAAAATGCTTTTGTTTATATGAATGTACAAGATTACATTTTGTTCATATAGCTGAAAGAGAAAATACATCATGTGCTGAACATTAAAAGAACTTCTCACACAAGCCGTGAGTATAGCCTATTCTATCCTTTATGGAAAATAAAACATAGAATAATGAAAAAGGTAGAAAAATAAGAGGTCAACGTAACCGGTCATTGCCTGGGGGTTGACTGGTTGAGAAAGGGGTCTGGGTACTCCATTCTGTGTAGTTGTCCCCTCGAGCTTTGTTGTCTTTGCTCTAAATTCTTGCATGAAGAGAGAAATAGAGTGTTAGATCCAAAGGATCTAAGCAATGCCTGATCAACTAAATCCCCTACATATCTACCTTCAACATCAAAATTCATCTTATTTTGCACAAAAGATAGAAAAAAAAGATCAGAACAACTTTTCAAGGAAGGGAAAAAAGTAATTTTTATTGCTGACAAGTTTGTTGACTGTGCAGATATATAGGTTTGAATCCCGACAAGTGGGGTAAAATGAGGCTCCCAGAAGGGTTGAGCTCAGCTTGTTGGAATGATACTCAAAAGTAAAAATCATCAAATTTTTGGTGCAGCTATGAAAGGATAAAGGCATCCAGTATGGTAGCAAATTCATTATACAAAGAAATGAGGTATTTTCAGCCATGGTGAAAATGGGTCAGCAATGGATCAGATTCAGATATGAGGAGCATCCTCTTGTCACAGAAAAGTTTTCTCCATACCCGTAGAGGTAATGCTATGAGTGCAGATAGAAAGATTAAAAGAAATCAGCAATATCAAAGGGACATGTTATCACTACGTATGAAACCTTTTATTGCATTGTTTAAAACAAAGAAAGAAAAGCTTATAATTTTCCTGTAGCGATGTCATTAGAAAAGAACATATGAGAAAAGCCTTAAAGCAACATTTCTGATTTACGGGAGCTGAATACAATCAGATATAAGGAAGGGAAAAAGAGAAAAAAGCTTTTGAAACAGTAAAAAATCATGCTGATTGTTTATCCATAACAGTGCTATAAAGCAAAAATACATGGTTTTCTTTTTAAAATGTAGTTGCAGTAATAACCATGCTGTAAGACAACGACCTTTTTCCATGTATTATATAGTTACAGTCGAATCAGATATAATGAAGCTTAAAGTGCAGATTCTGTAATAAGGTCACATTTTGTAACATCATGTGATGCATATCAAGTAGAAAGTGTTAATTCCTGATAACCTGACAATATAAGTATTCTGATTTATCAGAACAGTCTGAACCGGATGCATGACTAACCTTATAATATGGACCTAGAATCATTATACTTCTTCTAGGAGTAATCGACAATTTTCTATGGGTCTTGTTACACCTATTATTGACTAATGTGGTTAGTTAACCACTAACCATTAGTCAATCAGAATGGGCGCCGATTTCTTGAGGAAGGGACATTATTTGGAAAAGGTCGACCTAGGAAAGGGTGTCCTTGTTGAAAGGTCAAGACCCTTGGGTTATGTATAAGATAGGGGCGTGTTTGTAGATAGAATGCACACAAATCACATAAGTCTGCTCCTTCTAGCTTTCAGCCCTAGGCGATCTAATTTCAGAATTAATAACAGTTTCCAGAATTTATTTTCAGCCTCAAGGATCGAATATATTCAGTCCATAATATCTGAAGGTTAGTTGCAGCAAATTATAAGTACTTCATCAGCGCTCTAATTATCAGAATTTGCAGAAAACTTACATGGTATCAGAGCCAAGTTGTCGAACCTAGGCTCTGCAAATTGACAATCAGATTTGAATCATATCTAGCAATCACCTTCAATCTACCACGGCCAACGCAATCAGACCCAAAGATTGGTTTGATGGAAAAGAACACTTCGTTGCGTGGAAATTCAGAATTATGATGGCTCTTGAAGACAATGATGTAATACAGTTTGTTTATAAAGAATCCAAGCAACCTGATGCTGATCCTCATAAAACTAACTGGATTAAAGGAAACAGGAAAGCCATGAAAATCATATTAGATGGAGTTAAAAATGAAATAGTACCTATGCTAATGGAACATCAGAGAACATTTAATATGATGAGTACACTAATAAATGCATATGAGGTTAATAATGCAATTAGAACCCTAGCACTAAAAAGACAACTAAATCATATAAAAATAAGGAAGGGAGAATCTATGAATTCATACTTCCTAAGGGTGGCTAGGCTAAGAGATGAACTTGCAAGCGTCGGGAACATAATTGAAGATAAAGAATTAACATTAATGGCAATAGATGGATTACCAGATTCATGGGAAACATTCTCACAAGGAGTAAGTGCTAGAGACAAACTCCCAGACTTCAACAGGCTCAAAGGAGACTGCCTTCAAGAAGAATCTAGGCAACTTAAGAAAGGACTGAAATTGAAAACTGGAGATGAAGAACTTCATGTTCTCAACACAAATTCCTACAAAGGAAAGAAGAAACACTTTAAGAATAAGAAGGCCCCTCAAGGCAATAACAAATCCAAGAGGGACATATCTAAAGTCAAATGCTTCAAATGTGAGAAACTTGGACATTATAAGTCAGACTGCCTTGAGAATATGAAACATCAAGTAAATTTCATAGAGGTAACTAAGACAAAAGAAGACTATGATCATGAAAATTATGTACTGTATTCAGCACTATCAAATAATGTAACTAGCAAACTCAACTCTTGGGTAATTGATAGTGGATCATCCAGACACATTATGGGGTATAAAGAAGTATTGGATTCAATGATGGAGGAAATCGATGAAGAAGTTACCATAGGTGATGGTTCTGCACATCCAGTCAAAGGAGTGGGAAACTGCATCTTAAAACTAAAGTCTGACATCTCCTTACACCTCAAAAGAGTACTATATGTACCCGGAATCAAGAGGAACCTAATTTCTGTCACAACACTTGAGGATGATGGATATAAGGTAGCATTTATGGATGGAAAGGTAATGACCTGGTCTAAAAATTCTTCTATTAAGAAATCAAAATTGATTGG
>MU223075.1:334523-362389 GCA_018584345.1 Thuja plicata | reverse complement strand
GACAGTGCAGAATGAGTAACGCATGATGCCAGAGGGAAGAGAAAGCCATTAACAGGGAGAAAACACAAGCCGTTGTCAGAAAGAGTGTTGGATGAAAAAATGATGTTTCGTGTGGGGTTCAGAGTGCGATGCCCCCTGGACCCCCAGTCGTTGCGGATATCAGTTGTGGGAACTGTGACCTGTTGCTTAGACTTGGAGCTGGTGTTGGGCGTGAGGCTGTCTTGGTGGATGCATAGAGAGCTCGGGAGGAGTTGACCATCCAGTTGAAGGCAGTACGACGACACTACTCGTCTATCTTGTTACAGTCAGCCAGTTAATGCATTTTGTTTTGTAATCTGTCTCAGATATGTTGTAATTGTATTCTGTAATTGTCGTCCGGTGACGACTGTTCTTTTGGGGGGGATGATGTCAGCCATAAATTATGTTTCTGTCAGCCGACTTGGTTGTCGTCGGTGATTTTATACTTTGTAGCCGACGTCGTCGGTAAATAGTTTGTAGCGGGTAATTGTATGTGGCCGACGGGTCCCTTCGGGAATCTTCCTGAGGCATCCCTCGGAGTAGTATATAAACACTGTCGGGATCTCATTGTAAATCGTCTTATCATCTTGGCATAATGTAATATCTTTGGATATGCGAATAATATAAGAAGTCTGCTATTATTATCTATTATCTGTATGGTTCATTTACCTGTACGGTAAACAAAGATTATTTCCTTTAAGTTTCTCTCTTTGTAAGTTCAATGAATTTAGAAATAATAGCATGAAGCCTTTCCATGGGGATGCTTGGTGTGTGACGAATCTTCGATTCAAGAACCTTCATCATAGGAATGCAAACTGAGTAAGTCTTGGCCCATTTTGCTATACCATCCTCGCAAGAGATGATGAATGCCTTCAACATGGATAAATCCTGTAATTGCTCCTTGCTAGTGATATGGGCATCCTTGAAGTAAAGTGCTTTCTTCTTTTCTCCCAAAACTGCCACCGTTAGGTGTCTCCTAATCTCATGAAAATTAAAGATAGTGGATACTGCCTTGTAGAATTCATCCATGATAGGTTGCACGTGCTCATCAACATACTTGCAATCATTCTCAATCTTATCGAGATATTCCATTTTGGTTGCGAAAGTGCAATACCAATCAATGATATTTTTCATCTCTCCTTATTTGATTATTCCTCTTTCTTCCATCATGAGAATAGATGCCCCTCTAATTGCTTTCAGTCTTAGAATGTTTTTTTCTCTAATGTCCTGAAATTTCTTTTATACCTTATGCAAAGCTACAACTCGATCCTTAATAGTTGCGTTCTCTTAGTAGTGCCCAACAAATTTCACAAGGAAAGTATCAACCTCCCTTGCAAGCTCTTCAATCCATGCCTTTCTTGCCTCATGCCACTGCTAAGGCCTCCATATGCTTGGTTGTTTCATGTTCTAGTGTAGGAGGTGGAACGAAGTTGTGATCTCTGACTTGAATTGGATTGGAGACTTGTTTGAAGTATTCTCTAAGTTTTCGAGCCTCCTCTTTTTATTAGTTCTTCTTTGCCACCTCCCTATCTACTCTATTATGCATGGCCTTAAGAGCATCTTGGGCCTCCTCATATTATATATTTTTTGTTGTATCCCCCAACCCATGTTCAACTATCTCATAATCATGGGACTGAATGCTGTCTTTTGTTTTGTTCACCTTAGGGATAGCAATTTGAACTTTACGAGTTCTTGACTCATCTTTGATTACCTTGGCTACCTTCTTTGCTAGCTGACTCTCTTCCTCAACTTGTTTTATAAGGTCTTCAATGTTCATCATTGGTTTGGGTTCATCAACCTTTTCTTTCCCTTGTATTATATCCTATAACTAATCAAGCGTTGTGCAATCTCCTAACTCCAAATTAGGCTCCTCTCGTTTTTGGCTTTCAACTAGTAGAGCCGCAATATCTTCATTAGGGGGTGGGATTTGATTCTCCTTAGGAGAATCTTCAATGTTAACCATCACATTATTATTTCCTTGTGGCGGGGAGAGCATTTCTTCTAACTTAGTGGCACTTAATGGAGAATATCATGAAGAACTCTGATTGATACTATCCTCTGATTCAAAAGAAATCTCTTGATGCACTTCCTTGCCCTTGGATGGCATACTCTTTCCTTGCTTCGAGGTTGCGGTTTCTTTAGATGGAGGGGCGGTTTGTTTCTGTCATTTTGCTTGCGGCTCTTCAATCCTAATTCCCTTTTCCTTTGAATTGTTGTTCGGTGGATCCTTTGTAGTAGTTTTTCTCTTCTTGCTAACTTCACCTTGCTGCCCACTTGATGTTTGAAGTCGATCTGATGATTCCTCTTCTTCAACTTCTTCAACTTCCTTCATCTTGTCACATGTCAAGGGTATTCTCCTCCTTACTAAATCAGCTGTCTTTCCATCCAACCATCATTGTGTAAAGAGGGAGACAAGAATCATCAAAGCTTCAAGACTAACCTCCTTATTATCATGCCAATCAATAGATTCTAACTCATGATCTGTAGTGGTGTTGAAGTCTCCCCTAGTGATGTTATCATCCTTTTCTAACTGATCAGGTACTTGGATTCCCTTCCACTTGTACCTTCTAATCATATCAATTGTCAACCTCGAGAACATTCTCTTTCTGACTTCCAAGTCATCTTTCGCATCAATCCAATAGTCCTCTATGTGTGGGATGTGAGGATATCTGTTTCAATATGCTCTTTTGATCCTCGTAGGGTCGAAGTTTCCCTTTGGCTCATAAAATCCTAGTCTATAATACTCGAAATTTTCATATGTTGCCTCAACTGCTACTTGTGATGGGCAAGTCTCACCTCATAAATTGAAGTCAAATTTAACCCTTGGTTTGTGCTTGCTCTTTTGGATTCTGTGAAAGGTGAGAAGTTGCCTTGCTACTTCCATGATGACCATTTTGTTTGTTGGATATCTTGGGAGCTTCCTTGGGCAAAGTGTGTTTCTGAGTATTCGAATATATGTGAATTTGGGATATTGAATGTACCATGATCCATACTCTCCAATCAACTTCTTGGCCTCCTAGGATAACCTCACATGTGGGCCCCCTGCAGCTGTCTTACAATCCTCATGGCGAATGCATCATTGAAGATCTTGAAGTTCTTGTGATGGTGAAGATGTAGTTGTGGATAACATTCATGCACTAAGTATTCCCCTTGAGCTGTTCCACACCTTCCCAAACTTGCCAATCCTAGGTACTTGAATACTCTAGCCAACATGTAGACAAGATATGATGACATGTAAAATGCCTTGGTGTTCTTAATCATCCTCAATTGATGGTCAATGTTGTCACTGATAATCTTCGCCCATGCAAACATCACCTCTTTGGATAAGATCTTGTCAATGAAGTAGTACATCCAAGTCTTGAAAGTGCCACCCTGTGGTTCTCCCATCACCCTATTCAGCATCAGAATGAGATCACCAATATCCTACTTAAAGTCCAATACAATCATCTTGGTCAACCTCAAAACCTTGGAGTAGTGACTACATGGCTTAACCAATTCATCGTTTATTCTATTTGCACATGTATCCACTTTATTTTCATAGTGTTTCAATGCTTGCTCCTTGGTCATAAAGGTTCCCTCCTCGTGAGCTACCATGTCGAAAGCCATCTTGATAGCCTTCTCTGATAGAACAGTTATAATCTTCTTCTTCTCTTTCCCATACTCGATTGTCTTCTTTTGGGGGTTTTAATTCTTGGCACACTCAAGGACCAACTCAGTGCACTGCATGGTCGGAGGGAAGGCAGCTGCCTGGACCATCCCATTCTTCATCATCATCTTAGCCATCTTCGATGTTGGGTTTCTAAACATCCTTTCCCTTACTTGGATCATATTAACGGGCCCAAGACTAGTATCTCCAATATCTTGTGCTTTGTGATTGATCTGGATTTTGGCGCCATCTCCTCGGTGTCTTTCCTCACTGGATCTTGCCTCTCCTTCGAGATCCCAGCCTTAGGTCATGACATACTCCTCCCTTCCATAACAAGCCATTCATTAGTCTTTAGAATTTAAAATTTCGATTATTAAGCCAAGGGAAACATTGAATTCGATATTGATGAACTAAACCCTATTTGAATTCCAAAATTATCTTCTCTTTGCCTTAATGAAAATCTTATTGCTCACATTTGAAAAGCTTATTATTTTCTCTAATGAAAGAAAATAAAAACTCTAACAGTATCCTTTAGCAATAAGCTTAAACCATATTATCATTAAAGAAGCTTCCCAAATTAAAATTTCCATTAGTTTCAATAAAGCTTTTAATGAATTAAACTTAATTTTACTTTAATTATCCCTCAACCATTATCACCCGAACTTGACTTAATTTGCTTTAGTCTAAAAAGATTATCTTTTTTTTTTCATACTATAATGTTTGAGATTTTAATTTAAAAAAGGCATGAAAATCCAATTTAATTACGAAGGAAACAATCAAAATCTGAAAGAACTCAAATCGTTGTGGCATTGTAATGTTCTTATATTCGCATTCTCACCACCTTCAATGCCAAGGATGAAACTGAAATGGAAATCGCTGCCAATTATGAGGATATTTCACGGCCAAATCCAAGAATATATCGCTGCCTTAGACGATTAATTCACAGTCCAAAGAAGTTCGCAAGTTTGAGTGCAGAGGAGTAGATCGTTTTGAATTAAAATAAGAATGAATTTGTTTCTTTCTCTTTATATAGCCCATGCTTTCCAAAAGGTGCGAATTCCTATAAGGCCGACTTGGCACTAAATCGACCAATGAAATTCATTTTAATTTAATTGTTTTGAGCCATATAGGCCGACTAGCCAAGGGGAACGAAGTCTTAAATGTCTAATCTTCAAAATCGTCACTGAGTATTAGATATTTTCCAAATCGACATCTCATTATTACAAAGGAGGGTGGCGTAATTTCAAGTGTCTAGAGGATAGAATCCTCGTGCTAGGGTGGAATCCGCCCTCATTCGGACTTCCCAGAACAAATTTTGAATATGATTATAGCCATGACGGGAATTGGGGATGAATGAGGATTATAGAGTCCTCACAAGGAGACGGAATCCACTCCAGCTAAAAGATTTTCTTGTTGCCACGTTTTGTCTTTATAATTCACCTTTTTACCGAATTCGACCATTCCCAATCAATCCTTCCTACACGTTCGATTCAGCTCCCCCTTTCGATTTTTAACATTATATCCATGTTTATTTCTCATTTCGCAAATGGAGAAGACCTATCCCTATGTTTCATCCTCACCAATGAAGGCCGGAAATTTGTTGTTCAAGACGATTAAAATCTTCGAGTTTTAAGCTTCTCCTCGCTTTACCAATTTGTTCAAACACTTAGACGACCAAAACTATGTGCTCATTTCCAATACCACCTCGATGAGAATCAAAGGATGAGAGGGAGGATTACACGTGCGTGTTGGCGGACATCCAAAGGGTGAGAGGAATTTGTCCTCAAGCGATGGCAGAATCCACCATCTCTTGAGGATTCCTCTTTTTGTTTGAACCTTGATCCACGTTAATCTTTCATCGCTTTATTCTATTTAACATATCCGCCTCTCACCACCTTGACAACAACCTCTCATAGCATATACTTCCGATACTCCATCTTTGATCTTGCTTCACATCCGATTGCACTCTGTATGCTATAGTTTCTCACCTCACGTAATCTTGAGCTTATTCATCCCATGGTGGGGATTGCCTTTGAGGATTTTGCCTTTCCCATACTTTGCTTTATTCGATTGAATATGCTCTCCATTTGATCGATTCATCACTTTGCACTTGCCCTTACTTGATGGCGAAATTCATAGTGTCAACAGGAATGAATCCTCATGTGTAAGCGGAATCCGTATGTATGAGAGGATTCTTCATGTAATGTTAATCATCATCATTGCTTTGATCGTCTGCTTCCTTTCATTATCATTTATCCATACATACCGCTTCCTAATACTCATCGTATTTCCATTCGGACATCAATGCTACTCTTCAAGTGAAATCATCTTCAAGGCGGAACTCATCTCGTAGCAGGATTTTGCAGAGGGCCTGGGTGGAAATATTGAAGGTTAGAGGATTATATTCTCGGGGGATGGCAGATTCCGCCATCTCGCGGGGACATCCGAGTTTATCATCAACTTTTAAATCTTGGCACGAATCTATTTATTAGACGATTGTCCTCCATACTTCATGTTCTTTTATTCGAGGTTCATCGCACCGAATCCCCCATGCTCATGCTTGTCGTTCTTCTTCTCCATCCAAGTGGCTTGATTATTTGAAACGAATCCCTAGCCTTCCTCAAAATAAGGCGGAAATCACAGCCGGGTGAGGATCTACATTTCACTTCGAATTCATGCATTATATCTCCCAAGTTTATTGCCTTTAAATCTCATGATTCCCCCCTCCCCCCCCCTTACTCACTCGACTTCATTTTGTCTAGGGCAGAAATCTTGGAGTCTCTAGGATAAAATCGACTTTGCTAAACTTCATTTCCCCCATCTTGCCTCAATTTTGGGATTCACACTCCAAAAAATTGACCACTTCCAATCCCTCATCGACATCTCAACTCCTAAGCACTTCCGACTTGACCAAACGAAACCCAACCCAACCTGCCTGACAGGCCAAATGCTACAGCAGCAAGGTAAAAGAGGGGGTCCCCATCCGTGATGGGGTGATGGTGTGAAAACCTCACAACAGGACACTGCTACTGTGATGTGCCATGGGGATATCGCTGATCTCAGGTGTATATGTCGCTGCTGAAGTTGAACTTGCTGTTTTTGAAGCAGTGAATCCGATCTCTGTTGTTGTTCCTCCTTGAGTATGCAATGTGTGACACAATCTATGTATGTGGCCTATGAAGTCCAAGGTAGTCGCTGCTGATGAACTCCAATATGAATGTCAAAATGCTTGCTGTCCATGTTGCATGTTTATGGGTCGATGTTGATATAGATGCCGTGATTTCTGAATATTGCAATCTCTGTTTATCGTAGGGATAGAATGATGTTGCCGCTTCTTATGCAGTCTTTGATTGCTGAAGGAGTATGTAGTAATATTGCAGTCCTTCCGATCACCAGTAAATGTTGTCGCTGCTTATTCTGATCACTGGTATTGTTGATGCTGCTCCTGCAATGAATATATTGATATGCCAAAGTGAATTGCAGGACTCAATTGTTATCGTCAGATCAAGATGTGAAGGAATGGAAAGTTGACAATGTTGCAAATCTATCAATCCAATTTGCTCTCAAAGAGAATTCATCAAATTGGGATTGATAGCAGACTAGAGAGGATATCTTACCCCCAAAACTGCAATCTCCTAATGAATTCCAATATGGAATTGCAAAGGCAACTGAATTAAGTTCTAATCAATGAAGAATAAGCTCTCCCAAAGTTGAGACATATGAAGTCCATGTAGATTAAACAAGCTAGTTGACTAACCCAAAAAGGCGCCACAAATGATTAAATTGAAACAGGTCTGTGGTAAGAAGGGCAGCTCACAAATGTGTAACCCATATTGGGCCCCCTTGTAAGGCTAACTAGCTCATGGGGGATCGTATGAGCCAATAAAAAACTTGTCAATAGGCTTGGGTTAAGGGCGGGACATGATACCTAGTCTGCTATATATTTGGGCAATTTTGTGAAGTCTCCTATGGGAGAGGAATGTGCAATTTTGGAGGGCAATGAAAACCTGATCAACAAGACCGGGTACAAAGGTCAAAGCAGTTTGGAGACATTCTATTGATAGATAGAAGATTTGAACCATATCACACCTGACTGTTGTATTGTTAGATATGGAGGAGGAAGGTATGTATTTATCATCGAATTAAGTCATAGTTCATACTGGAGCAAGAAAGGAATTGATTGACATTGTTTAACGAGCTGCAACATTTCAGTTTAGTTGACAACCTGCTATTATGCTGCGAGTTGAAGGTTATTCGCATGTGCCTTAAATATGAAGATAAGAGTCCAAATTAGAAGAGTGCAAGAGTAAGAAACTGACTCAATTCTGAATCATAAATGCCATGGTGATCTTGTCTGGTTGGTGTGGGCTGAGTAATGCCTGGGATACAGCAAGTGTTGCCATGGGAACTTAGTTTCATAGTAATCATGGAAAATATTGGGTGCAATTTCAAAATGAGGATCTATGGTGAAACCGACATATTGGTTACTTTGTCATCTCTCTAGTAGCAACCAATAGCGATCATTGTTCATATCAAACAAGAAAGCAATTTCACCTCTGTCGCTACTATTGGTGGCTCCTGCAAATATGAAAGCAATATATGTCTAACTTGGAGAAAATGAGTGATAACCATTTTGATGTCATTTTTCCCTTTTATGAGCCCGATGAGTGTCTTAGCTGTATAGGGACCTAATTATAGAGTGTATCGTTTCTAGTGAATTAGCAACATAATATATTATAGAGTAAATTGTAGGTTGATGATGACAACATTAGACAATGACATTCATTATTGCCTTCCCATGGGACCTCTACAGTAGCTGACAATTTAGACTGATTGTGACACCAATCAAGCTAACTCATCAGAAGTAGGTGCATCTCTATTTGACTGATTAGACTGAGGAGCGCAACAATATAGAAGCACCATCGCTAGCAGTGGCATACATAGATGAAATACTCGTTGAGTAGTCAAAAACTCGCAAATTTTTTTGCTCAACAAGTATTTACGCCATTGACTTGCCGAAAAACTTGTCGAGTTTTTGGTGATTCTTTTTGGTTTCTTTTGCTGCTCAAGAGACAAAACAGCCTCCCAAGCTTCTCCAAGGTCATTTGCAAGATTTTCAGTCAATTTGAAGTAGAGTTCGAAGCAAAATTGGATTCCCAGGTAGGTTTTGGATGATATAGGTTCTCAAGGAAGGTAGAGAGAAAACATCGACTGGTCCAATTGATTTGGATGATATAGATCCTTATAGTAATTTGACATCACGGAGTAGCCTCCATTGTTTATAGAGGATGAGATCTATTATTTGGAGAAGCAGGTTATGGAGGAGGGGGGTGGATTCACACTGGATGATGTTGAGGAGGATGAGGAGGTTGAGGATGATGAGGAGTTATTGCCAATGCCAACAACATCTACATCCATGATGGAGGTTGAGCCACAGCCAGTCGTGTCAAGTGAGGAGTTGCAGCCACAACAGATTCCTAGGACTAGACCCCCTACCTCTCCCCTAGTTTTTACTAGAGCTGGGAAGAGGAAGACGTAAATTTTTTTAATGTTGTATTTGCTTATAGTTTTACAAAAATGATTCACTATTTTAATTTTGCTTCAGACTTTCGGGCTACTAGCCATCAGTATTCCACATGAGGATGCCATTTTGTACCCAATTTGCATTTAAATGAATCAAATATATCTAGCCTCAACTTGTTTTTTTTGTTTACTCATTGGATGCATCTCCTCATTGAATTTTGCAAAAAAAAAATGCATTTCTAATTAAAATTAAGTAAATTTTAAGTTGTTGAGTTTTTTGCCTAGTTTGTTTTGGGTCTTGGTGAGTTTTTGCTTTTGGTGAGTTTTTCAACTATGGCTACACATATATGTCAAGAAATCAAAGCTTACATTGTGGGAGTACATCCAAAGAGAACTACAATTTGTATCAGGCTCATAGATATCCGTCCGGTGTAAGGTTCAATGACAATATATTTTCATAACATCAGGTTTCCAGCCTGATTGAGCTCCCTTCAATCCAAGCAAACCAAAATTGCCTTTTCCGCGACTTCAAATGCGGAAATCATCGTTTATAGACAGGGGTGCAATATTTTTCATACTACAAATTGCTCGTAATCATTTTCAGTTTGAAATAAAATTCAGTTTGTTGCATAGTTATTGTTCAAGGACTTGTACTTTACTTTCTATTTGCCTTGTGATATTACATTTTGAAAAGTCAGTTTAAACTTAAATGGTTACTTTTAGTAAAATTAATTAATTAAACCAAAGTTGCTCATAAAATAAGAATTTAAGATAAGTTCCATTAATCAAATTATTCCTCTCCAGACCCTTGAATTGGCCTGTGGGAAGAAATAGGCCTAAAGGGTACTCTCCGAACACTTACGTCAAAGAAGGGGACATTACATTTATGCGACATTAAGAATATGCTAGAGAACTATAAAATTTCGTTATCAAATTCATATCAGATAGCCATTCAGTATAGCAATTAGTCACAATTAATCTTGTTTTTCTAGATTGTTGGATTCTGGATTGCATCTTGAGGACTTTGAGACAGACTCATAGCTGGTGCGGAGTTAAGCTTGATCTATTTGATAAAATATGAATGGATGTCGAATATATATCGCATTCTTTGTTTTGTTTTATGCCTGGCTATTTGTATTGATTTTAGTAAATACACCTCGTACTACCAGAGTCTTTTGTTTTGAGACTAAGTTTATATTCTTGTTGGCTAAATATTTTGCAAGTTACCATGACTACAACTTGGCAAAATGTATCTTTAAGGTAGCAGTGTGTGAGATTACTCTCTCCTCTTAGCAATAGGGGAGGCTCCCTTCTTACCGCAGGTGGCTTCAAGTAGAACTGAACTGTAACACATACAGTTTCCCTTGCAACAGTAATACCCGTGGCTCAGAGATTGACTTAAGAACAATCGATTGAGACAACAGCGAATTTATCTAAAGATGAAATGATACAAGAGCTCAAAGTCTCTTGTCCTCACTTCAAATAAGTACTCTATCTATCTAACTCCCAAATAATGAAGCCCAAAGTTTTCAGTCCTTGGAATATTGCAGCCACTACTTTCTATAGTAACCTCGATCTTCTGAAGCACAAAGTCTTCAGAAAACTTGGATTAAAGGTGCTCCGATGATATAAACAAGAAAACTATTTAATCTGAACAAGGATCAGTGAATGCAACATAAGAATACATTCATTAATGTTCAAGACAACAACACAAAGTCTGTTAATCTCTATTCCTTTATTCAAATGCTTAACTCTTTTACAATGAAACACAAAGTCTTCAGAACTCAAGAGTTTTGCCTATAGTTTACTTGCACACAACAAAAGATCAATATTTACAATAAGCTCCTTCCTTTATACAAGAAAAGAGGAGAGCGAAAAATGGAGAAGAAAGGGGAAACCCTTAACCACTTTGATTTATTCAATCCTTATCCCTAACTAACTTTGACTTATTCAAGGTTGCAGGAGCTAATGTACATGCAACATGATTACATGAGACTACTTTGCATGTGATACTATTACATCTTTTTCGTGTAATCTGTCAAAGATTCTACACTTTTACAAAATGCACAATGAAAGCTTCTAAGTGTCTGACAAGACACGGCATCTATTTGCATCATCCTCTGTCGATCTTTATGCTGCTACGAGATGCCTGATGATTGATGTGTTCTGGTTGGGTGAAAACATCTGGAACTGGAGTATGAAACTGCATCTTTGATTGCTTTGGATCATAGTGGTGATTGCTGGGAAAAGCATCTTTGTGTCTCTCTGTTTCAGTCTTGAAAGCATTCTATGTGCTCATTTTTAACACTTTTCACCTCCTTGTCTGGCTCCATCATATGGTTGCTGTTGCTTTGTATCCTTGTGTCATGGTAAGAACATGAGAAGATCTTTCTTCAAATTGCAGCAAGAACTTGCATCCTTGAGGGGAAGAATCAACTTGATACATCTTACAAGTGTTTGGAAGAAAGATGAAAAATGAGGTTTCTCTGGAGTATTGCTTATGAATGAATAACAAGCTTTGAGTTGATGGAAGGTGGGGTTTTTAGAATCATTTGCATGTCATAAAAAGCCATGAAAAAGCATGAAGGTGAGCTTTTCAAAAGCATATGCATACTGAGGGAAAGTCAAAAAGTGGGCTTTTTTGGCTACTTTGCATATGATGAAACGAAAGGCTTGCTTTTCTTGTGTATTTTATCCAAAGAACGGGGTTTTTAATCCCAGCTGCATATGCAAGAAAAATGAGTGTTTGGAGCTTTTTTATGAAGGGAAGAACTACTTTGTTATAGTTTGCATATAAAGGGGAAGAACTTTCCACTGGAACATCATTTTGCGAGAACTTTCTTGTAGTTACACTTGCCATGCTTTGAGAGGATGAACATGCACTTGTAAATGGGTCTTAACCCATTTCCAAGTTATTTTTAATGCACCCATGACTGCAGCTTGGTAAGCCCATCGTCTCTACATGCCATCCGAGTGCGTCTAGGCAGCGGCGCCAGATGTTTACCCGCTGGGGTAACTTAGTCAATTACAAAACTAGCAGACATAGCATAAGAGATATAAAGCAAATGACAAGTATTATATTCATTCCAAGCAAATGATTACAACATAGTCTGTACATGATCCTTTACCCGAAGGTAAGACGAGTATAAAAAGATCCGAAGGGACGCGACGGTTCACACCCGTGCGCAACTCCCTAACCGCCGGACACTAACTAATTCCACCGAAACATAATTACGTATTATCCCGACAACACAGCTGAATTTGGGAAAATCACTTAGCTACAACATGAATTCTGCATTTTCAAGGGAAGAACAGGCAACTTACAAGTAAGGGAAAAAAAGACCCTTACGTTTTTTCTTTTTTTCAATTAAAAAAAAAAAAAAAAACATTCACCCATTCCCTGGGGTAGTACTAATTCTCTTCATAGCTGAGTTTGGGGAACTCATAAAGTGATGAACGTCAATCATAGATCATGGAAAGCTTCACGATCTTTAAACTTTAAAGAGCAACCTGCATCTTTGATGAAACGTAGAACTTTTGAGAACGCCCATGAGAGCACTTGAACAATCAAAGCATCCTCCTTCAATTTTACTACAAGACATTGCGGTTTGATCGTTGTTTTTATAGATTGTGATACTTATGACCTTACTCATAAATTTGTAGCCCTCCCTTGATTAATCTTTAAAGCATAGAGAAAACACTTTTTAACAGTGAACCCTTCATCTTTTTTATAATCGTGAACATATTATAGCTGCTCCTTTGTTCTTTATGTTACCATGTTGCTTATATGCTCATCACAATTAGACTATCATGTCCATGAAAGTGTTATATCCTTTATGGATTGTAACTATTCTTTTAATGGACTGCATAATATTTCCATGAAGGTCACTGTCATAATCTTGTCCTCGCGCTTCTCCTTTATGACTTTCTCATCATCATCACATCATGCATTTTGATTGACTCATTTACCCATGTTTTCACCACTGCTCATGCCATGTATTTGCTGATGTTCCATGCCATGTATTTGTTGCTCTTTGGTACCATGTAACTTCATATCTCTATCATAGCTTCTTTTTAATCATGTTGTTCTATCCATCTGTATATTCACACTCTCTTTCAATCTATCTTCATGATGACTCTTCATATTTTCATTATTTTGTAACAACAATTTAAAGAAAACCCAAGACGCCAATAAACAAAGAGAAGTTTAACAAAAACGTCACTAATTATGTACAAAAATACAGAGATAAACAAGAAAATGCTCTGAGATGGCAAAAACGTCCATGGATATGAAGATACAATCATTTTAAAACAAAACTGATCCATAGAAAGTAGAAAACGACTACAAATACCAAACCACAACACAGATAAAAAAGAAACAAGGGCATCCCTGTCTTAGAAGAATGAAAAAATTGGGAAAGAAAACCTCTTGCGCAAGCATATAAAGACGTCAGAGTTACAGGCCAAAAACAAATGAAAAACTTCTTCCATTATTGCATCTTCAGTTTTGGAGAAGATTCACAAGACAAATGGCAATACTCCGACACAAACCGGATGAAGAGGTCAAAACGAATACAAAGTCTGCGATTTGTATTAAAGCTTCAAAGAAAGAGTCGGCTTTGCCCTAGACAGACTTTTGGAACTGAAATGCCAGCTTTAAAAACTTACGTTCAAATTGCAGAAGACCATCCAGCATAAACACGTGCCCTAAACGGGTTTTCTACTCCAAATCACAGCTAGCCATGGAGTAAAACTTGCGTTTTAAAGGCCATGTTTGTGGAACATGCATTGCGCTCAAAAAACGACGCCCTCCTCTTTGGATAGTTAAGCCACGGGCTTTTAAGAAGAGAACACGGCTTTTTAAACATATGGCACATGTATGCTATCCTTCCAAATAAAAATGACGCCCCTCCATTATAAGTGAAAGCGAAAATAAGAAATAGCATATGTTTTGATTTGAAAATGATATGTTATTTACATAAAATTCAACGCCACCATATAATGAAGGATAACATGTTTTATGTAAAGAGAAAGCTATGTAATTTGCTAAAAAATGACACCCAACACTTGTCATGAGGCTACGGGCTTATTTCGAACTTTGCAATGTTTAATTACAAGTTTATAAAACTTGTATTATAAAAGTCAATAAAGCCTTACACATCGGGTCTTGAATAGTCTTTTACATATTTAATAAAACTTATAATGCATGCTTTCAAAGTCGGTGAAGACTTATCGGGTCTTACAAATTTGATTCAAGTTTTGTAAAAGATGTAAAAGTCGACGACCCACTCTTTTTAAACATAAGTTGGGATTTTAAAATAATATACTACAAAATATTATATATAATTGATCTTGCAATGATAAATTAAATTTAAAACATCATTACATTTCTATTTACACATAATATTATATGTAATATATTAAATTAAATTAAACAAAAATAAAAAGAAATAAATAAACAAACAAATACATAAAAAAAAACTTAAGCTATAAGAAAATAAAAGACTTTTATTTATAAACATGCTTAAAACTTAAAGCCATATCATTTAATCGAAATGTCGACTAAAATGTTCCATAGGGTTGTCCAATTTTGCAAATACAAAATTGAGGACAACAATTCTGATAATGAAATTTGCAATATGATTAATATCTACTTTGTTTGACTTATAATTTGTGTACTTTAAAATGTTAATTTTCATGTATTCTATGCCTATGCCTTTTTGAAGTTTCTTTGGCATTCTTTAATAATTTATTTATCTTTCTGTAATTTAGGTTCATTTAATTTTTTTTTGGTCCTGATATCATCTTGTTTCCCTATACACATAGTTGGAGAAATAGTGTTCCTGACAATATACCTGTTTCCTGCACTGGTTTTTGTCCACCTTTTCTAGTATTATTTAACACTTCCCTTTCTTTGTAATAGTAATTTTTCATGGTGACTGTTTGAGTGAAAGGTTTCGATGATTTTATGTCATCTATTATATTGATTCAGGAATACCTTCTACAATGGCATTATTACAATGATGTTTTCCTGAGTACGTGCTTTTGGATTATTTGTCCAGTCTTTTTCTTTTTTTGTTATTCTAATGTACTTGAGATCGACATTTTAACTTGTATGGTAGTCTATTAACAATTTCAATGACTGGAAGGCCTAAAATACGCTTTGCTTTTATGTCTGGAAATTCTTTTATTTCACAAAAGAGTGGAGTGCTGATAAGAGTTGGATGGCTTAATACTAACATACTTGTGGCATGAATTTTGTAGTGCTATTATGGAGGTCTCTTTCATCTTTGCTGAAATGGTTCAGCATGGATTGCGCTGCATAGCCTTTTGCAATACTCGTAAACTCAGTGAGCTTGTCCTCAGCTATACGTATGTTTTAAAGTTCTCACTGTTGCCAAGGCTTTCAAGCTAAATGTTCATTTCTAGTGAAGAATGGTTAAAATCCTCTTTTTGGTCATTTATAGAGATGTACTTTTTCTCATACTCCAAAAGATCTGCTATATGGAGGAGGATATTTTTCAGAAGAATTAATTTTGTAACTTTCTTTTGTGATAGGCGTGAAATTCTAAAGGAGACTGCACCACATTTAGTCAATTCAATCTGTGTGTATCGAGCTGGCTACACTGTTCAGGTGTCTAATATTATAGCATTTTATTTTGGTACTATCTATGTGGTTTTCTAAATCTTTTCAAATAATCTTGTCTGAGCACAACTCTGTTTGCATAGAAATTTGAAGTAGACTATGCACAGATTTCAATACTTTTCCCTTTCTTTCTAGCACCTTTGCAGAGACCATCTAAACAAATTTATCATTGGTCCTGCTTTAACAGTGTGTCATTATGCTATCTAATTTATTATGATGCGACTCGTGACAATATTATTTTTGTAATATGATTAATGCTGTCTCCTTGGTAAGAATTATATTCTTCCACTTTAATAAATTTAGATCCATCACCAAATAATATTTTGGAGCTATTCTTTGCAAGTGAGGGCTCCCATGGTTCTTGTTAAAATTCACCATTTTATGATGTGAAAAAGACATATACAAATAACTGTTGGACAAAGGCAAATAAATATACACAATATGCGAACAGAAATATGTAGACGAATTTCAATTGAAGATGCACAAATTTATACTGCATGATGACTGTGAGAGACTTCATGACATACTTATGTTGTATCTATAATTTTACGAATATTTTTAGTATTACATCACATTTCAAGTTAAAATGTGGCTATTTCTCCAATGGTGGGTCATATTTAAACCCTTGTCATGGTTATCTATGTTGTTTTTGTTGTTTCTAGTCATTGTCTATGTAGAGCCAATGGAACTAGCTTTCCAATACATTAGGCAATGTGAAGATCGGTGTAATGTCCTCTTTAAGAATAACTAGGTTTATCGTGACAATCACTTTAATTCCTTACACTTCCGCTATCTGATCTTGCAATCAAACTATGTCATGGACATTATGAAGATGATTATAAAATAATAACCACTTACTATCTCTGATATATGCAATCATATATATATGCTAACGTGAATTGATGTCTTTGCCAAAGATACCGATGCGGGCCTTTGGACGCTCGATGCGGGAGCGGATGCAGGCCGAGGTGGAATCGAGCATGGATGCCTTGTGGACGCCGCCCGGATGCGCATCACAGGCATCCGGATGCCTGGTATGCGCTTTCGGCAGGCATCCACAGAGCATCCGGGTGCATTGGATCATAAACTCTCTTCCACCACGGACTTTCTGGTGAGAGTAAAGACTCGAAGACATTCACTCGTATACCCACTTTTCACCATGCAATGTGCTATACTTCGGAGATCCACCACTGCGTCCAACGAAGATAAGAGGCAAACCCTGCGCCATTCTGAGAACACCTCCCCAGAGATAAGAGGCGTGGCATGGGGCATACTAGCACTTCTGGTGATAAGCTCACTCTCAACATTCCCTCTAGTTCGACACTTACACCACAACGTCTTTGAAGGATTCCATCATTTTGCTGGCTGGACTGCTCTCGCTTTGCTTTGGGTTTTCTGGTTCAGTTCATGCAAAGAAGCAAGATTTCTGGTTCACTTTAGTCATCACCATTATCATAATCTTGCCATGGCTGTCCGTGAGGAAAGTTTCGGTGCAAGTATCGGCTCCTTTGGGTCATGCCAGTTTAATTAAATTCTCTAACGGAATTAAAGTCGAGCTTCTAGGGCGCATCAGCATATCTCCGCTTTTAGACTGACATGCGTTCAGAATAATCTCCGACGGAAAGGATGAGCACATGTTGCTCACGGGTGCGGTGGGAGATTTTACCAAGAGCTTGGTATCTGATCTGCCAAAATATCTGTACACCCATTGTGTTAAATTTGTAGGGCTGTCGTATTTGATATGTTGTTCGGTAAAATGGTAGTTCGACGGTTAGTCCGTCCGAGGGAGTTACATGGATGCGGCGGTTCGCCTCACATCCCCTCGGACGCTATATGTATGCATTTCTCTCTTCAGTAAGAGGAGGCAGATTATGACATGTTGGAATACCTTTGTAATTGATGTTATGAATCAATAAAGATAATGCTGTTATGCTTTCTCTGTTGAGTACTTTACTTTATATGTATCTATTCAATTCAGTTTACCCCTGAGGGCAAACATCTGGCGCCACTGCCTAGACGTACTCGGGAAGACAAGAACTGGATGGCGTACGGGCACTATGGGCCTACCAGTTGGTGAGATTAACCTAGAGGCCGACAACGCACGTACGAAGGTCTACGAAGGAGAAGACACTACAATGAGGAAATCACTCAATTGAGAAGTGTTGGAATAAAACAACATGAATGAATAAGTGTTGATTATTGCCCTGTGGAGAAGTGAGCAAAGAATTTATGCCCAATCAATTGAATAAAAATAGAAATTTAAAGATGGAACTCGAGGAGGAACAAGCTGCTAGAAAAGCCGTACTCGCACAACAGCAAGCCGAGCGAAGGGAGAGAATCAGAAGACGCGCTGAAGGACTACCGAAGGGAGTAAGTGAAGGCGAGGCTTTGGAGGAATCTGACCTGGAGGTCGGGAGAAGTGATGTGGACCACCTAGAGGAAACAAGGAGTTTGTTCGGGTCCTTAACCTTAACCCCACGGACGAAAGCAAGAGAAGCCCGAAGGAAGGAAGAAGAGGAAGCCGCACGGAGGGAGACTCGGGATACCGCTGCCACCGAGAGTATCGAAGTGACAGAGGGGCACAGGGATCACAGTAGCCCACCAGGCCTGGACAGTTCCAGTAGTTCGGGGGCATCAAGTGGTACGGTACCAAACATTTCCGGGGTACCAACGTCAGCAGTACCATCCCAGCCTGTAACACAAACGGTGCTGCAAACGCAGTCGACACCTAGAAAAGTAAACATGGCGACTAACAAAGAGAAGCTGCCAAAATCCCATGGAGATGGGAAGGAATATCCAGTACGACATTGTCGTATGTGCGAGACAATCTGGTCCGCGAATGGAGTGGCTGACCAGGCGGAGTGGATGAAACAGTTTCTGGCAACTCTCCGAGGGGAGCGATCGATTGGTACTCTGACTTAGACAAAACCGAAGTGACCACCTGGGACGTATTGAAGAAGGCATTCGAGAAGGAGTTTCGACTCTTGCAAGACAAAAATGAAATCGTATCCGAAATTTATGGAACCAAACAAGGCAAGAAGGAGACTGTGCATGCCTACAGTCGTTGACTGAAGGAGTTAGTCGGAAAAATGGAGAGCCAGGCAGCGGATGGCCTGAAGAAAAGATGGTTCGTGGAGGGCCTGAAATCTAACCTACGGAGGAAAATGAAGATAGTGCCCCCCACCTCATACGAAGATGCCTATAACCGGGCGATGGACTTGGAGACTGAACAGAAGACCTCCAAGAAGAAAAGAAGCAAGTCTTCTTCCGACGAAGATGACACTGCAGACGGTGATAGCAGCAGTGATGGTGAGTCGAAGAAAAAAGTCATGGCACTCCAAAAGGGCATGGAGAGAATGATGGAGTTCAAGACCATGAAAGGGGGTACCAGCAAGGGGGAAGATGATATGTGGTGTATGGACTGCAAGGAGAGCGGCCATACGAAGGGGTTGTGTCCCAAAAAGGCATTTTGTGACATTTTCCAGATCATGGGCCATTCCACCAAGGAATGCCTATACAACCTGAAAGTGAGGAATCAAGAAGTGCTATTTACCCAAGAGCAACCATCTACATCGGGGGTGACAGAGACTAACAATAACACATCCTCGGGCGGGTACGGAGGCAACCAGCACGGTGGCGGAAGGGGCAATAACGACAACACCAATACAAGGAGTCGAATATAGTATGACTCCAAGGGTCGGCCGATGATCTAGTGCCGAGCTTGCAATCAGTGGGGCCACTTTGCAAGGGACTGCGACAAGGGCGACACCCCGCAGAAGCTATACCGCTGGTGTGGTCCTGGCAACCATGAGGATACCAACTGCCCGAAATCCGACATTAATTGGCTAGACATAGATGGAAGCACGAGTAAGGTACTGACCGTCACCCGAGGGCAAACAAAGCAAGCTACATATCCAGACCCTCGAACAGAAAAACAACGGGCACGGGAGGCTAAGGAAGAAATAGAGAAGACGATGAAGACACAAAGAGAAACATGGGAGATTGCCACCACCTCGGGCCGGAGGGAGGCAAAACAAAACATTCTGAGACAACTACTACATGTAGAGGTACCAGTGAAACTCCATGATCTCCTTCAAACCATGCCTCACTTGGGAACGACGTTGTTGGAGAACTTAGCCACGCAGCCAAATACCACACGTACGGACATCCCCGGAGGGTCTGCAATTGACCCAATGATACTTGCTGTAAACAACAGTAGGTACCCGACAGTTGTCGAGATGGGCATCCATGGCACCATCCTGATAGACTATAGTGGACGGAGGGTCAGGAGTGAACGTCCTTCCGGAGGAGACATGGAAGAAATTGGGCAAGCCAACATTGTGGCCCCCAACCTTTAACTTATTGGGCACCGATTAGCGGGGTATCAAACCCCTCGGAACGATGATGGCACAACGGGTCACTATTGGCTCACAACCATTTGTACTAGATTTTGTGGTGATACCTTTGAAAAAGAAGGATTACGATGCCATTCTAGGTCGAGGTGGCTGGTCACAGGGAAGGTAAACCACAATTGGAAGAAAAGCACCCTCTCGATGGAGAATGGGGGGAGGAAGTTCACCATCGACCTTTGCACCCAAAAGGTGAGCGAAGAGATAGCCTCATCTTCAGACTTAGAATCTGCCGGTGAGAACGGTCGAAGGGATGAAGGGAGGAGTTGTATGGAACCTAATGAAGAAGGCGTCTTAGAACTGGAAGTGTGTTCGGGAGATGACGCCGACTCCATGAACGGTCTTTTCCACTGGCAAATAGAGGACTATGAACTCTTCCGACCAGCATGCAATGTACTAAGTATTGAGGAAGAGCCGGAAACATTTCCCGTGGAGTACGGTGAATACAAAGAAGGGGATGCGAAAGTAAGCGAAGAGCATAAGGTGTCGTCAGTCAAACCAATGAATCTGGGCAATGAAGAGGAACCTAAGATCATTCTTGTCGGCAACGATTGGAATCCTGAGTGGAAGGCCGCAGCCTTCAAAATCTTTATTCTCCTTCTGATTTACGGACGAGAGACCGTGGTTCCTGTTGAATTTATTGTACCAAGTCTGAGGATAGCCATTGGGAACAGACTTAGAGATATGGAAAGCCTTAGGGAAAGACTGTACAAAATCAACAAGCGAGATGAGCGTCGCATGATGGCACAGTGGGCGATGGAGGGGGCACAACTGCGGCGGAAGGCTTGGCCTGACAAACACCTCAAACGCGTTCAATTCACACTGGGCCAACTGGTATTAAAATATAATGGTAAGAATGAGATTAAGCCTGGTAAGTTTAAGTGGCTGGGGCCTTACCGAGTGAGGCAAGTTGGTGACAACGGGGCAATTAAATTCTGGACGCTCGATGGCAACGAAGTCCCCGACACAATAAATGGGTCCAAATTGAAGCCCTATCATGAGCGGCGACAAAGCGATGACCCACTGGCAGACCCAGCCAGTCGGTAAGGCATTTTTATTTTTTAAAAAGTCAGTACCGTACGGCCGACGAAAAAAAAATCTATATATTTAAAAATTTAAAATTAAAAAAAAAAGTTAAAAAGCACCATACGACACCATGTGGTGGGACCACATACGATGGTCACATCGTACAGTGGAACCATGGTGGGCGGAAGCTCGGGTGGGACCACATACGGTGGTCACACCGTACGGTGGAACTACCGCGGGTGGAGGTTCGGGTGGACCACTAAGTGGTGCCTGTGGGTTATAAAGCCAGCCCGCGACATACATAAAGTGGAAGGAAAAAAAATGCAAGCCGCGACATCCCATTGAGAAGAAATAAAAACAGGCCCATGCCCTTTATGTAGAAGAAAGTCACTACACAGAAGAGGACAGACTCAAACCCGTACGGAAGGAAGGTGTAGTGGAGGAAAGGGTTGTGAAGGCCGTACGGACAACCAAGAGCTATTTGCCAAGGAAGCCCATTGTAGGCCGAGCGCTAAGGAGTAACCGTTTTTAAGCAGAGTAAAATTGATTTTTTACGGCAAAAAGCTTTATGGACGACGAAACAAGTTAAAAAAAACAAACAAAAAAAAAACGACAACAACAGATAAAGAACAGTGAATAGCATATGGCACCGAAGGGAAGGACATAAGCAGGTAGTGAAGAAAACATAGTTATTGGCCATTTGCATAGGCACCATAACGCAGTTGGAAGAGGAGAGAGGTCATCGGACGAAAATCACGCAAACAGTGTGCGCCATGGACTTTTGTGTGGGTTTGAAGGTGCTAAATTGGTCTTGGCGGCGAGGGCGCTGCCCCCAGACCCCCATTTTATTTTTGAGGCACATTACAACCTTGAGTTTGGGGCACCAATGCAATCCGGGTAAGCGTTGGGTTTGTTCTGCACTGTGAGAAAGCAATCTGAAGCTAAGCGTTGGAGGGGAAGACATAAGCCGCCGAGGGAGACGGATTTGAGGGTTGTGAACACACAGAGTTGAGCAGATGAGACCCAGAGATGCTGCAGGCATGGATTGTCCGAGCGCCAGTGGTGGCGAGAGAGGTAGAAGGGTACTACACTTTGAGGCACTCGGAGTATGTCTCGACTGGACATGAGGCTGCCGTGGTGGATGCTCAGTGAGCTCGGGAGGAGCTGACCACCAGGTTGGAGGCAGTAGAGCAAGACTTAGCTCAGCGTACCCAGTAGTTGGATGTGTAGAAGGCAGCATGGCTATTGAAGACAGATTGGCTATGGAGGCAGTATCATTTGAGTAGCAGATTTGCAACACTTGGTAGAGGCTGAGACTAAGCAACATGTTTTGGTTCTTGTATGTAGTTGTCCATCATTCCTATTTTTTTCCCCGTCTCGGACATTCTGTTGTTGTCGTCCGGAGACGACTTTTCTTTTTTTGGGGGGGGGATGATGTTGTCTGGTAAATTGGTAGTTCGACGGTTAGTCCGTCCGAGGGAGTTACACGGATGCGACGGTTCGCCTCGCATCCCCTCGGACACTGTGTATGCATTTCTCTCTTCAGTAAGGGGAGGCAAATTATGACATGTTGGAATACCTTTGTAATTAATGTTATGAATCAATAAAGCTAATGCTGTTATACTTTCTCTGTTGAGTACTTTACTTTATATGTATCTGTTCAATTCAGTTTACCCCTGAGGGCTAACATGATAAAATTATACTTAAAAAATAAAATGAATAAAGGAAAATTTAATCACAATATATAATATATAGTATATATAATATATAATATATAGTAATACTAATATATAGTATTTATTTGCATATATATATATAAACACATCCGCATCCCCCCCAAAAAAAAATTTCACGCAATCGCGCACTTGCATCCCGCATCCGCACCCTCACTCGAATCGGCAATTGAGGTCTTTGCACTTGGTACAATGATCCTTGCTATATCAGATAAGACAATATAATTATACAATTGAGATGAATGGTTTTGCTTATAGCAATACGAATTGTTGTCTCTGCTACTATGATAGCATGCAATATCTGATCTGAAATTTTCCTAGTTCTTGTAATGTCCCCTACTAGGGAGCTGTGATATATATCAATTAATGCCCTTTAAGTATGTCCTGTGCTGATATGACAACCAACAAATTTTAACGCCAACTATTACAATCTGTATTTCGTTTCTTTGAGTCCCGTGATCTACGGGGGGGGGGGGATATAATCCAAATACAATGCTATCTTTTCCTGTCTTTCCAGCCACGTAAGTGTTGATGCAGAGAGGATTAATTGTCGTGGTTTCCCCCAAACTGAATTTGACTTCCCATATAAATGATGGGGGGGCCTCTTCATAGACGTGTCTCTTCATTACAGTGTCTGTTCTTGAGTCACATCCTATTATGTTTATTTGTTAACCTTACATTAATTACCTTTATGAAATGATGATCGTTGGTTGTTATTAATTATATTATTATACGATTGTCATCATTTATGGATTCAATATTCCCTTAAGTACTTGTTCTTTGTCTTGCTAAATCTTTCGCTTCAGCACCACCTTCCCTTAGGGATAGTAGTCGGTGTTGAAACAAACCCGTGTAACTTCAGCAATATCGAATCCTTTGTTTGTATCAGATATAACGATGCTCCTGTATTGATGTTCAGACTATTTATGCCATCATATTATATAATTCAATTACCATAAGCCACCGTTAATGAAATGCTATATCTTCTTTGACTTATCATGATTTTGGTCCTCATCGTTCACGCTGAGTCTCCATTCATTATAGACGATATTGTTGCCATATTTCATTGATACGGGGATGATGTATAGGTAAACTAATACCGAGTATTCATTGATATAAAATCAATGTTGTTGACCATTAATATTATATTATTATTAACGCATACTATTATTATATTCATTTATATTAATGAATATATTATATTTATTCATTATTATAAACTAAGATACCGGGTTCACCCCTGTACCCCCCTAGACCAGAATAAGTTCGAACCGGTCCGTGGTCCGGGTCCGGTCCATAGGGATCAAGTTCGAACCACCCAGCAATCAGTTCGGACCCAAGCGAACCAGCCGGAAAATGGTGAACTTGGAACGATCTTTGCCAAATTTTTGTCAGCGGAAGGAGTTTAAGATTTTTTTTTGGAAAAATTTATAAATTTTTGACATCCGCAACCCAAATTTTTGACATCGCCGAACTTGGGCCTGCTGAAAAGTAACTCTCGATGCCTTTATAAAATAATTAAAGTCGGTTGAGCTTTTGGGGGCGCTGCCCCCGAAATCTCCCGCAAAAGGGGTGCTGCCCCTTGACCCCGTGTTGGGGGCTTTGCCCCCAAACCCCCATTTAATAATTTGGGGTGGAAACTGCGCCAATAAAAGTGGGGAAAAATTAACCTTCGAGTCTTATCAGACTCCATATAGAAGATGATGATGATGAAGAAGAAGAATATCAATAAATAATTAATCCATTAGTTGAACTTCAAACAATGATACTTAATTGATGTTATAATTTAATTTTAATGTTTTGAATCTTTGATGTTGAACTTGAACTTGAAGTAAATGATGGTGTGATTACAAGTATTTTTGTTGTTTAAATGTTTTCATGATGCTATGTGACATTCTAATCTTAACTCAAGCTTCTAGGCTGCATATATATATATATATATATAGATATAAATTTTACATATTTTTGTACTAACGAACCCAACCCCAAACCCCTTTTCAAAAATTTTCTGTACCAGCGAACCAGTCCTTCAACTCGAACTCGAACCCAAACTTGAACCGGCATCCTAGATTATAAATATAATTAAATTTTAATAATAAATTATATTACAGTTTATTACTATTTATTTATTTAATTTTATTTTCTTTATTAATAAATTCTATTATAGGAAGGGGCCATCATAGAATGATCTGGTATTGATCAGTTTGCCCCTCTATCAAATGTATGTCATCTAAATGATGATTTCCTTGTAATAGTTGTTGATCTACTTATTTGCTATTTCCTCACTTAAAATTTCTTTTATTAATTTATTATTTATTATTAAATCCTATTTGAGAAAAAGGGGACATGACAATTGGAGCTTGGACGGCGGGAAAAAACAAAAATTCACTAAGGCATGAAACTTCGTTATCTAGTTAGAGGGTGCACACATCTCTAAATGGATACATGAAATGTCAAAATTAAGAATGTTGTTCAATACATAGGATTGTACTTGGTAAAGGGGAGATGTAGCGTTTTCAAGTTAAAAAATTGTGTTTCCAGAGAGAGAGAGAGAGAGAGCAAACATTAAATTTGTGAAGTTAAAATTGCTAATTCTGTATATTGGCACAATCTCAGAAGAGGGAGAACATGTTTTTCAAAACAAAAATTGATGTCCTACATAGCAATGCATGTTCCATAAAGAGATGTTAATAAACTTTTTTTTAGTGCCTAGTAAACTTTTTTTTAGTGACTTGTGATGGTAGAACGACACGGCCTCTGGCTCCACGTGAAACGCTTGACCTGGAACTATAAACCAGTGAGGCCACAAATGGGGGACCTCATCCCCTTATTACAGAGCTGAGGCCCAAACCCGTGAGCACAACAACCATGAGACAAACACCTTACATATTTCCCTTCAAAATAGCCATGGATGGATTCTTCCTAAAACCAGACAGTCCTGGTAAGTCAAAATTAAGGGATGAATGAAAAATAAATAGGAAAGTTCAGCTGTGGATAGTTATACGGTTTGGTCTCCTCTAGATTTAAGATTCATTAATTCAATGAAAACTGGTTAAATGTTGGTGTGGTATGTATTTCTGGAGTTTTTAGAACTTTCGTTTTGACATAATTACCAGTACACTTGATAAACAGGACAGGAGAAAGATTGAGAGTGATCTCTTTGGAGGAAACCTTCGAGGAGTTGCAGCAACAAATGCTTTAGAGCTTGGAATTGATGTGGGTAGCCTTGATGCAACCTTGCACCTTGGCTTTCCAGGCAGTGTTGCAAGGTTAGTAATTTGTCTAGCTATTTTAGGGGTTAATTCTCCGAGAAATTATAGTTTTTAATTGTGAATTATAACTCTATTGTTTTTGGTTACGTCTTAAATGCCAATTGAGAATATTTTGTAATTCAACTTGTATATTTGATTACAGTTTGTGGCAGCAAGCTGGCAGAGCAGGGAGGAGGGAAAAGCCCTCCTTGTCTATTTATGTGGGATTTGAAGGACCACTAGATCAACACTTCATGAGATACCCTAATAAACTGTTCTCAAGATCAATTGAACATTGCCAAGTGGATGCTTATAATAAACAGGTTAATATTCAAAACAAAATTTGAATTAGTTTTGGTGATGCACTAAATCCAGATCCTTCATATTGTGGTTATAATTTATACTGGAAAGGACACGTAAAATGACAAATCACATTTGTCATGCATGGCTTATTCTTAGTAGCTATATTATGCATTCATTGTGATTGGGAAATTCTTTTCTTTTTGGATTGTGATATGATACAGGTGGTGAAACAACATCTAGCTTGTGCTGCTTCCGAATACCCTATTCATGTGGAACACGATGAGGAGCATTTTGGTTCTATATTACGTGATGTTATTTTGGATCTTACTCAGAAAGGATATTTAAGTAGGCATTCCAATGGTGTACCAAATGATCAGTCTTTACACTACATTGGGCAGGAGGTAGCTGTTTGCTTTGTTTTTCTTATTAAGCATTGCATGGTACTTGTATCAGTTTTTGTAGTATGTACTTCTTGTAGTCACCAATACAATCATTGAAATATTTGTTTTTAAAATACAAAATACACATTAAAATTTGGCTTAAATTTTGATGATTAGAAATACCCTTCCTATGCTGTCAGTATTCGGGCAATAGATCCAGAGAAGTACAGTATAATAAATCAGTCTACAAATGAAGTAATAGAAGAAATTGAAGAAAGCAAAGCGTTCTTTGAGGTATGCCACTAAAAATAAGCATTCTTCATTCAAGAAATTTCGGACTGTTATATACACTTACGGCTTGATATTTGTCAAATTTCAAATGTGCATTACTGGTTATCCTTCTCATTGCATTATAGCAATAATTCAAACTTTTTTAGATATACCAAATATATCAATTCCTTGTATTTGAAATCATTGTGTTTTTAATGATGGATGTTTTTCTACTTTTTCTGTTGGTCCTTTCTCACTAGTTGTGTGCTTCTAAGATTGGTCCTTGACTAAAGAAAATATTATACAGGCAAGTATAGGAGGTTTATGAGGATGCTATTGTGTTTAAGTTGACTATCATTCCACAATTAATTATGATCTTTGTTTATACAGCTCTGAGCTATTTTATTTTTGTATGGTGTATACCTTTAGTAATCAAAGGTTAATTTGGCATTGGCTATTGCATTGGTCCTTATTTAAAGAAATTGGCACTGGTTGATTGTAATGAGCCTAACTTGGCCTCATCTTCAAACCCTCTAATTCTCGTCAATTTCTTGTGCAAATCATAAATTTGGTATTTGGTCAAATAGTTGGCAGGCAATCTATGAATGGTCTTTTGAGGAAATATAAATGGATGTTGCAACTACAAATAATAACTTTTCCA
>MU223075.1:292697-312053 GCA_018584345.1 Thuja plicata | reverse complement strand
AAGGATCTTAACAAAGTCTTTATTTATCATCCGCATTGAAGTACATTCATATTAGCCACAAGAACATGATGTTTCAACTACAAAGTACAATGCATATATAAACCTCGAAACGGTGCGATCAAACGTCACCACCCGTTCCCAACCGACGGAAGTAACGAACTGACGGTGGTAACCGTCGGACATACCCGACTAAGTCTGATACACGGCTAACAATGAACTTCACGGAGTAGTCTACTTCTCGAAGATTTATCTTCATTCTGGGTAGCATTAGATTCGTGTGAGAGAGCAAGATGTACACAAGACAACATTCCATTGCCACTATGAGTTCTTGGTCATGCCAACGTGCTAGCTACCTTCCAGTCCTGTATTAATCACATTTTCAACAAGCAGCTACGAAGGTTTTTGTTGGTGTTCTTTGATGGCATTCTTATTTCTTTTGAGAGTTGAAACCTCACAAGGGCTGAGAGATTCTACTCAATCTATGATAAGGAGGATCTTGACATCAGGCATGCATTGGCCATGTTTCGACAATACTTGGTTCGAGCGAGATTTGTGGTGAGAACTGATCATAACAGTTTGAGATTTTTCTTTGAGCAGGAGGCTTTGAACGAAAGGTAGTAGGAGTGGGTAAGAAAGATCTTGGCTTATGATTTTGACATTATGTGAAGGGGAAGATGAATGTGGTGGCCAATGCATTGTCTAAGAGACTCACCATATGCTCATTATAGTAGATTTTAGTTGACTGAAGGGCTTTTTTGTTGGTTGAGTATTCCTAGAAGACTTTTGATTGCTAGTTGATGGATGGTCAAATTCAAGATAATAGGTACAAGGTGGTGGATGATGTCATCTACTACAAGGAGAGGATTTGCCTGGTACCAGAGGTGAATATGTAGGAGAAGATCTTGAGGGAGGTTCATGATTCACTTTTGGCAGGACACTTAGGTTACCTCAAAACTTATAGGCAGATCCATGAGAGGTTTGCTTGGAAGGGACTCAAGGATAATGTGCTATAGTATGTTGAGTGCGCCACTTGTCAGCAGACTAATTCAAACCATACTCTTCTAGCTTGGTTACTTCAGCCCTTGTCGATTCCCAATCGGAAATGGGAGAGCATTTCAATGAACTTCATCACTGGAGTCCCCACTTCCCAAGGTGTAAGTTAAGGATTGTATTTATGTTGTGGTAGATTGGTTGACCAAGTATGCTCTTTTCTTCGCCATTCCCATGGAGTTTTAGGCGGTTCAAGTGGTAGAATTATTCTCCCGAGAGGTGTACCATTTGCATTGCCTTCTGTGGAACATAGTTAGTGATTGAGACAACTGTTTTCTTAGTGCCTTTCCTGTGGAGCTTTTCAGGTTGGTAGGTACAAAGTTGACTCTAAGTATGAGCTATCATCCTTAGATAGATGGTCAGACTGAGATTGTGAATAAGTGGTTGGAAGGCTATTTGATGAACTATGTAGCAGCGCAGTAGACAGTGTGGATTTGTTGGCTTCATTTGGGAGAGCACTACTACAACACTACCTATCATGTGTCAATAGGTATGTCGTCTTTCAAGGCAATTTATGGTTATGAGGTTGTATCATTTGTGGATTTGGCATTGGGAGGTAGTCAAGCACCGAGGGCCAAGGAGTGGTTGTAGTAGAGTTTGGATATCCTTTGATCCCTCAAGGATAATCTACAACAGGCCCATAATCAGCAAATAATGTATGCTGATTAGCATAGGATCGAGTGGAGCTTTGTGGTGGGAGATTTGGTCTATTTCTGATTGCAACCATATTGGCAATCCTCTTTGAAGAGGACTAGAGCCGAGAAGCTCAGATCTCATTTCTACAGACCATATAGGGTGATACAGCGAGTAGGAGAGGTTGCCTACCTGTTGGAGCTTCCAGATGGTAGTTGGATTCACAATGTGCTTCATGTTTCATGCCTCAAGAAGGCGGTTGGGCAACGTGTCACAGTTTGCGAGGAGCTTCCACCGATTGATGAAGAGGGTAGAATTTCGTTGGAGCTCCCAGATATCATTGATGTTAGGGAGAGGAAGCTGAGGTCACGCATAATCAAGGAGTACCTAGTTTGTTGGAAGGATTTTCCAGTTGAAGATGCCACGTGGGAGAGCGAGCAAATTTTGGAGTATCCAGTTTGTGATTACTTCAGGGCAAGCAATTCCAGGAAGGGGAGACTATCATGTCCCCTATTTAGGTCAGATATATTTTATTTTTGCAATTAATTCTTATGGTCCCCTGAGAGTTAATTGTCACACAAGAGGGTCCAATTTGCAATTAACTTTATGATCCCTCAGGACTTGATTGCTTCAACAAGGGGGCCCAATTAAAGGGGTGCAATAGTGCACCACTTTAATATTAAGTAGGATCTAATTTTATAATTTGAATTTGGGTGCCCACTTTTGGAACCGCCTCTCTTGTGATTCAGGACCTAGCCTTTCCTATTTAAGCAAGCTATTTGGTTGTTCAGGTTCATTATTGAGAGTTCATCTATTCTTGTGTCTATTATTCCAATTGATGAATTAAGCTTTGGTGAGTAGTTTTTGTGGTGAAATATCCTCCCTAGTCTATTGGTTTCTCCAATAAGGTGAAGTCGCTTCATGACCTTATTGGACTAACTGGAAATCTACTTGTTTGTAGATTAACACGCAATTGGCGACCACTTCATCACTTCCAACATTCAGCGAAGCACATAACAATCGGGTGATTCAAGGGCTGCGATTTCTAATTCTTATGATCTGGAGTAAATGTTTGGCCACCAGCTACAAACTACCATTATAACTGAAGGGAGACAATCAGACTTCAAGAGCAAACACCAGAATGATTTGCCATAGCAAGTGTTCAACAATATTGTCTCTGACATAATTGGAGGATTGACCCTACGGAGGTTTGAAGATTCATATCCACATTAGGAACAACACCAACAAATCGTGCATCACTCTCGGTTGAGCCTTAGACAACGATAACTATACTCAGCGATCAGGCAATATTTATATCCATACCATCATAGGCAGCTATCATACTTGCGATGTCTAGTAGATCACAAATGATATCAATCTCAGAGAGACATCCGCACAATCTCGGATCAACATACAAATGGACATACACCATTGACGACATCGATGCTCACACCAATATTGATACTCGATAGTGGTATTAAATGTCTTGGTAATCCGCAAGCCACATCAAACATTGGCTTAAACATATCATTGCGGAAACCATCATTTGGTGATTACCTTGCATCTGAACAATGCCATTACACGTGGATTGGGCACTTGGACTGCTTGATCAAACCTTTGTGATTTTGCCAATTGACCGATATCTTAGAGATTGAATTGCCTGGCAACAGAGCATAACACATACATTCTCAGTCTACTGATCATAGGCAAAAATCTCCTTGATAATTGGCACTGATAGATTGGCATTCACATACACAGTCATACTTGCAGTTATCAGCGACACATTGGCATCTTCCGATCAATTATATATTACAGAGGACAGAGATTGTGTAAAACATTATTGTCTTAGAATTGTATTGTCTGTATCCACACATACCAATGCAGATAGCTATCATGAGAAGGCCCATCGATATTTATATTGCTGTCTTTGGTGTACACACTATATGATAACTGAAGTTGGTTTCTGATTTCTAATCATTCATTGTCTATCATTGTGTTTTTGGGTCAATTCTGTGCTTGGAACATTACACTCTCTTCCTATCTTTTTGTCCTCTTCTTCTCACAAATTGGAAAAATAGCAAAATAAGTGTGTTTGATGTATTTCATTCTAAGGGTGCTTGCTTTAGGTTTAGAGTTTTGAAAAGGCATGTGGGAGCATTGCGGGCCCACCCTTTTGAATGTGCAATTTTTTTTTCTTAAAATTTATTGACTATCAGGAATGGGTGGTTGTCTCGAAGAAAATTGGGGATGGCTGGCCATCCCAATACAGTTGACGAATATCATATACATCACAGCCAGCCATGACTGAACATTCACCACCCACCTCCAGGGCAAATTTGGGACATTGCTTGTCTGAATAGGGAGATGAGAACAGCCTTGGGGCATTTCCAAGGCATCCTTGCATCCCCAAAACAGGAAAGGGAGAGCGACAACTGCAAAAGACCTAGGGATGCATCCTTGTGTACCATTGATAAGAATCGTATTCCTTCAATACGGATTTTAGAGATTCAGGCATCCTATAATTTTCCTGCTCAGCATCCCAAATCTGATCCTACTCTCCATGCAGCTAAAATAGGAGTTGTACACATTAGAAGACATTTGTGTTTCTTTTATTAATTCATATGATTTTTTTTTATCACCTATACCTATATACAGGTATGAGGACATAATATAAAAATTACTGCCTCTACACCCGAGGGGTCAAATGCAAGATGGAAACACTTTATATTTTCTATTTGCTCTTTTCCTAGCTATTGGTTTGATAAGCGCTTGTAACTATTAGTATAGTTTGTTATTTCTAGGTTCTTTGCTTTTGCTGGTGCTGATAGTCCAATCCGTCTTCTAATTGGACAATGTTACTGTATGAAAGAATATAATAAACTTTTGCTCTGTACTCTAAATCCATGTCATGTTCTCTAGTTTAAGAAAATATTTATCACCAGTAGTTGTTGCAGCTTATTGTTGTTGGTTATCTTAATAATATAAAAATTACTGCCTCTACACCCGAGGGGTCAAATGCAAGATGGAAACACTTTATATTTTCTATTTGCTCTTTTCCTAGCTATTGGTTTGATAAGCGCTTGTAACTATTAGTATAGTTTGTTATTTCTAGGTTCTTTGCTTTTGCTGGTGCTGATAGTCCAATCCGTCTTCTAATTGGACAATGTTACTGTATGAAAGAATATAATAAACTTTTGCTCTGTACTCTAAATCCATGTCATGTTCTCTAGTTTAAGAAAATATTTATCACCAGTAGTTGTTGCAGCTTATTGTTGTTGGTTATCTTAATGTTGATTTCATTGGTAATGTTGGCATTGCAAGATTCTTTGTGCAACTGATTCAACCTTGATTTTATTGCATGTCTTGCATGTCTTTCCATCTCTCTTGTGTCATTAGTGCATTTAAACTGTTATATAAGGCAAAGCTTGATTGGAGCTATTTTATTTTGTTAATCTTTGTAACATTCTTCATTCTGAAGATGCTGTTTATGTACATTGGTACATCATTTTCAGAATGGACATCTTTGTCTTTGGTAATAGCTTATTCTCTCCTTACCCATGCTCAAATTTCAAAATCCCAGGAACCTCCATTATTATTTCCACTTGGCATTTCTTTGCATGGCGTGATTGAAATTGAACATTCATAGAAATTTGGATCTGTTTGCAGGTGTATGAAGGTGCTGTCTACATGCATCAGGGGAAGACATACCTTGTCAAGAGTTTAGATCTTTCTGCAAAGATAGCTATGTGCCAAGAGTCAGATTTGAAGTACTATACCAAAACTCGTGACTTCACGGATATTCATGTAATTGGTGGTGACCTTGTGAGTGCTCCAAATTCCTGATTTCTTTTTCCTTCTATTTGTCCTCATAACATTATGTAAAGGAAATGTCAAGTAGAAACTTAGCCTTCAAAATACCTATATCAATATTTTGCAAATTGTTTGTAACCAAGTGATTAAATGATTGTTTGCAACCAAGTGACGGTTTAATCTTGGCATTAAATGCCTGATTTTCTTCCATAGCCGACCCATACTTTTGTCCTTTCCATCAAATTTGTGTGACTTCTAAGGCAGATCGGAGGTCTCAGCCTCATGTGGCAAGGTCAAACATGACGTGCAGATTTTACATGACCATGTGGTAATGCCAAAACAATGTGCGGAAATCTTATGCTCATGTGTCAATGGGGTGTGGAAACTCAACCTCTATGTGGCAAGTGGAAATGAGGAGGCTGTGGCAAGCGAAAATTTCACCTCCATGTGGCAAGTGCAGAAATCTGGCCTTCATGAGTCAAGTGCGGAAATAAGAGGCTCAAGTGGCAAGCAGAATTGAGAGGGTCCAGTGGCAGGGCAGAACATAAAATATAACATTTAAGTAAAAGTCACTTATACTTTAAGTTATATTTTCTGTATATATTGTTGGGACGTTTGAGAGTGGTTTCAGATTCGTAGGAGTTATAATGGAGATTTTAGATTTTGGAAGATCCTAAAAGATTTCACTCAGCCAAATTTCAGGAATCAACACGCTTCCATCAGTGTTCTTTTTCAAGTTAAAACTTCATCTCTTTTTGCTTTGCATCTTTCACTCCATCCTTTTACACTTTGGTTAATTCCTTTCATCACAAATCTCTTAACTTTTAATTCCACATCCTTGACTAGCTCAGCAGAGCTCTCACTCATATCCTTGACTGACTCGACCCCCTAGTGCGCCAATGTTGCTCAAACTTGATTCTTAGACTCGAAGACTTGAAAATTGCCACTAAACTAAGACTACCTAGGACAACTAAGCGAAAAGAGGGGTCCCTGATTTGCCATGGGGCGATGGTGTGAAAACCTCACAACAGGTCCCACCGCCAAGACCAAATTAAGATCTTCAGAACCACATTGAACCCCATGGCGCACATCATTTTCTTGATTACATCCACATATGGCCTTTTTGGCGACAGAAACAGTAAAGAAAACCAAAACAAAAGTGTTTTAAAGCTGCCCAGATGTCTTATGCAGTGTGAGTCTCTCACAAGGACTCCCGAATCCCGACCCCAGACTCACGTGAGTCTGAGGCCGGAGGCTCGCTAGTCTCAAACCAGGACTCGGTTGGACTCGGCTTGGGAGTACATGGTGAGTTGACTTAGCCCGCCATAGGACTCACGAGTCCCGCCGAGTCCATGGAAAATCCCACGAGTTTACATTCCAATGGAGGGACATTATTCTTTCATCGATTGTTAAATTGAGTGACCAGGTCCTACTTTCTTGTCTTCTTTTAAATTCTTAAAGAACATTGAATATTTGCAATCCAGTCCTCCTCTTGAAGGATAGTTGGTCGAGGGGGAAACAAGGTTGCATTACACAACTTATGAGAGAAATGCAATGTAACCCGGGGACGCGCACCCGGCCCAAAACCTTGAAGTACCTGGTATCGGGATGTTCCCGGGATGGGTACTTCGCATTGTTTACCGTATAGGTAAATGAATGCACACAGACAATAGATAAGAATAGCAGAACTCCTTATATTATTCGCATATGCCAAAGTCATTACATTATGCCAAGATGATGATTACAATGACCTTGAAGGGTGTACATATACTAATCCTGGAGGCCTTTCGGAAAGTTCCCGAAGGTCCTGTCGGCTACATGACACTAGTCTACCCGTCGGCTAATACAAGCCGACTACATCATCCCCCCCAAAAAAGAAAAGTCGTCTCCAGACGACGTACACAAAAAATAACAACTCAGACTCTTCATGAACCAGAGTACCCCTACCGCCGCTCAAGCACCGCCGTACCGCAGCCACACCTGTCCCCGCACCCCTTGGGTACTCCGATACTCGGGTACTCTGGGACTGTACTTGGGTACTCTGGGACTGTACTTGGGTACTCATTTTGATATCAATCATGATTCATATCATGCTACTCATTGTAATCATGATCATCTTTATGAAATTTCATATTTGAACAATGAATTTTGAATCTTTGATAGAATCATAGAACTAACATAATTTTATGATTATCATGTTACTATGAGTCTATGAGTATGTATGTTACTATCATCTATGTTACTATGTTGAATGTTCAATGGCTCAGATTCATGTTGCAATTTTCAATTTTGCTATGTTCAAGTATTTCAAGATTCCAAGAACCAGTTTGGTATATTATATTGAAACATCATTTCATAATTAGCATTTCAAGTTCTATATGTATAGAATGCAGCACCCCTGCCCCCTCCCCCCCACCCCTGCCGCCGTCCCCCTGCCGTACCGAAATTGAGGCCCATTTTTTCCCCGTACCCGTAACTCGTCCTGGCGTCTCCCCGTCCCAACGTACCTCCGCGTTGGTGTTACACTGGAGAAATGTCTTCAATTGGGAGAGCAATTATGAATGGAACATGAATAACTCATACAAATTACTTAATGTTAAATGTCCCAAATAGAGCAAACAAGTAATTAATGCTCCTGTAATACGAATAGAGATCACTATCATGCCCTTTCCTCCCTAATTACTTAGTTCTTCACTATGATAAACTAAGATTATCCGATAAATGAGAGTGACAACAAAAGTAAGAGTAAAAGAAACACGAGCTCCTAGCCTACCTACCACTACCTCTATAGCGGCCATGGGCAGGCTGTGATGACCCCTTTTCCAGGATAAATTTTAATAATAATGAGTTAAAAATTATAAGGTTAAATAAATAATAAATATAATAATAGCTTCGATATGATTGACATACATATATATATTATTACTATCATATTAATCGTACTCGATATACTTGATTACATACTTTATATTTAATATAAAGTGAATCAGTTGACAAAGCTGTTATATCGACCGTAGTCAATGTCTTATATATGTTATGCATAAGCTACGATAACTATCGTATGATAGTTAGCGTAACACATTAATATGTGTTACGATAACTATCATACAATAGTTATACGTAACACATCAATGTTACATAACAACACTTAACCTTGTGGATTATCGGTACTTTATGATACGTTGTTAGCCGTAGTACTTACTTTATGCCGTGCTAGTTATATTATGTGTATCCCGACGGTACTTAGTTACTACTGGACGACGGTTGGGAATCGGTGGTGACGTTTGGTCACACCCCTTTGGGTTTTATATAAGCAATGTACTTTCTCTTCGGAGATATAATATAATAGTGACTAATGTGGATGTACGCAAGTTACGAATGATTAATGAAAGCTTTGGTACTCTCTGATCTATCTTATGTCATTTGTATTCCCTGTATAATGTCTATGCATCAGTAAATCAGGTTACCCCAGTGGGTAAACATTTGGCGCCGCTGCCTAGACGTACTCAGGAAGAGAAGAACTGGATGACGTACGTGCACTATGGGCCTACCAGTTGGTGAGATTAACCAAGAGGCCGACGACGCATGGATGAAGCTCTACTAAGGAGAAGACACTACAATGAGGAAATCACTCAATTGAGAAGTGTTGGAATAAAACGACATGAATGAATAAAAGTGTTTTTTTTAAAAACATAAAAAAAATTGATGTGTTGATTATTGCCCTGTGGAGAAGTGAGCAAAGAATTTATGCCCAATCAATTGAATAAAAATAGAAATTTAAAGAAGGAACTCGAGGAGGAAAAGCCGCTAGAAAAGCCCTACTCGCACAGCAGTAGGTCGAGCGAAGGGAGAGATTCAGAAGACGCGCCGAAGGACTATCGAAGGAAGTAAGTGAAGGCGAGGGTTTGGAGGAATCTGACCGGGAGGTCGGAAGAAGTGACGAGGACCGCCTAGAGGAAACAAGGAGCTTGTTCGGGTTCTTAACCTTAACCCCACGGACGGAAGCAACAAAAGTCTAAAGGAAGGAAGAAGAGGAAGCCACACGGAGGGAGGCTCAGGATACTGCTGCCGCTGAGAGTATCGAAGTGACAGAGGGGCACGGGGACCACAGTAGCCCACCAGGCTTGGACAATTCCAGTAGTTTGGGGACATCAAGTGGTACGTTACCAAACATTTCCCAGGTACTGACGCCGGCAGTACCATCCCAAGCTGCAACACAACCCGTGCTGTAAACACAGTCGGCACCTAGAAAAGTAAACATAGCGACTAACAAGGAGAAGTTGTCGAAGTTCCATGGTGATGGAAAAGAGGATCCCGTCTGACATTGCAGCACATGTCAGACAATTTGGTCTGCGAATGGAGTCGCTGACCAGGCGAAGTGGATGAAACAGTTTCCGACAACCCTCCGAGGGGTAGCAATCGATTGGTACTCTGACTTAGACAAAACCGGAGTGACCAGCTGGGACACATTGAAGAAGGTATTCAAGAAGGAGTTTCGGCTCTTGAGAGACGATAATGAAATCGTATCCGAAATATATGGAACTGAGCAAGGGAAAAAGGAGACTGTGCGGGCGTACGGCCGCTGGCTAAAGGAACTAGTGGGAAAGATGGAGAGTCAACCAGCCGACGGCTTGATGAAAAGATGGTTTGTAGAAGGGATGAAATCGAACCTCCGGAGGAAGATGAATATAGTTCCTCCCACCTCGTACGACGATGCATATAATCGGGCTATGGACCTGGAAAGTGAGCACAAGACATCGAAAAAGAAGATAAGTAAATCCTCTTCGTCGCCCGATGACACTTCCGAAGAAGAAAGTAGCAGTGATGATGGATCGAAGGTCACGACGCTCCAAAAAGATATGGAGAGAATGTTAAAAGAATTCAAGACAATGAAGGGGGGTGCAAAGACGACGAACTATGGTGCACAGACTGCAAGGAGAATAGCCACACCAAAGGCTCTTGTCCAAAAAAAGCATTCTGTGATATTTGCCAAGTTATGGGTCACTCCGTCAAGGAGTGTTCGTACAACATGAAGTCACGAAGTGCACAAGTATTGTTCACAGAACAGGCCACAACGTCCGCACTAGCAAGCACCTCCCAAGAAACAAACACCACGGCGTCATCCGGAGGCTACCGGGATAACAGGTGAGGGGGAAATAATAACAGTAATAACAATAACAATCGAAGCCGCATCCAGTATGACGCCAAAGGGAGACCTATCATCCATTGCAAGGCCTGTAGCCAATGGGGGCACTTCGCTCGTGACTGCAAAGAGGAGGGTGCTTCCCCACAACACTTGTGTAAATGGTGTGGTCCCGGCGACCATGACGATGCACACTATCCGAAGGGAGTGAACTTCATAGACATTGGTAATACCGTGCTCGTACTTACAAGGGGCCAAGCGAAGAAGGCCACATATCCGGATTCCCGTACAGAGACGGAGAGGGCACGCGAAGCAAAAGAAACAATTGAGAAGGAGATGGCCGCACAACGGAAGAGCACCCAGGAAGCTACCAACACCTCACGCATGAAGGCGGAGGAAAACATCCTAAGGCAGGTATTACAGACGGAGGTGCCGGTAAAACTCCAGGACCTCCTGGAGACCATACCTCAATTAAGGACGGCTATCCTTAACACGACACCATCACAACCTTGTCAGGTACCCGAAACTTCTCCAAGTCCTACCGCAGATCCTATGTTGCTGGCCGTGAATAGTGGGCGTCACCCAGCTGTGGTCGAGATGGGTATCCTTGGCACCACTCTCACAGACACCATTGTAGATGGAGGGTCCGGAGTAAATGTACTTCCGAAGGAGACATGGAAAAAGTTGGGGAAACCCACACTATGGCCTTCGATATTCAGCCTGTTGGGAGTGGACCAGCATGGCATCAAACCCATCGGAACCCTCATGGCTCAACGCGTGATGATTGGGACACAGCCCTTCGTACTCAACTTTGTGGTGATCCCACTAAAGAAAAAGGGGTACGATGCTATTTTGGGACGAGGGTGGCTCGCCTTGGCGAAGGTGAACCACAACTGGAAGTGGAACACGCTCACCATGGAGATTGTCGGGAGGAAGTACGCGATTGATCTCTGCACGCAAATGGTGAGCGAGGAGTTAGCATCTTCGGACTCAGAATCCGAAGGAGAGCAATTGGGAGAAGACGGAGGGCAAAGAAGAATGGAGCCTAGTGACGAAGGGGTGTTGGAGTTGGAAGAATGTTCTGGGGATGATGGAGATTCAATGAATGACCTCTTTCATTGGCAAATGGAAGATTATGAGTTCTTTACACCATCTTGTAACATGCTAAGCATTAGGGAGGAGGAAACCACCCCCGCGCACCAGTTGACGAAGGAAGAACCCATCAAATACCAAGAGGTAAAATCAAAGGAGAAAAACCTCGGTGATGACGCTCGTGTCGGAGATGGTTGGAAACCTGTGGCTGCAGCCTTCAAAATCTTTATTCTCCTAATTTACGGGAGAGAGATCGTGGTTCCGATAGAATTTATGGTTCCAAGCATTGGGATCGCCATTGAAAACAGACTCAACGACATGGAAATCTTGAGGGAGTGGCTGCACACTCTTAATAAATTAGATGAAAGAAGAATGATAGGCCAATGGGCAACTGAGGTTGCACAACAACAGAGAAAATACAAGCACCTTCATCGGGTGAAGTTTACACTCGGTCAGTTGGTATTGAAGTTTAATGGGCGAAATGAAATTAAACCTGGCAAATTCAAAGCAAAGTGGCTAGGCCCATATAAAATTCGGGAAGTTGTCGCGAATGGGGCAGTGAAGTTATGGACACCCGACGACCAGGCGATTCCGGACATAGTCAATGGGTCAAAATTGAAAATTTATCATGAACGGCTAGACAGAAGGCCCTGATCGTGTTCCGAGAACGATTAGACTTTTTAAAAAAAGAAAATGTAAAAAAAAAAGAAAAAAGTGATCGTACGGTACCGTACGACCTGGTGCCATACAGATATGTACGGTTGTACGGACGAAAAGAAAACTGAAGTTATAAAACCGTATGGCCTATGGTTGTATGGTTCATTCCCAAACATAAAACGCAGAATGTACGACAAGCTTAGGGAAGGATTCAATTGCCGTACGAGCCGTACGGATTCAGGAAAGGTGGTGACGCCAAGTTGCAGCCAGCAAGGCCGTACGACAAGAAAGTGTAGTAAGGGAGGCCGTACAGTACGACATTCAGTAAGAAAAGTGTGACCGTACGACGGCCAAGGGGTTGCAAGTTAGATCACACTCCACCAAACGTGTAGGAGAAGCACACCGTACGACCGTACGGACTTCTCAGAGATCATAAAGGCTATCGTACAGAGATTTCAGCATGGTAAACAAAAGCCGTACGGTGGGAAGCATCAGAGACCAGCAATAAGGCAGCCATACGGTAGGAGAGAGCATTAAGATTGTTGAATGTAAGTGGTACCACAGTTCATTCGGTACGGCCAACACGGAAGAGGGAATGGTGAAGCATGACCGTACAGACTGGAGTATTACATACGGCTCCACTCATTTCGAACAATAGAAAGTAAACTAAGTGCCAGACAATCCTGCAGGTAGTTAGGGAAAGACAAACGAATATATTTGCATTTAAAAAAAAAAAACGACGACAAATAAAGAACAGTTCACATCGAATAACATATGGCACCGAAGGAAGGACATAAGCAGGTAGTGAAGAAAACATAGTTATTGGGCATTTGCACAAGCACCATAAGCGGTTGGTAGAAAGAGTATGGCATCGGAAGAACATCACGAAAATGGTGTGCCCCATGTACTTCTGTGTGGGTTTGAAGGTGCTAATTTGGACATAAATATGTGCAACTTGAAAATGCTGGAAATTGTGACTGTGTTCCATAGGCGAGAAAACAACGATGGGTAAACAACATCAATAATTTTGAAAAATGATTCCATTATGTTGTATTTATCAAACGAACACTTAGTCAATCCTAGGCAGCGATGTTATATAATTTAAGATTATGTCAGCACGTGATCATTGATTAATACGAAGGAAATTGAAAGCAAACATAATCAGGGATTATGAACAACGGTAATACTTAAGTAGTGTTGGAATATATAACAAAGCAATGTTATTGTTTAGAAAGTCAAACTTTGTCTTATCCATGACAAGTCAGCAATAAAAATGCCACCTCAGTTGCCAATATAAAACAGCGACTAGTAAAGACATACCTCCAAAGAAAGGGTGCGATGATTAAGTGGGAAGAGGCAGGTCTATTTCAAGGAAGATACCTTTAAGAAGATATAAAGGGGAAGACTGAAACATGATTGGGAGGGCATGGAATACAACTTACTTTCCCTCTTTACCAATTAAAGATCAATAACTTAATATTACCTCTTCTTATTCCAATATGCAATGAGACCAGCACGCTGAACCAGAATATCGATAAGCAATCAGATAATCTTATGATATTGGCAAAGTACCCATGATCAATACAATCTGCACTACTGAATTAAAGCCATACTTTCAACTTCTATTACAACCCTCGTATAAAGTACTACCTATCCATGATATTGACAGGATTGTGTCATCAAGTCATTCATACTGCAAGTAGGTTTTGGATATAACTTTAATTGCACAAATCCATACATATATACAAGATATTTAATCCTATAATATTAATGTTGCTCTATCAAACATCCAAGTGGTAATTGACAGTCATTCTTGTATAGCATCAAGATAAGCTCACCTTGCATTAATCCGTTGAAGAATATTGTTATTATACATTGGTGGCGAACTAAGGAATTGAGTACAAGTCAAAGATTAAAAGAAGTCTTTTGTAATTGAATTTCAAGAGATCAGTCCTAAATCCTAAAGGATCTTGGAGGGGACATTACATAGGCCTACCTTTCCCTTGGCTAGATAGAAGAGCTGATACCAAATAGAGCCCACCCAACCAAGCCCTTTAGATATTAGGGCCCCCCTGCCTTCCCTACCTTTAAAAGTGGGTGGGCCCATCCCTACCTCTAGGACAAATACTAAATGGATGGATGCTACAAGCTGAAAGCCCTCAAGGGGCCCCCTATTATAAAGGGGTGGGGGGTGCTCTGTACCATCCATTTTCTTTTTAAATGGGTTAGCTTCTCTTTTCAAATTCCCAGGCATTGTTGCTAAGAACAGTTCAGACTTAGAGTCTTTTGAATAGATGTTGGTATGGAGACAATTGTATGCCCTTTGATTTCAAGGGCTTCATTTCACTTGCTAATGTCATGTGTAGGGGCTTTCTCATGTTTGATATGATAAAAAGGAAAAAAGAAAAATTATACAGGTGATAAGGATCATCAAGCAATTTTGCAGATAAGATATGTAATGTACACTGTTAGCTAGGTGTCCACATTATAAATATGGTGTGAACATCTTAATGATTTTAATTTTTTCATGGGATCTTATTATTTTATGGTTGCTCACGATAGGATATGCCAAATATCCTTGTTCTCCTATGTCTGACTATGCAGGCATATCCACTTAAAATTTCAGAACCAGAGAATAGAGCAACTACTGCTCAAGCAAATCTGTGCAAAGTAACTACAAAGTGGATTGGCTTCCGTCGTATTTGGTGCAGGAGCAATGAAGTTTTTGATACTGTGGATCTTTTTCTTCCTGAGTACTCATTTGAATCACAAGTTAGTCAGGAATTCTATAATTCAGATAGAAAATTTCCAATCTGCAGTACAAACATTGTTAAAAAATTGTATAAAAATAAATGAGTTATAAATTCAAACTTTCCAAATATTGGCAATTATGTCATCTGTCTCATTTATTTTTGGTGTTTCTGACAGGCAGTCTGGATACGAGTGCCACTTCAGATCAGAATGGATATTGAAAAGCAAAATATTTCTTTCCGGGCAGGCCTGCATGCTGCTTCTCATGCATTGCTCAACATAATGCCATTGTAAGAAACAATATCTTTCATGTGTCAAGAGTTTCCTTGACCAACTTAAGATATTTGTGTGTACCTATCATACTTTCCATTGTAATTTTCTTTCTATCTCCATCTTGAATATCCACCATGCAAATCTGGTTTTACTAAGTTTTTTTAGGAACAATCTAAATAGAATGGCTTGTCAGTACTTTGTGGGTCACACCATTGATTGGAATGTTAATCATTGTAAATCTGTAGGTATATTATGTGCAATCCTTCAGATTTAGGAACAGAATGTGCCAATCCACATGATAGCCGTTATTTCCCAGAGAGGCTCCTGTTATTTGATCGCCATCCTGGAAGCATTGGCATTGCGCCACAGGTATTGTAAACTCTTGCAGCACTTCCTTCCCTGTTCAAATGATGTTTGAATCCCTAGGATTGGCAGTGAGCCAATTGTTGTTTTGAACAATAATCTGGAAGCCATGCTTTAAATCTGTATTTTCTGTATTTCAAGGGTTTTCTTTGAAAATTTAATTATAATTATATCAATATGTGATATTATCCAGCAGCACTTCTGTCCTTTTTGATGTGATGTTTGTTGCATTCCTTATCATACAGTTCAAATTTGTGAGGTTCAGATTTGAACATATTAGCTGCAATCATGCTTTAAATCCAGGTTATGTCACTTGAGTTTTATTTTAAGAACCTGTTTTCAATAATATTTGGTATTTTTATTTTTCTTTCCTCTAAATTTTCCAGAAGGAAATATCAGGAAGAAAAATGCTAGTGCATATTTTCCTCTATTAACTCCATGTTAACAGATAAAAGATGAGATAGTGCTCGTAGATACACCTCAAGTGCATGCTTGCGTGTTCTAACTTGGGCAAACCACAAGAAGTCTTATCTTAGTGTGGAGGGGAAAAATCTGTCAACAGAGCAATTAGACACAAGAATTTCTAGCCCTATTTCTGTAAGCACCATGAATAGTATAATGGAAAAAGAAACAGAAAGGAATAGCTCACAGTAAAGTTCAAATGGTGTTGGTAAAGGAATAAAGTCAAAACATTATAATATTTTTGTGCGTATAATATTGAGTGTTTCTTCGAGTTTCCAGGATGCAGGGACAGAATTTTTTTTCCAAATTTTGGGGATGGGGAGCAGACAGCTGCATAATAATATATCTAATAAACACACACACACACACACACACACACATGTTATAAAGAGAAATACATGTAACTTATAATTCAAATTGATAATCACTTGTCTTAACTTAAACTAAAGTTAAACAATGTGAAGGTCCAATTCAAATTGTTGAATTGTATATTAAAATGACAAGATGTAATAATTATGAATTTGAATATCAACAATCATTCATGAATCATAATAGTAGCTGAAAATTGGAATCTATTTCAAGTTGAAATATTCAAATAAGTTACAAGCTGAAAGCTCAAAGTACCAACTAAAGTCTCATTGTACACGTGATTAGCATCAAAATGGCAAAATTAAATTGCCAAAAATAATATCCATAGCTCTTTTTGTTTGAGCATAAATCTCAAAAGTTAGAATCATCACCATTGATAATTGAATATGTAGGAAACTCCTCATCATTGGAGTATCCAAAAGCAAGTGGAACTATTTCCTCCAATCTCATCTACATATCATTGTCATCATCAAGTTATTGTGGCTTCTCAGGCTCTGCCTATAGTCAAGTGTCTTGTGATCAATTAGATGCAAATCACTATGTACTGAAATGAGTTCTTCCACTCTTGCGAAGGTAAGTTTGTTCCTCTTTAGAGAGTGGATAAAGCTATATGCGGACAAATTCCTCTCAGCAATAGAGGAACTAAAATCGTATGAGAGAAGACAAATGGAAATGTGTGCAATTATCCTAGAGGTTCATTCCTCGTGATTGGAATTGCCAAAATCCAGTGGAACTATTTCCTCCAATCTCATCCACTCATCATGGTCACATCAAGTTATTGTGGCTTCTCAGGCTCTCTCTATAGTCAAGTGTCTTGTGATCAATTAGATGCAAGGCACTATGCACTGAAATGAGCTTTTTCGCTCTGGCGAAGGTAAGTTTGTTCCTCTTTAGAGAGTGAATAAAGCTATATGTGGACGAATTCCTCTCAGCAACAGAGGATCTGAAAACCTACAAGAGAAGACAAATTGCAAGTATGTGCAACGGTCCTAGAGGTTCATTGATTGCCCATCAATAACTGGCGGGACTTGTGCCAAAATGTGCCTGCCAATCCTTTTCAGAGTCTTGCAGCCATCTAGTTCTATAAACTAATCCATTAAACTAATGAAGTTTCCTCTAAATTATACATTTTTTAAAAGCCTTCATGAGGCCATACCTAACTTCATGATCATTAATAGGATGAATTCTACTAACTCTTTTTACATACCATTTTGGACTCAAAGCATATGCAGCCATGTGTACATAGTTGTTCAATGGGTTAAATATGTTCATTTTCAACTCTATGGTGGGATCTTAGAAATGGCGGCCTTCATTTGGCCAAGCATGCTATCAATGCACTCATAGATCTCTCGAACACTAGGAGTATCAAGTTCCCCAAATTTGACAACAATGAAAACAAGTTGTATAAGAGATGTGATGGATCTCACATTCAACTATAACATATCACCATGCACAATTTCTTTCACCCTCTTCCCCTACTTAGTCTTTGACTGCTTCCACTTATCCAATCTTGTATCATAATCACAAGTTGCAACAGTGCTTGTAATTCAAGCATCCTTTCTAGTAGAATAGAATATGAAGAAAATTGAGTCTCAATTGGTTTCAGGATTTCTTTCTTTGGAGAGGTCCAAAACAATGCTAATGAGGTGTGGTTGGTGCAAACAAACATTTGCACCTCCCTTGCATCTACCACTACTTGAATGCATTTTTATAGCATGCACACAAGGGGTCTCACAGTAGTGCTTAATGAAGATTGAATCAAGATATTTACTTCCCTACAAACATATGCCACAATAGTAATCACTTACACTAATTTTGAGGCAAACCTTCTCTCCTAAGAAATCAATTGCTCACAAGAAGTAAGGTTCATCAACGAATGTAAGTATAATGTTGATGAGTGGGTGATGTCTAATATCCATTCACCCATCCATGATTATGTTGCAGTCACGTGTCACCCATTTGATCGTCCTCTCCTCCATTAACATGTTAACCTTGGAATAACCATTTTCCAAGAGAGTGGTTCTCAATCTAGTCTTGTTAGGATCCACATAACCAGGGCCAGCTTTGCTTACCTTGTCAAGCGTTTCCTTGTACAAAGGAGACTGAACAACATGAAAAGAAATCTTGTTACGAAAATGGAAATTGGCAGTGGTCACATCTACAGCCTCCCTTTCACATTAAACATATATGTGATTGGGTTCAAAGAGGATGAACATGTAGCTTTCCGTTTGCCCCTTGATTGATTGCATTCAACTCAAATGATGGAAATGAAGGTGGTCTACCCAAACCTCCTTGTATACTAGAAACTAATGATTTAATGATTTTCCCTTAAAATAATTTGATCATCTCAGCCCTAATTTCTGTTAAATGTTACCTTGGAAAGTGCCTTTCGAAAATATTTTATGCCCACATCTTTCAAAAGGGTAATGTGCCCCTCCCCCCTCTTTTGCGTTAGTTTTCTAAGTTTCTAACGCGACCATTTATTTTCCATTCACTAATGCAAACATTGGTGACGAGATTAAATCTGGACCGTCCCTTTGTGCTAATCGTCATAGTCCAACGTTAGGGTTAATGCTTTTAGGCTTGTTAGTGGAATTTGAATGAAAAAGGAGTGGCGGCTGGGGCATTAGAAAGAAAATCGAATGAAACAAAAAAACGGTTCTTTTGCATAGATAACAACAGTATGAGTACAAAGTCTTCTTAGCAGCCACTTGTATTGATACAACATATATATATATATATATATATATATA
>MU223075.1:276733-292607 GCA_018584345.1 Thuja plicata | reverse complement strand
GATGATGGGGGAACCGGGGGGGGGGGGTGTATATAGTATATACTATACATGTGGTACTTAAAATGCTAGTTATGAAAAGATGTATAACAATATAAGACAGATGTAAAATAGTAAATTAGAATTAGTAAATAGTAAAATACTTGAATGTTGCATTGAACATTGAACAATAAAATTTTAAATAGTCAAATCAGCAAACGGAAGAGTTCTATTATATAATAGATATCAAAAGTATGAGTATCTAATCATAAAGATGATTACGTTGAGTAGCATGAAATGAATATCAAAACAAGTACAAACTACAAAATCAAAATGCTAAGGCCCAAAATGTAGTGAAAAGAAAAATGAATAGAAATAAAGCTTGACAGTGTTTTGAAGGAATATAACACAAGAGATGGGCACCACATACCCCTAGGGTTAGACTTAGAATAGAACCCATAAAACAAATAAAAAAAGTTTTTATTTTTAAAATGCACTTTATTTAGCTGCCGTTACGGGGGACGCCTGGGAGTCCTATAAGGGGTCGAGGGACGTTGTTCCCCCCCCCATCCCCTTCAGGGATGTCGGGACGTCCCCACATTTCCGGCGGACGATGGTGATTTGGGTGGCACTGCTGGGGATGCTGGAACGTTGTCCCCACGTCCTTGGTGCGTCCCCGTTCCGGGAACATTGGGGTTTTTTTTTTTGGGGGGGGGATGCGTCTCTGCAGTGCACTGATATATATATATATATAAGCATAAATTAATACTGGTTCCAGTTCGATTTATGCAACACTGATGTTGCACTGCTGAAAGTCTTTCGAAGTCAGCAGAAGAGTATCATAGTTCTGAGCTAAGTAATTTCTGAGAATATTAAGAATTTTGTTTTACTGTTGTAATGACTTCTAAAGATCTTTTCTAATAAAATTGCTTTCTTCTGGGTTTTTCCCTTCGGGGGTTTTATTCGTGAGCATTAGCTCAAACAACTATGTCATCCTTAAGCTTGGCGCGTGTTTCATTTTTGTGCTTTAAGATCTGGTGTTTTAGTATCTATGTTCATGTTGTTTCAAGCTTTGAATTTTACTGTTTACGCATTGCAAATTTTGCCATCTCACAGTAAACCAGTTGGGCATGAAACTGAATAACATGTGAAAAGCGTAGATCATATATTGTGAAAGAGAACAGTGCTGTTAAACACATCTTTTCCACGTAAACTTAACATGGTATCAGAGCTACCAGAGGCATAAGGGTCTACAACTACCAGAGGCGTAAGGTTTTGAAATTTCACATTAAACCAGTGTTACCTGAGGACTTGTTTCCGGCATAATTTGACCCGTCCCAGAAACGGGGATGTCCTGGAAACTCGGAAACTTTCGGAAACCCATCCCGTGGTTGTCCCATAAAATTAATTTAAATATGTTTGAGTTTTGATAATTTGTTTGACTTCCACTCTCATGTGAGCTCTCAATTTAAATTATTTAACACAAATCTTATATATTAAGGTTCTATAATGTATATAAGCATGCTTTATCCATGTTTTCTTATGAATATTTAAAATTTCCCTATGAATTTTAAAATTTCCCTATTTTTTATATTGTTGTACACACTGCTGTCCCCTGCTCCAGGGAAAAAAAAAACGTCCCAGAAACCCGTTTCCCTGTTCCCCATACCCCTGTCCCGGAAAGTCGGGGTAACATAGCATTAAACTTAGATTCATAAATTTGACACGACAAACCTGTTACAGAGAGAAGGATTTGCAGTTTATCCTTGCTGATTGGTTTTCTTCAGAGAAGTATTGACAGTCATGAATTCATCTGGACTTAGGTATGAGGACAGATTGAGTGGGGCAGAAAATTAGACTGCCTAGAAGGCTAGAATAGTCTTACTCTTGGAGGAGAGGGAACTGTGGGACATTGTGGAGAAATCTGTAACTTCACCTCAGGACCCAATGTTACTTGCAGATTTCAAGAAGAATATTAAAGCCAAAAGGCTAATTTCAGATACCATAAAAGACCACATCATACATCATGTAAGGACCAAGGCTTATGCATTTGAGATGTGAGATGCCTTGAAGGGTCTTTACCAAAGTGCAGGGCAAAACAAGAAAATGGTACTCAGGGAGAAGTTGAGAAGTACTAAATGACAAAGTCTGATACAGTTACCTCATATTTCACCAAGTTATCTCAGGTTCGAGATGAATTAGCTATTGTAGGTGAGAGTGTTGATTCATCTAAACTAGTAAGGACAGCTCTGAATTGATTTTCAATGTCATGGGAGAGCTTCGTGAGAGGCATTGTTGCACGTGAAAACATGTCTAGTTGGGAGAGACTTTGGGATGATTTTGTGCAGGAGGAGTTGAGACTTAGTTCTGGACCTTCTAATAGGCAATGTAGTGGGGATGAGGAGGAGAATCTAGCTCGTGCAGCCAAGGGCAAGAAGACAAAAGGAAATGGCTCCAAGGGTTGGGCCAAGCAGCAAAAAGGGGATGACCAGCCCAAAGGACTTAAGTAAGATAAAATGCTTTGCTTGCAAGAAGATGGGACACTATGCTAGTCAATGTCCCAGCAAGAAGAAGGGTGTGGCAGCTTCAGCTGAGGTGGATGAGTTTGCCTTGAAGTTTGAGAATGAGTTCTCACTAATTGTATGCCTATATACTAGTGCCATATCTTCGAGTGTGGTATATAGACAGTGGATCATCTTGCCATATGTCAGGCGTTAGAGAGTATTTTCAGATCTCACAGAGGTAGGAAATGACATTGAGTTTATACTTGAAGATGATAGTAGTATTAGGGCAGCGAGACGTGGTATTGTATCCTTTCAGAGGGAGACTTTGTTTCCCATGATACTTCTGTATGTTAGTCCTAAAGGTACAAGAATACTGAGAGGGGGGTGAATCAGTATACTAAGATATTTGCAACTTTTCACTTCTTTAAATCAAAAGCAACATTCACAAGTTCACCGATTGATAAGTAAATGAAACTTAACACAACACTGTTAGGTGCCACCCAGTTATGGGATTTACCTCTAGCCCTGTTAGGAGCTTTACCCTATTAGGAGATTTCAAACTCAAGTTAATGAGCCACTCGGTTAAGAGATTTACAAATAAGACCTATTAGGATCCACCCGGTTAAGGGATTTACAATAGAAAACCTGTTAAGATTACATGATCTGGAAATAGAAACTCCTTTGCCTGATCAGATCCTTTGAAACACATTGAATCTCTTCTTCGATAACTTTGGTATACCCTGGCTTGATCGCACCTTCACATCCACGATCTGCACTCAAATCTTCAATTTCATGATATAAATATCACTGCTAAAGCCCTTAGGTGGCCACCGCCTTAATCCTTACAAAACACATTTCAAATCACTTTTCCAATCTTTGCGCTCAAAGAGATCGCGCCCAACACACATGCCAATAAAATAAATAACTTTACCAAACAGGTCGGCAACATGATAGACCCTAAAAATTTATTTGACCAAGAATAGTCAAACACGTTTTGACCAATTAAGCCTTCATCTTGATAAAACCTCTACCTCGATCAATGAAATGCCAACACAACACCATAAATGAATTAAGACACGTCAGCATGACAGCTGGAACACAAAGGATTCATCGCAGTTCGATCACTCGTCGGTAAAAGAAGATCTACCATCGGTAGCATAAGAACACTGTCACCTTTCCTTGAAACAACTTCTGTAACCTTAAAACATGCTCACCGATCATCCAAATCAGTTGCGGTCATTACCATGAATGCAACATAGTATCAACAACATAATCCTGTGATCACGCCACCTAACTCATCATAGATTTGATAAACCAATCAAATCACTCATTGCCAGTCACAGACTATTCTAGCAGTTGCCCTGCCATACTTCAATCAAGCATAGCTTACACAAATCATACATTCAACAATTTTGATCATACAGTTAGCATCTAAAGACATTTCCAAGTCTCCCTTAAGGATCGCGACCACTGAAACCACTTGCAACACATTGTTCATCCTTCTCTCATACTTGGCAACAAACTAAGAACACTAGGTCAATACTTGACATCAATGACAACTCAATAACCGATCATCTCAATACCAAATCTGTATCATCACATAGTCAGTTAAGCCAACACTGTATGTATTGTATGTTTCAGGGTTGAGGAAGTATCTGATTTAAGTTTCTGCAATTGAGGATAGGAGATTTGAGGTGATCAGAGGAGGACATGTACTTATTTACCCTAAGGGGTCCAATGTCACTTCAACTAAAGTGATTGGGACTCGACAAGGGAGCTTGTATCGGCTTTCCTTCCAGCCTATATATGCCTTGACTAGCAGTAGTAGCAGCAGTCCCTTAGCAGTAGTAGCTGGCATAGGAGGATCACTGATCTGCATCATAGAGCTTTGAGAGTACTGAGGGAGATAGTCACAGGGTTGCCACAGTTTAGTACTGAGCACCAGGAGGTATGCAGGGGGTGTACTTTGGGGAAGTACACTAAGATAATCTTTCCCACCAGTGATAGTAGATCGGCAGGCATTCTAGACTTGGTACACTCTGACGTATGTGGGCCCATGTCTACAATTTCCTTGAGCGGTCATGAGTGCTATTTAACCATTGATGACTATTCTAGGACCTGGATCTTCTTCTTGAAGACCAAGGATGAAGTCTTCAAATGGTTTCAAGAGTTGAAAGCTCTTGTAGAGAACCAGACAGGAAAGAAGGTCAAAGTCCTAAGTTCAGATAATGGGGGTGAGTACAACTCAAATGAGTTTGTTGACTATTGCAAATAAGCAGGCATCAAGAGGGAGTTAATAGTACATTATAGCCCCCAACAGAACGGGGTTGTAGAGAGAAAGAACAAGGCAATCGTTGGGGCAACACGATATATGATGCATGATCAGGGGTTACAACTTTTCTTATGAATTGAGGCTTGTAACATGGTAGCTTACCTTCAGAGCAAGAGTCCCCAAAAGGCATTGGGTAGCAAAACTCTTGGGGATGCCTTCACTAGGAGGAGGTTAGATATTGGACACATTTGTATCTTAGGGTGTGTGACATACTCACATGTCCCTTTGGAGAAGAGGACGAAGCTAGAGCCGACAGAGAAGGGCATTCTTCTGGGCTACAGTGAGACCTCAAAGGCCTCTCAGATCTACATTCCAGCACAAAGGAAGGTTGCTGCGAGGAGGGATGGTAGATTTGAGGAAGAGCGAGCCTTCAGGAGGTTATGTGAGTTGAGAGGCATCGATGATCAAGTTCCATAGGTATAGGATGATAGATCACAAGGGACATTATCACAGGTTTCAGGGACATAGAGTTTAGGGGTTATAGGTTCACCTAGTAAAGGTACTCCAGGTATATAGGGTATAGGTACAAATTCACAGGGTTCAGGTATGCAGGGCACAGGTCCTGACACAGATTCTAGAGGTACATCTCTTATGGCTGGACTCACACAGGAGACTAGAGGGCATGAGGATGTTGCTCCATAGGAGGTCACTTCAGGGAAGAGGAAGTCGAGATGGCTTTACGACACCCTAAAAGAGGCCAAGGAGTTAGTGGGTGAGCCACAAAGGATGGTTAGAGAGAGCCAAGTACCTGAGAGGTTTTATAGTTATCTGACCATGGTGACAGACATCAAAGATTCTAAGCCTTCTACTTTTGAGGAGGCAACAAATCAGTGTGTTTGAAGGGATGCCATAGTGGAGGAGTATGACTCCATCATGAAAAATGATGTTTAGGAGGTTGTGCCTAGAACACAGGGGAAGTAAGTGGTGACTTCCAAGTGGCTGTATAAGATCAAGTATATTGTAGATAGCAGCATAATGAAGTATAAGGTTCGATTTGTGGCTAGGGGATTCTCTCAAGTTGAGGGAATTGATTATGATGAGACTTTCACTCTAGCAGTGAGATATAATTCCATAGAGTGTCAGATATTGCAGCAGAAATGGGTTGGAGCATTCATTAGATAGATGTGAAGACCACTTTTTTGAATGGTCTCATAAAGGAGGAGGTATACATCGAGCAGCTATAGGGATTTAAGCAATTTGACAGAGAGTCTCATGTGTGTTGTCTGAAGAAGGCACTATATGGCCTGAAGCAAGCTCCACGAGCTTGGTATGTTAGGATTGATTCTTGCTTCAAGAAGATGGGCTTTGAGAAGAGTGAGGTAGATCCAAATCTCTACTAAATAGTGGTTGGGGATGATCCACTCATTCTGGTACTTTATGTTGATGATTTGTTAATTACAGGAGGAGTTGGGCTCATAGCTAGTTGCAAGAAGGATCTTGCTTTAGAGTTTGAGATGGACATAGGATTGATGCATTATTTCTTTGGATTGGAGGTTTGGCAGGAGAATGGGAACATCTTTTTGGGGTAGAAGTATGTTGCAGAAATTCTGAGGAGATTTCATATTGAGGACTATAGGCCTATGTCTACACCCATGACCACCAAGTGGAAGAAGTTGAGTGCTTTTTAGTTAGAGTTGGTGGATACCACATTGTATCGTCAATGATTGGCTCTTTGATGTACTTGGTCAACACTACACCATTTGTTTTGTTGTGAACACTCTCAGTCTCTACATGGAGCCTAGGAGAGTGCACTGGATTGCAACAAAACACATTTTGAGGTACTTAGCAGACACAATGGATTATGGACTGAACTATGTCAGGGGTGATGGAGTTAGACTGGTTGCTTATATGGACTCAGATTGGGCAAGATGTGTTATAGATAGGAAAAGCACTTCAGGGTGATGTTTTGGGTTGGGCTCAACAGTTGTGTCTTGGTTTAGCCGGAAGCATAAGTTAGTGGCTTTGAGTTCTGCTGAGATTGAGTATTGTAATGTCCCCATTTTAGCTCATCTTGGGTTGCAGTGAAGATTAGCCTATCAGTGACCACCCTCGTAGGCTAAGTTAGAGGGATATAAGGTCTCAGTTGGCAAAGCCAGAGGCCATTTCCCACTCCAGAGGCCAGAGATGTTTTTGGACCGCCCTTCATTTGGGTTAGATTGGCACACTTACTATTTATAGTAAGTTTCTATTTCGAGAAGTCAGGGTTTCCATCTTTAGCAGGGTACTTGAATAGATTGGGAGCAGTGTGGAGTTGTGGTAACGTTGTCAGAGTTTTCATTCGGAGATTTACTATTTAAAGTAAGTCAATGACGCCACACAACTATTTTTGGAAGTGCACTTGGCCTTGGTGCTAGCAGAGTTCATCAGTTGATTGATTGGAATAAATCTATTGGCTCAAGATCAAGACATTTATTATTAATAAAGTATGCTTTACTAATAATTAATTTTAAAAACCACTATTAGAAAGTCTAATTTAAAAGAGGGGCCAAAGACATCATTTAATGTTCTTAAATGCTCATTTAAATTATGGTGCACAAGACTTAGGAAATGGCTATGGCTAAGTCAAAAAAAAAGTGACAACAAAAGCAAATATCACATCATTAATGTTTCTTGATGAAGAAGCTAATTGGTTCGAACCACTATGAGGAAATATAAAGGCATTTAGATGAAATTGAACCTCATTGTGAAGATTACATTTTGCTTGTTATTTGGTGAAGTCTCTGGAGAACATCCAAGGGTTTCAAACTTGGCTTGGGAATTGTGAATTCTACAGGCTTTCAGCACTTTGAGTTTGAGATTGTGCACAGGCGTTGGTTTTTATTAGAGGCCAAGATTGAATTAATTGGTTGAAGAATTGGTGCTTATTGGTTATAGAATTTTCCACAAATCATTTGCAGAGGTTGTAGGTTTTCTAAAAAATGTAGATCGTAGCACATAGAGTAGACTACGTTTGAAGTTTTCAAGTAGTTGTTGGGCATTGAAGGCCACGTTAGCTGCAGGAGAAGTGATGTTTGGGCACCAAGAGGCACGTTTTGACTGTTTGGTGCCTTAACACTACAATTCTAGCCTTGGCGTCAAGAAATATAGGTTTCCGGTTAAGCGACATTTTATATCTGGTGTTCAATAAGACTTGTGATCAGTTCCAGGTTTATTTCATTTGGATTTGATAAATTCAAAAATTGCATGTTATTATCATTGTAATTGTTGTAATTTGTTAATTAGAAAATAAAGGTTGTTTGGTGCACAGTTAGCATAGCTTTTATGAAATTCAAGCATTGTTGTAACTTATTTCAATATTTTCAAAAAAGCAAATATTTTGAAGATGCAATAACTTAAAAACAAAAACATATCCAGTAGAGATTTGAAACAGGGGAGAACCAACTGGGTTCTTACAAGTATATTGCAGCTAGTCAGGCCAGTTGTGAGGCTATATGGCTTCATAAGTTACTGGTTGGTTTATCTGGTTAGGAGTTGAGATCCACGGTGATATACTGTGATAATGAGAATTGCATTAAACTCACAGAGAATCCAATGTTTCATGACAAGTTGAAGTTGTTGTCCGTAATTTTGAATTTACAAAATTAAGACAACACTACGAAATTTTAAAAAAATTTGTAGTTTTCCTCTCTAAGATAGGCATTTTGAGATTAATTCTCGAAGGCAATGAGTCATACCTTGCTTTAGCCTTAGCTTTTTGTCCTTTCAAGATTTTCGGCAAGTTTTTCTTGGTTGTTTTGGCAATTTCAGGTTTTATTTTCCTGATTGCAAGTACTTGATTTGCGAAAATCTTGAGCTTGTAATTACTTTTTCTTGTTTGTTTTGATCTCTCTTTAGCGTCTTGGATCTTTCGTCTTATTTGTTTAAAGTCTTGAGTCATTAAACACAAGTTATGTGTTGAAGGCAAGTATTTTGCTTAAGGAAAAGTAGAACTTATAGTACTTGTAATCGGGTTTTTAAATCCCAATTGGAAACATTATATTCTTTGAGTTTGTGAAAACATGTTACTTGCAAAATGAATCCTGAAATCTGACATATGCTTTGGGCGCGATTTTTAAGTTACATTGCAAGTTAATAACACACGTAATCGGGTTACTAAATCCCGATTACATTCTTTATGCTAGCCTTTGTTAAAAACATTATTATAAATGATAACTTGCAATCGGGATTTTGTTTCTTGATCGCAAGTAAACTATTGTTTTAAAATAAAAACATTTTTCACAAAAACGTTAACTTATGATCAGGATTTTTAGACCCAATTACAAGTCACGTTTTTGCCCTAGCAAAGCTTAAAGTAAGATTTTCTTAGTCAATTGCAAGTCTTTCCTTGCATTTCTTCAGCATTCAAGGCGGAGACAAAGTATCAGATGGGCAAACGTGGGTAGTAGAGACCCAACTGAATTGAAAGGGCTGCATTTCCGCCATTTGTCTCTGTATTTTTGGCACATACGCCCGTTTTTCCCTGCATTTTTTTGGCGCTGGGGATTTATTCAAAGCTTTGGGATTGTCGTTTTTGTTTAGAAGGGATTTAAAGCATTCATCTCTTGTGGGTGTCTACAGTTTTTGAACTTCCCATTTTCGAGTCCAAATGTGTATGTTCTATCTACCTGTATGTTCTAGCTTGGAAGAAAGTTCCATGGCTTCTCTTGTTTGCACATATGATCTACCCAATCGACAAATCAAGGCATTGGTCTTAGTTTGCAAACATATTCCAAGACTAGAGGACACAAAGCAAGAACAACCACATGACAAAGCCATACAAGGAGGTGGAAAAGTGATAAAATGATTAAGAGCTTAGAAAGCTTTCAAGACTGACATGGTCATAAAACATTGAAAAGGTGCTTTCCCAATAAAGGCCATTGCGATGCGGGATAATCAAGGACGCAAATTCTTGTTCCAGTTCAAGATGCTTCCACCAAATCCGAGTACTTCAATCACAGAACATCCTATAGCAGTATAAGGAATGTGGCAAAGGATGATGTAAATAGGATTGTGTCTTGTTAGACACTTAGAATAGTTTTCAATTATGTGCTTGTAATTTCTTTTTGACAAATTACATGTAACTTGCAACTTGTAATTACGTGTAAACAAATTGCAAGTCAAGATAGATTAGGACTGTAATTTGAATAAGTCTCAGTTGTAGAAAATGTCAAAACAAGTTGAACTTCTCCCACCTTTTCTCTCAGCTCCTCACCTATATATATAGGAGGGTGCCTCATTGTAATTTTTATCTTCTGGCAAGGCAATAAAACTCTGTCAGTTTGTATATGCCCTCTAAGACTTTGAGCTTGGATGTAAATTAAATTGCTTTCAATAAAAGAGGCAACTTGCTTTCAAACTTTGTATTGATTCAAGGTGTTATGTGACGATATTTTCTAGAGTTGATTGTGAGTTTTGTGTCTTTGCTCAAGAGGGATTTGAACTCAATCTTGCAGACTTTGAGCTGCATATTGTGTTCAATGTTATAATTTGGTTTCAGATTTGGTCTTGCAGACTTTGAGCTGCTTATCAAGTCTCAAGCAAGGAAATAGCTTGCTTGAACGCTCAAGCAAGGAAATAGCTTGCAGACTTTGTGTTGCTTCATTTTCTTCGTTTGTGCATGCAAGGTGAAATACGTGTTGGAGACTTTGAGCTGCACATGTGTTTCATTCTTGTTCTCATAATCTCATAAGGGGTCACTAAAAGACTTTGAGCTTTTGTGAACTCCTAAGTTACTGAAATTTTTTGGTATGCTGAAGGTTATTCTTATGTCTAATCTTTTGTTTATCAATATTTTTGCTCCAACGAATACTTTGTAAGTGAAATACATCATTGATTAAAGATCGTATTGTAACGGTAACATCTATTCTGAAATAAGAGAATAGGATGAATGTCCCGCCCTGATTTAGCTTAAAGTAAATAGAAGTAGTTAAGTGTTTTGTTGATTCTAGTAGAAATAAGAAGGGGCAGCCTTCCCCTATAATTAGGAGAGACTACGTCTCACGCACTGTGGCTAGAACCACTATTTTGCAATTGATCCTTAAAACTGCTGGTTGCAAAATATCCACCTAACAAAAGCATATTGAAATTAGGTACCGCTTCATCCATAATTGGGTTTAGAGAGGAGCAGTTGAGCTTGAATACATATCAACTGAGGAGCAGGTTGCAGATATTCTCACAAAGTCCTTGCTAAGAGGCAAGCATGCTTTTTTCAGGGACAAGTTGGGAGTGGTGAAGAACACTTTCCTCTGTAAGAGGGAGTGTTAAATGTTATCTTGAAAAGTGCCTTTTGAAAATATTTTATGCCCATATCTTGCGAAAAGGTAAAGTGAGCCCCCTCCTTTGCGTTAGTTTTCAAGTTTCTAACGTGACCATTTATTTTCCATTCACATGACTGCCTAATGCAAACATTGTTGATGACATTTTTGTGCTAAACCTCACCGTCTAATGTTAGGGTTATTGTTTTTAGGCTTAGAATTTGAATGAAAAAAGGAGTGGCAGCTGGGGCATTAGAAAGAGAATCGAATGAAACGAAAAAAAGGGTATCTGCAGAGATAACAGCAGTATGAGTGCAGAATCTTCTTAGCAGCAGGAGGCTCATTCTCTGAGGGTGAGCAATGTGTCAACAGGAGTAGCAGCCAGTTGGATTGACACAGCTGATATATATATATATATATATATATATATTAGCAGAAATTAATATTGTTTCCAGTTTGATTTATACAGCACTGATGTTGGACAGTCAAAAGTCTTTCTAAGTCAGCAGAAGAGTATCATCAGTCTGAGCTAATTAATTTGTGAGAATATTAAGAGTTTTTTTTTACTGTTGTAATGATTTCTGAAGATCTTTTGTAATAAAATTCCTTTCTTCTGGGTTTTCCCCTTCAGGGGTTTTATCCCTGAGCATTAGCTCAAACAACTGTGTCATCCTTAAGCTTGGTGTGTTTCATTTTTCTGCTTTAAGATCTGGTATTTTAGTATCTATGTTCATGTTGTTTCAAGCTTTGGATTTTACTGTATGTGCATTGCAAATTTTGCCATCTCACACTAAACCAGTTGGGCATGAAACTGAATAACATGTGAAAATCATAAATCACATACTGTGAAAGAAAATTGCCAAACCGAGTCCCAATACTGATACCTGCACCCAAACTGGAACTGTTAAAACTTAACTTAGGTTCTAAATAATGAAAAGTGTAATAATTAATAAACATATAGGATTGGAAAGGACTTCACAATTGCATGGGATAACAAAGATGCAGTTGTAAATGTCTCATATAAAGTATGAAATAAGAATATACAATCGTATGGGAAACCTACATTGTGTCATATAGCTACAGATTTCAATGGTGCAACATTTATTGTGTAAATGTTTTTGATACTTTTTAACTTGGTATAACTGTACATATAAGTTTATAATGGGGGAAGCATTGTAATTTTGCATATGTCACAACTCGCATTTGTAATTTTGAGTAATGTGACAATCACCATTCTCAAATAGCGCATGTTTGGATCTAGTTTTGTGATTCCTTGTGTAGATATGGTATTAGCTCATACGTGTGTTGCTATTGGTTAGAATGTCCCATTGGGTGTTTAATTTGAATAAATAGTTGAATGAAATGGATTTGTTCAGTGTTATGACCGCTAACTAGCACTAATATGTAGACCTTTTTTATAAATAGTAGAGAACGTTAAAGAGTAGAAATGATGAGAAGAGAAAAACTGTTTTACAAGTAGTAAAAACCTGTAACTGTAACTTTATCTGTGGATTTACAAATAAAATCCCTATAAGTTTCCCTCTTCTACTGTAGTCGTGCAAGGTACACTTGCCAACCCTGTTAAATGAAATCAGATAAATGGTAAAACAACAAAGTCAAGAAAACTTGTAGGACTAAGAAGATGGTTAGGTTTTTTATTTTGTCAAAAAGTCAGCAGGTTTTATGTAATGTTCCCTTTTAGGCTATCTTGGAATATCGGGACAGTTACTTCAATTCCTCAGATTTGCACTATCTGATTTTGCAAATTAAACTATGTAATAGACAATATGAAATAATTGTGTATAAAATAACAATGAACAATATCACTTACTATCTCTAATATATATAATTATATGTATGCAGAGTGAATTGATAGTACTTGCGCTTAGTGCAATGATCCTTGCCATTAATGCAATTGAGATGAATAGTATTGCTTATAGCAATACAAATTGCTGTCTCTGATATGACTTAAAACATGCAATATCTGATCCTTAATTATTGCTTATAACAATACAATTGCTGTTTCTAATGTAATCTTTTAATTCTTGCAATCAAGTCTTCTTATTGCTTAAAGCAATAATTTTCTGTATCTGATATGCTGTTGTACTTATGAAACTTCGAAATGCTGCTATGCCTAATATGATCAAATAATGCTTGCAACAGTAGTGCCATCTCTGATCTGATCTTTAAATGTGTGCGACAAACAATGCCAAAAGGAAAATCGCTCAATAAAGAGTAGATCCACAATGGGATAAATAATAGAGATATATTCTAAATCGATGCTTGAATGAGTGATTATGAATGTCCTTTTATACCATGCGATTGGGGTGAAAAGTCACATAGGATAAGACACGTCTCATTTCTTTTTGTAATCACCTCCCTTCAGAACCATTACTAATCGTACTGCTTCATTGTCTTATGTTCATGGATTAGACTCTGATCGCATCATTTCATTAAGTTAACAACTTGTCTTCAGATTGCCGCCTTAATTTAGATCGGGTTTGCACCCCTTCCTTATTTGTAATCATTGGCAATCAGATTGTCCGTGTCTTTTCATAATGTCACTAGTTTCTGTTAACAACTTAATGTTAGCCTTCCTATCAATCAAGTTACTTGGTTATGTATGGTGCTGAAAGGATAATGTTTGAGTAGCAAATCGATTATTAAGTAAATCGATATTGATGTTTCCACTATCTTCAACTTCTTCCTAGTGATATACGGATTGCTATTTTATATGAAAATGTCATTTTATCAATCCTTAGTATCGTTGATTACTTGGATCATTAGTCGCTGCCTTTATAATGACCTTCATCACCATGAGTGATGTTCTTCACGACGTCAATATCAATGTCTATTGATTGATCCAAACCTAGGTTGCATGGGGACGGGGGTACTTGGGTACTTTGGGTACGGGTGAACGGGTACGACTATTTTTGAAAATAGGGGACGGTGGTACTTGGGTATGTCAAAACTTTTTGTTAATATAATTTAATATTTTATAGAAAATCTGAAAATATGAGGCATGACAATGAGTTTTCAAAACAAGAACAGCAATAAAGTTTGCTGATGTAATGTATTGTTTTCAGTTTTAGATTTGTAATGTGTTTGTAATAATAATATATGCTAAATGTTTAGATGCATAACAGAGATGGCAAACTTTAAACATGAACAAGATCATAAATCATATAACAATGACATATTGCAAATGTTAAACTTCTGACTTGACCAGCTGTTAATCACTATTGTATCAAAGTTTCAAACTGATTACATACTGAATTAAGCTTGATAAACAACAAGCTGATACGCAAACAAAAAACTGAAACAAAAATCAGAAATCTTAATCAAGGTCCTTAGCTATGATGCTCTCCACTAAGTACCCACTTAGTACCCGGTACTTGGGTACGTGTACTCGTACCCGGTTCGCGTACCAGGGGTATGGGTACGAGCACCCATGCAACATAGATCCAAACATTACCTTCTATTGTGATTGGTATACGCCTTAGCCAAGACTGATACTTAATCACTGTCATTGATTCTTGGTGACATTAATTCTGCTATTGATCTGATTATACAAATTTGTAATTAGACTGAGTTCATCTTGTTTGTTGATAAGAATATTCCATCAATTGATTACTTAGTCTTTGTCAAACATCAATGCTTGCCTTCATATAATGACTTGATACTTGATATCCTAATCTCACTCCCCAACTTGTAATGCATATGTTTATGATGATCGATAGTGCTATCTTCTCTTTGATAGTATGTTATCCTTAATGACATGAGGATTATCTTCACAATTGGTTTATGGACTCATCTTTGATATGTTCTGCTGCATTGAATTTGAGATACCATGCTGATTGCCCTTTGCACGTGTTGACTAATTGATCTACACAATAAAGAGTGCATGATGATGTCTTGGACATGCTGATGAAGATACATACTTGGTATGATTGATATGTTGCTTACTATCCTTTGATAAAAGCCAAAGAAAGCATCAGACAAAGTCGTAGTTGGGAAGAGAGGAAAACCTTCATCCAAGAACTCTCAAAGGGAGATTGGGAAGAACCATACACTTATTGCTCCCTAACAAAACATACCAAGATTTTCTCGGCCAAACAAGACAATTGTCTATACAAACAACAACAAATGACAAAGGAGGAAGAGATCATGCACATGAAGTAAACGAAGCTTTTTTGAATACTAAATGTCGCATCAAAGAACTATTTATCTTAGGAGAGGAACCGAGAATCGAGGGATTGATCAGAAGACTCCGAGGAGAAGAAAGTCCAGGAACATAGCGAAAGGTAACCTATGTGCAAGGGAAGCTGAAAGTGGGTGTGTAGAGGACTTATACATAGTCATGAGTGCAAGTGAAGCACTAGAACGTCAACAACAAAATAGTCCAACGAGGTTTAGGGCACAAGGTGTGTATTGACCGAGAAAGATAGTGGCTCCCTCGATGAGTCCACATGTCGACAAACAAAAAATCCCCAAGTTCATAGGAAGTGGATCAGAGGACTCGCTAAGGCATTGCAAGACATGTGAAAATATCTGGATAGCAAGCAATCAGGAGGACATAGACTATTGGCTAAGGGCGTTTCCAACATAATATGGGGTATAGCCATTGACTAGTTCATAGAGCTTGATGATGAATCTACAATCTCTTTGTTGTCAGGATAGTAAGTAATTATGTTAGCCGTGGATTAGTTAGCATCCGGCGGTTAGGGAGTTGCGCACGGGTGTGAACCGTCGCGTCCCTTCGGATCTTCTTATACTCGTCTTACCTTCGGGTAAAGCATCATGTACACAATATGCTGTAATCACTGGCT
>MU223075.1:257342-268303 GCA_018584345.1 Thuja plicata | reverse complement strand
TCATCCTCTACACCACCAGCACCTCCGGCAGATCAGCGTGCTTCCTCTTCAGGGACGCTCCCTCTGCCCCCCTCTTCTTCTCGTTCATAGTTATGGGTTGGGTAATTCATCATTCTCATTTTGTGGTTTGTCCCGGACATTTTGTTGTCGTCCGGAGACGACTTTTCTTTAGGGGGGGATGATGTTGTCAGGATAGTAAGTAATTATGTTAGTCGTGGATTAGTTAGCATCCGGCGGTTAGGGAGTTGCGCACGGGTGTGAACCGTCGCGTCCCTTCGGATCTTCTTATACTCGTCTTACCTTCGGGTAAAGCATCATGTACACAATATGCTGTAATCATTGGCTTGGAATGAATAGAATACTTGTTATTTGCTTTATATCTCTTATGCTATGTCTGTTGAGTTCTGCAATTAATTAAGTTACCCCAGCGGGTAAACACTCTTGGGATGGGTTGAAGAAGGTGTTCTAAGTTGAGCTTAAATTGCTACGAGACAACAATGAGATCATCGTCGAGATTTATAACACCAAACAAGTGAAGAATGAAAATGTACAAACTTACAATTGTAGACTCAAGGAATCGCTGGTCAACTTGGAGAATCAACAGGCTGATGGGTTGAAGAAGAGTTGGCTCGTTGAGGGTTTGATCCCCTCGCTACGCAATAAGATGAGAGTGGTGCCTCCTTCCTCATATGCTAGCGCGCTTACAATTGGGCGATGGACAATGAGAGTGCAAATAAAACATTCTCCCAAGGGAAGAGGAGGACAGGCGATGATGAGAGCACCGAAGGAGGCAGCGATAGAGAATTAAAATTAGTCTAAGCCCTACGGTGGGATATGATGAGAATGATGAAAGAATTGAAAGCAGTGGAAGGAACCAATTAAGAAACTAATGAACTATGGTAATTCTCCAAGAAAGATGTTTTGTGATATTTTCCAAGTGATAGGTCATTCAATAAAGGAATGCTCATATAATTTGCAGAATGCAAGTGCACAAGTACTCTTCACACAAGGAGAATCCACTCCATCAAAGCCACATAATGCATTGCTTGGTGATTATGGAAATCAATGAGGACGAAATCAAATACCGTACGACTCCAAAGGACATCCTATCATACAATGCCGACAATGTAGCAAACGACATTTTATTAAACATTATCAAAATTCACAAAAAAATTGTTTGAGACTTTATAGGATCAAAATGACCTTTCCACTGCATCTCCTACAATACTTGGAAACTTTCTTTTCACCTAAGATTTTCATATATGTAGTGTAAAGAGCCTGCTTGGCTCTATCTCTAAATTCAACTGCGAAAATTCCTCTTTATCTCTGGAAAGAAATGTTTTGATATTTTCTATGCAAATGTGTATTTTTTTTGTATTTTCTCAATATATGAAAAGGAAGTGCATTTACACATATCGAAATCAATTCTCTAATGCTGGCAAGCTTCATGCCATATCTTTATACATTTTTATTGCATTAAATCGTTACCACTAATAGCTGGGAATTAACAAACACCATGCAATGAATGCAGAGAAATATAAATTAAAAACCGCTACCTCTATCACGTTTTATCTAGAATCCCGGCTGGTGTAGTCAATTGGTGACGACATGTAATTGTTAATCAATCCGCAAGGAGTCTGGACATAGCTGGTGGTGTTGACTTCTTGCCAAGCCCTTGCTATATCATGCATAAATTACGAACCAGAATCTCTATTCCCCATACAATGGCGTTGAGAATTTAAGAAGATCGAACTGTCACAATTCACTGGCATGAATCCAACTCAAAGTGCTGTTGCTGTTTCAAATTCACCATTCGAAAGAAAATACAAACCCTTCCTTCAAGCTGAGTGAATTACGAAAGTCCAAGTTTATAAAATGATCAAAGGTGGAAACAAAGACTTTCGAAATCCTTCATATAATGAGCCGAGTCTTCTTCAAGAAGGCTTGACATGAACAGCTTCAAGATCACACTTTTATAACTTAAAGCTCTAAGCTTAAGACTTGGGAATTTGAATATTTTAATTTATAACATCCAAATATAAGCCTTCATTCACTTAATGTCCAAACCAAAGTCAAAATAAACATCATTAATATTTTAATGACTTGACTTAATAAATAAACTCTAGGATATAATTAATTAAGCCATGTTTAATTAATTAATAATATAATCAACCCAAGCCAATCCAACTGCGCTGCTTTGTCAAGCCAACTGTTCAGACACCCTGCCATAAATGGAAACTGTTAGAAATAGACTTACTATAAATAGTAAGTTCTCAACCAGAGACCCCCAAAACAAGTCATTAGCCTACGAGGGGTGCAATGATGGGCTAACAAGCATGTCCCCAGGCACCTGCTAAAACGGGGACATCACATGTAGGGACTTTGAAATTAGTCATCAGTATAAGATTGCATTCACTAAGCAGCTCCCTAATCTAGATATAGAAGACATAGTTGTGGCTAGTTTAAAATCTAGCCTGAACAAGTTGTAGCTTCAGTCTTCTTATAGAAAGTACAAGGATATTTGTAAAGATAATACCTCTGTGACCAAGGATCCATGTGCCTATAGTCTCTTGCTAGCAATTTTCTATTACATGTTTTTAAATTTTTTTTTTTTTAAATTATCAAATTTTGAATGTAATTTATTTCAATACTATGCAATTTCTTGAACTGAATGAAAGTTGAGTACATACTCCTTTAAACACTTGTAGCCATTTTAGTAGCTATAAAGGCAAAGGATTTGGTGTATTTGTTTTCAAACTTGTATCTTATGTAACACAAGAAGCCAAGTATAAGGGAAGATAGGGAACGAGAGGAACTGATTTGAATCCTTTCATTGCACATGTTGACTTATTTAACATAGATAAAGAAGGGTGGGGGACTTCTATGCAAGACTTCCATGGTGCCATTAGTAGGACTGACAGTGGAGTTGCTTGTGGTTATAGACTGTTAGTGAACCAGATAATGATCTCGCTAATTGCATTCAAGAGTAGTATATTGATTTATGTTGACTTTACATGTGTAGTATGTAGTTGACTATGTGACCACTAAATACATTATAAAGTTCAAACCATTTTGATTGATAGTATTATCATTTGACATTTTGAATAGGCATATTATGGTTAACAAGATGTTTTATATTTTATATATAATTTTTGTATGGCTGTACCAAACTTGGGTAAGAAAACTTTGACAAACTGCGTCACCTGATCCCTGTACCAAAACCAATACCAAAATGGACAACCTAGTTTAAAATTGAATCCTTCTAAGGGAACCATAGTTCCCAGGTGCGGACTCGGCAAGGCTAACCCGACTCGGGACTCAGACTTGGCAAAAAAACTCAACAAGACTTGGCAAAGTGAAAAAAACCCAAGAAATTTAGAGATTATTAAGGATTTAAAACTTGTTTCATGCACCCTTTATTTAATAAACCTTATAAACACAATAACATCATCAAATAGAAGCTAATTTGATCACATACACAAGTTTACATCAATCACATAAGTATAAAGTAACTATAAACACAAATTGTAGCTTTAGGAAATAGAATACCTGATATATAAATATTCTCAAATATATACAAAACTTATGGAATATGAAATCCATGGCATCAAGTGTTCCAAACAAATATCAAAACAAAAACTACAAGTCTATGGCTCAGCCGCTCAGAGGAGCAAGAATCCTTCCTATGAAGTTATCTAACGTAGGTCCTGGATGATATAGCAGCCATAATATTTTTAAACTATGAATGTGCAAAGATTTGCAACAAGGGATATGTATTATGTGGAGTTTTATGGTCATGATATATCACTGACCTTTTACTTGCTTAGACTTATAGTTTGATGGGGGTTTGGGGAACACCAAAACAAGGTTGAGGGTAGCACCTCTTGCAGGGTTTTGAGGGTGAGAAAGATAGAGAGATAGGTCTAAATCTTGGAGGAGAGAGGAGAGAGCGAGATAAAGAGAGGTAGAGAGAGGGGATAGAGGAAGAGTTAATAGGAAGAGAGATAGGTCTAGAGTTCAAGGCAGATAAAGAAAGTCAGATAGAGAGAGCAAGAGAATGCTGATAGGAGCCTCCTGATTACTGAAATTTGACAAAGTCTGAAAAGTTATAAGATCTTCTAAAACCTAGAATTTGCATTTTAACTCCTAGAGATCTGAAACTACTCTCAAACATCCTGACAATATGTAAATAAAATATAACCTAAAGTATAAGAACTTATACTTAAATGTTATATTTCATGTATATAATCTACTGAACTGAAGAGAATGAGATTGCTTGAAGCAAAGATGGGGAGTTAAATGTTACATTCCATGTATATTCTGGAATCATAAACCCAAAAAACATTAAAATCTTGAGACTTGATAGAAAAAAAAAATCAGTTTGAGCATCCAAACTCGCTCAAACTCCGCAAGTTTGGCGAGTCTCGCCCAAGACTTGGTCGAGTCTGAGTCCAGGCCCCTCAGACTCGTTGAGGGTCACCCGGCTTGCGACTCGCGACTCGTGAAGTCTTGGTGAGTATCGGCGAGTTTGGGAACTATGAAGGGAACGCATAAATTACATAGTTAAGATGTTGACAACTATGAGAGATATACTTACATTTACTTGCTTTCCTCAGACTCATGTGAGGTCTTATCCATTATTGCAAATAGACAATCAAAACTCTTTAAAATATTTTGTTATTTATTCCAAGCTTTGAAACAGCCTTTATGAGGAAAATGCCATTATATTTCTATTTATTTGATATAGATGTTCCTGTACTGGATTGTTTTGATCCAGGCACAGCCGCTCTTCCCTGAACTGCTTCAAGCAGCCTTGGAGCTGCTGATTCAATGCGAGTGCTCAGCTGGTACAGGTTGTCCAAATTGTGTTCAGGTTAAAGATAACTGAATCTTGCCTTTCTTAATCGTAAAGTTTCTTCAGTTGATGTTTTGCTTATTTTAGACTTCAAGGATTATGGCATTTCCATAATATTGGCAAATTTTAAATCATTACTCTAACAGATGCTTTTTTTATTGAATGTTTTTGCAGAATTTTTCTTGTAGTGAGTACAATGAAGTTTTAGATAAGCAGGCAGCCATTTGTATTTTAAAGGTATCATATTTTGGCTAACAGTCCAGGCTCTACACTGAAGAACAAAATTATCACTTGGAAAATGTTGAACGTGAAAGTGATATGAAGGCTTAATGAAATTAAAATTCATTTGCTACAACAAATAAAGGCAAGTCTCTTTATTATATAGCTAAAATTAACTATGAATGCAGGCCGTCATCCAAGTGGAGGATTCATACAGAGAGGGATTGAAGTGATATACCAGAACCTGAGCAACAGATTAATAGGTTGGACTCTCTCATATATATTAATAGACAGCCAGTCAGCCAATCTCATAGTCACACCTGCCATGGCTAGGTGCATTTCTTTACAGATGTACAACTGCAAATTATGTTGTATCTGCATGGCTTAATTCCTTTGAAGATTACAGAAGAAGGAATCATCCGAGAATTGCAATATAAACGATTCAATCAGCACAATGTGATCCTTTGTACCGTCAAATATGAATCTGAGAGATAGTAATGGCTCTAGTTCTTTAATTTATAGCAATAAAAACATTCTTGGTATCCTTGTCCAACAGTGTGAGAGCCATTCCAATAAACTTCACAAGTTTTATGCTTCTTTAATTGCGAGTATGGTGTTAGGATAATTACAGTTAAATCATCCCTCTCTTTGTGGAAGAAGATTCTTTCCAACTATATCTGAAATGTACATTGCAGGAAGCTCCTTGCAAGAGCAAAATGTGAACAATCCTAGCCATAAGAAAATTTGCACTTGCATTGTCTATATGTTTTTTTTTTCTTTTACAGATGATTTTCACAAGGTTACTATATCCATATAACCATGTTACAAGGAGTTTCAAGGGGATGAGAAAGGGATGGTGGCCAAGTTTGCAGTGCAAGAATGGCAATGAGCTGTGGAAACAGGCTTTCAGTCCAATAAAAGAAAATCTGGATTTAGGAAACAACAAAGACAATATGTATGTGTGTGTGTGTGTCTAGATGTAGATGTAGATGTAGATGTAGTTGTACATATGTACATATATATACACATACATATACATGTATATGTATATGTGTATATATATGTACATATGTACATAATAACATATACATGTATGTGTGTATATATGTATAACTATATACTTACATATACAGTGTGTCTATACCAGTGTAACCCGGGGACGCGTACCCGGCCCAAAACCCCGGAGTACCCGGTACCGGGACGGGTACTCCACATACCGGAATACCCCCACCGCCGCTCAAGCACCGCCGTACCGCGGCCGCACCGCCCCCGCACCCCTTGGGTGCTTTGGGACTGTACTTGGGTACTCCGAGACTGTACTTGGGTACTCATTTTGATATCAATCATGATTCATATCATGCTATTCATTGTAATCATGATCATCTTTATGATATTATCATATTTCATATTTGAACAACGAATTTTGAATCTTTGATAGAATCATAGAACTAATATAATTTTATGATTATCATTATGTTACTATGAGTCTATGAGTATGTATGTTACTATCATCAATGTTTCTATGTTGAATGTTCAATGGTTCTGGGTCATGTTGCAATTTTGCTATGTTCAAGTATTCCAAGAACCAATTTGGTAGGTTATATTGAAACATCATTTCATAATTAGCATTTCAAGTTCTATATGTATAGAATGCAGCACCCCTAGCCCCTCCCCCCCTCGTCCCCCCGCCGCCGTAGCCCCGCCGTACCGAAATTGAGGCTCTTTTTTTTCCCGTACCCGAAACTCGTCCCGGCGTCCCCCCGTCCCGACGTACCCCCGCACCGAGGTTACACTGGTCTATACACACACTCACGTACACGTACATATACATATGTATTCATGTCTGTATGTATACATACATGCATGCATACATGTATATATTATGTATGTAGATGGCGTACCCATACAAAAAAATCGTATGATGCCAGATTTCAAGTTGAAACCTTGTCTTTTCATCATGTTTGTCATGGTTTTGTCGTTTTTGGTTTATGTCTTTGCAGGTTCAATGGAAGATTGTCACCCAGAAAAAATACAAGTGTTGATTAAGTTTCAACAAAATCTTGCATCATCGTTGAACTGCAGGACATGTTTTTTCCTTTTTCAAAATCCAAAATTTGCAAGGTTGAAGGGTGGGTGGTATTTGTATGTGATGCACATTTTAGAGAGAAAGGGATCTGCTTACTCGTGTACAGAAGCGTGTCAAACAAAAGAGGAACGAAATTTTGGTCTTGGTTTGGACACATGCAGTCTTGGTATCATGGTGCGCGCTTCCTTGAGGGCAGCAGGCGAGTACTCTGGAGCACACCAAACAATTAGAAAGGCAATTTTTTTTTATTTGGATTGCAGGCAAGGTTTAATGGCACACACCAGACAACAGAGATGCCCATTTTGGAATTCCTAGACTGTTGCGCATCGTCCTGAAGGTGAGTAGGAATAAAGTTTCAAAGTTAAAAAAAGTCTTATGGCGCTCACCAGTGATATTCAGGTATGGTTTTGTTTTATGTCAAAATTGCAAGTGTACAGCTGGGCACATGCTACTGGTCTTCATGTATGTTCTTGTTTTTAAGCCAAAATTCCAAGTCTACAGCTGGGTGCATGCCTACTACAATAGGGACATCATTTTTCAAACCACAGTTTGCAGTCATCATTATCTAATGTGTGCGTTGCAGCGTTTGGATGTATTTTGAAGTTCAAAATTGTACATTCATATCAACAGGCACATGCCTATATAACAAAGAAGGGATTTTAATTGTGAAGGTTGCAATCACAGGTTAAAACTCATGCCATCAGTACATAGAAATGTATTTTTGTATGCTTAAGGACAGCAGTACCATTTAATGGCATGCACAATGTAGGGTTAACTGATGTTTGACAGTCTAAAGTCTGCAACTTTGTACAGAAGTGCATGCCTGTCAATAGTACAAACAATTTTGCAAACTCGAAAATATTCAAGGCATTTATTGTTGGTGTAACCGTGTAAGCCTTTGAGCGGGGAAACTGAGTTTAGAAAAAGTCAAAATTGCAGACTATTGATCAGGCATGCTTGTCTATTAAAGATTAGAAAAAGCAAGCGGTCAGCTATATAGAGGGATGCCCCAGGATAAAAAAGCAGATAGTTTCTCTGTATAGACTTTGAAGGCTACAAATAGCACAGGCTTTGGAGTGAATAAACTCTTTATTTTTTGTCATTGTGTTCATCCAAAGTGTAGCTGCGGTGTACATCATTTCAGCAAAGGCTTTGCCTTACATAGATTGTTCTGTGATCAGTTTCAAGGATTTTCCATTAATACTCAGCAGTCATGATTAATCTTTGACGGAAATGCCTGACCTAATGATCTCAATGGCTGATCTGAAAAGCAACTGGGCTCAGCAGACTTTTGACATTCACATTGACCAAGTATTCAGACATATAATAGCAAATTTCTTGCTGGCTGTAAAAGGTTTCAATTAGGTTGGCAAACATTTTCGGCACTGCTTAGGGTTTTTTCATGGTTTAAGCATTTCTTTGACAATTAAAAGAAATAGATTGCCATACATAACATTGTCACCTTGGCGTGTTTGAATATGTTGTTTTCATGTGCTCTCGACTCTCAGGTATTCAAAATGCTAATTTCATCTAGGGTTTAGTGTAAAGATCAACAAAATGGACTTTCTAGATTCTAAACATTGGAATAAGGCCACAGGGTGTCTTCAAAGTGATTACCATGATTCAAATAGAGAAGCTTCATCAAAATCATTTAGGGGCTATTGTCAAGATTTGCTATATTTAGTCATTATTGTTTTTAAGAGATTATTATATTCTAAATTTCTAATAACTCTATTTTAATGGACTATTTGTGGACAACCTTCAAAAAAGATCTATTGTAGTCTAATGTTTATCCTTATAAATGCCAAGAGGCATTTTACAATGACAGTGAAAGGGTGGAGTGTAAGCAAGCGTATATTAATTTCAAAATGCATATATCCAATGCTTTTGTGTTTTGAAATTTAATCTCATAAAAAAAAGCCAAATATCATGTTCTCAACATAATAGCACTAGTGATTTTGGCATTGTTGGTCATAATGAGTTATATTATTAATGTATTGTCAATGTTTCAAACAATTGAAAATTGTAATAGAAAGGAGATGAATTAAATCTAAACAACAAAGAATTTACTACTTTGACTTTTTCCAAGAAGATATATGACGAAACTATATTGAAAGTGTTACTTCTAATGATTGCTACATGAAATTACTTTTATAGTATATAGTATTGAGTCACTTTAGCCGCTTCTCTTTGAAGGATGAATATGATTACGAGGATTTTAAAAAGTGAGTTTTAATTGGAATATGGTTTAAAAAGCACTGCAGTCAATGGGCAAAAAATAATGATTATATTATATGATATTATATTATAGTATATTGTATTGCATTGCATTACTAAAATTTCATTTTGTCAAAAATTTATGGATGCATTAATCTATCAACATTATTTTTTCATGACTTAAAAATTTTATTGGATGAACTTCATAATTTGACGGGTCATTGTTGTTTCCTTAGTCTCCTTTTTTGTGACCATTTTTGTCATGACCCTCATAGCACTATCATATTTACAATTTTTTCATGATGGATTATTATTTGGCAAGTGCGTAAATGTGTTGTTTCACATGAAGAAAAGGCATCAAGAATCTTTTGAATATTAAGTGTAATTTTAATTTATTTTGATTCCCAAATTCTTTAGACAATGCTTTGATTAAGTAAAAACAGGTTTTGAAAGAACCTGAAACCTTTGACAAAAACAACGAAAGATATAGCGTTAAGAGAACAAAAAACAACTGTGGAACACCAACCAAGGCCAAGGGAACAAACAAAACGTTCCCACAAAAATAAAACTAAGATCAGACCAGCAAACCACAACAAAGGGTGATCAAGATTTACATTTAGGCCCACCCTTTTGTGAACGTAAACTCATATCAAAAGAAGGCATGGACGACTTTGATTTCTTTCCTTTAACTGTTATCCATCCATCTTCCACCTTCTCAGCTGCGCTCTGCCAAGCCAAAGATTTAGCAGAGGAACCCACAAGAGCCTGAGAAACAATGTTGTCCACACCAACATGCACAACTGGGACAGGGACAACATCACCACCACTCCCCAAATCCCCACTTGGAGAAACAAGGACAACAAAAACCACAACACCAGCAAACGGGACATCTGATCTAGAGACAACAACAACACTCCAGTCCGGATTAGCAACAACATCACCCGAAAGGACAACATCAACAGTCTGAACCAAGACAACAACCAAAACATCATCACTAGCATCAACAATAGCCTGATCAACCTGAGAGGAGTTGGCCGCCAAACCTTCATTCTTAGACACTTTATGAATCGTATGATGGTGGTCCGAAGCCCCCAACCACCACGAAGGCGATTTCTTCGTTTTAACCCTATCAAATAAGCACCTAGCAACAACATGGCCAATTTTTAGACAATGTTAATTGAATATTTTAATTTGAATTATTTTGTATTTTATAATAATAATTGAATTTTCAATTGTTTTTCTTCAACTTCATATGCTCATTTGAAAACCTTGAGAATAACTATTTATAATATTATACTTTGATATTAAAATAATTATTAAACAATATAAGTAAAATAAGCAAGATATTGTTCATAATATAAATGAATAAATTAAATTCTAACTACCAATATCATATATATTTATGACATAAACATCACAAGTAATATAAACTTAAGGGAATAAAATTAGCACTAATAACACATTTACTAAATGAATGAACACCATAACTAAATAAATCAATGAAAAACAAAGTATTATCATAATAAATATTAAACCTACATAGTCGCTTGAAATAAAGAATTTCATAGCTTATATATATATATA
>MU223075.1:242939-257292 GCA_018584345.1 Thuja plicata | reverse complement strand
TATATATATAGCATAAAACACCAAAACTTTCTCATATGAAACATCAAAACTTCTTATAAAAGCCAAAAAAAATGATATAGAACATAATGTGTAAAGCTTGAAAGGGTATACGCATCTGCATTGGAGAAGGGCAAGGATGTAATACAGGGACATGACTGGAAATGGAGGAAGCCTTGGCGTACATAACTAGTGTGGGAAGCTCAGAGAAAAGGGAATTAGATTGAAATCAATCCAAAAACATCTCTCTAGAAGCAGGGGCAACGGTTTGAAGCAAAGGAACACCAAACATTGTTTTCTCCTTCATTCAAAACTTCTCCCTTTTCAAACAAGACTAGGTGCATAATTTTCACAAAACCCTTGTTTTTTTTTATATGAACAAGTGCAATACAAAATGCTTTTATTTCAGCTCATAAAATTCTTAACTCATTTTATTTGGAAGGAAAGACAATACTATGAATTCCTTTTCTAAAAACCCTTATTATTTTCAAGATTTGTTATATAGCACTATGTTTCAAAATGTTCTACAACAACATCCCTTACAATTCATTATAAATTCTCATCACTGGTTTAGATAAATTTGGGAAAAAATCACTCTTATCAAGTGCACTAGCATATGATGTATTAGAGATGGGTTGTTTAGACTTATTTTGGAACGAGATATTAAGGAAAGATTAGTTAGGTATCTAGCCTTTCTTTTGAGTTATCTATCATCTATAAGTGGTATTTTGCTATGTTGGGTGAAGCTGAAAATGGGTTCCAACCATAGAGGGTCAGAAAATGAGTATACAACAATCTGTCTTGTTTTCTGTTTTTGTTGTTTAAATTTGTATTTTGTATCAGAAATTAGAAATATACAAAGGGTTTGTGGAGGGGATATCATACCAGATTTCAAGTAGATTGATTGTTGTAGATTTTTTTTTAATTTCTTGCATTCCACTACTTTTAATGGTATAAACAATGTTTTTTATAGTTCATAAGCAAACAAGTTTTTTTGGAAACCTTGTTTCTTCTTTATTTCCAAAAAAGTGGTTTTTTTCTACATTATAATTTGTTATACAAATAACTACCTTCTATGCCCCTAACTTACCACTCTTTCATCTATTGAGGAAGATATCAAAACTTTTTCTTAATGATAAATAACATGCGGTTATTATATTGCGTAGATTGGAGCAGTTTTGTTATGGCAACATATGTAAGGACTGTTGTTAACACAACCTCCTTGTACTATGACATCATCAGTAATAAAAGAGGCATAACCATGATATTTTTTCATTTAGTTGACAACCATTCCTACCAGCAATTCTGTAATTTTTTGTTCTAGTTATCCAAGTCAAGGTATACCATCCAAAATGTCTAAGAAAAACCCACCCTTTTAGATATAAGGATACCTATACGATGAATAGAATATAAGATAAGCACTCCCCTTAGAAGATTAGCACTCCCCTTAGAGAGTCTAACTGTATATATCAATCATCTTATTAATGGTATACAAAATTGGTTATTCCTAAGAAAACTAAGCTTTTGAAAATAGAAAGAAACTAGTTGTTGAGAACGTCTTTGTAATCCATTCCTAGGATTGTTGCTATTTTCAGACATTTGCAAGTGTTCCATGATCACCATACTAATAATGGATAAATTTCCACTTTAATTGGTGGACCGTATTGAATGTTATTTTGTTAAGAATATTGTCCTTTTATTATTGTCCAAAATCTGAATAGTTTGGTGCTTGTATTGCTATCCCAAAATTTGAACAGTATCTTTCATCAAAATAGTTAGGGTATTGCCTAATTGAGAAGAACTACCTTGTTAGTAATTTAGCTTTTCATATTATCTCGTTGTTATTTATTTTGCAAGAAAACAGACGATGTGGTTCCTGCAAACAAACTTTTTTCAAACAAACACTGAACTCATGTTGGAAAACCAAGCACTATGAAGAAGCTTATAACAACTTAGAAGAAAAACTGATATAGTAGCAACTAGAGGAGAGGAGAACAAATTGTTCATTTGCATAGGAAAACTTAAAACATGTTTTTAAACCATAACTATATGGCAAATAGTTCAAGTGTTTGTAGTAGATGATATAGGAGTCATTGGGTGCGCCCGAATGGGTAACAATTAATGAAGAGCTATTTGGTATCGAAAAATACTTCAAAAGAGTTGCATTCCCATTATAGTTACATAAAACATAGTTCGACCAGAACTACATATCGTTAGCAAAGTATGAATCCATAAACACCTTGATCCCATGGATACCAGGTATATAGGCAGTCTGGGTGACAAATGATGTCCCCAGTACTCAAGTGTCTTGAATATAGCTGAGAGTGAAAACATTATATCATTAATGAATAATACTACAAACAACAATGTCCAACAAATTTGATACTCAAGAAGGTACTTGTACTTGGTCGGATGCCCGAAAGCCAAGAAGGGGTACCCTACTTAAATAAATTCTCAATGGTCTTGCACTTGGCCATATGCCTGAAACCCAAGGAAGGGTGCAGATCCTAAACTACTTATTTAACTTGTAGAGATCCGTGGTACATAAAATGGGTAGTCTGTGAAATCTCTAGCAAGGAGACTTAGGACAGGTATTGGCCCTGATGAGTCAGCAAGTCTCTGATCAGAGCACTTACATATTACATGTCCTTAAGCTTGTAAGGTTGTCATGATAACCTATCCCATTAGGATAGACATAAGGTCATACAACTACTTAATTATTCCTACTTAGTACAAGTAGAAGGATGGTCTGAATGACCACTTGATGCCTAGGACAGAAGATTCCAGATTGGCTAAGTGAGTTTTGTCCCATATGGACCTTCTTATGAAAATTATATTGTAACTTTTGAGTAATCAATACCTGACATTGGAATGTACACAAAAAAATATAGTCTTGTATTCTAATGAAAAAAATTATTATCAGTTTCTTGAGATCTGTTATTTTATACTTGGGACGGGATGGTCCTTACAATTTTTACCTAACAAGTGTGGCATATTATCCCTCTATTTTTTTTTATTATAACCCTCTGGTTTTTGAAATCCCCTTTAACCTCTTTCCATTCCTTTCATATGCCTTATTTTTCCTCATCCTTATCAAAAAGGCATTACTTGCTTAGCTAGTGATGTGCTTTTTCTCCCCACATTGTAGACATCACTAGTCACCTTGGTGATGTACCAATTAATTTATGCATCACCAATCAAGTGAATATTGACAAATAATTTTGAATTTGATATTTTTATATTTGAAACCCTATTTATAGGTCCCTAATTCTATCTTTGAAAGTATAAACTAATGATCTATCATTTTCATTGTTACACTTTCCCTCAGGGTATTCTTAGATGAATGTGTGAAGGACTACTTTACCATGTGAAGGACCACTTTACAAAGGAAGTCGAGTTAGATGTAATGATATTTGAGGATTCAAGTACAACAAGCTTTACTTTAGTATGCATTAAATCCTTGATGTTTTTCTACTATGGTCTAATGTAAGAACCCTTAGCTCTGCTTACTGAATTGAAAATTTGAAAACACATAAGCTAAAGCAAAGGCTCTCTTCTTATAATTCAACACTTTGACTACAAAAAATAGGCAAACACTCTTATTACATAAAGAAGTTGAATTTAACTATCTACACAAATTGAGCCTTCAATGACTTCTCTCATTTTTATTGATCTTGCCCTCTCTCTGGAAAAGCTCCTGTCCAATTCTCTACCCATACACATTTTCCTCTTTCAATTTATAGTCAATGCCCCTATTGTGGGTTGCTATCCACTCCTTTCTTACACAAGTTGATACCTCCTCTCCTACTTGGCCCTAACTTCTCTATTTCGGGTCGATGCAACATTATATGCAACCTCACATGATGGCCACCCCCTAGATTGTTTTCTTCTTGGGCTCCTCTAACCATCGGTGTTCTCTCCCTTTATACACTCATATGAACATCAATTGATTTCTATCAACTATATGAATAGACGTTTCTTGATCGGTTTTTACATTTTTCTCCTTTCAATTCCCCTTCCTTCAGCTTCGTCATCTCTACCACCTCAATGTGGTGTTAGCCTTATCTTCTCTTTGATTCCTAAAAGATAACACCTTTAACATTTTAGATTGCTAGCAAAAGGTTGGAATTCAGCCTTACACTTGACATTTGATTTGTTGGGAGCCTTTTCAACAATTCCATTCTTGGTGCATAGTCTTCAATCATTATGTTTCATGGGACATCATCTCTTTATTTACAGGGATTATGTGTCCAAACAAGGGATCCATTTGTTGGGCCCTTATGCACCTCTAGGCATGTATGTGAGGACATAATTGATAGAGAAACATGTGGACATCAAGGTCAACAACAACAAGGGTAACAACATTAACATATACTCTTTGGTAAAAAAATTTGAATTCATTTGCAACTTTGCCGCCCAAAGGCTCCTTTTGAACTTTTGTCATGGAGGAAATTGCTAGGGGGGGAACCTCCCCCCCAACCCGATGACCCTACTCCCGACCTAATCTCTAATTTCAGGATAGGTACTTTGGATTCCCTGCCACATCCTTCTCCCAAGGCTGACTAGAAAGGTGTGTTGGTTGGGACCCAGGTGGAATCGGATCCCACCCTAACGCTCGCTATCCTAACAGAGGAAGGTAAAGAGATCACTCTCCCTAACTCTGTTGTCAAAAAGAACATGGCAGAGCTTAACCTGGCTCTAGTTGGACGCTTCTTCAACTTTCGCCCCTCCATTGACATGGTTCATAAATGGGTGGGAAACCAATGGAAGCTGAAGGGGAGTGTTGTGGTGTCAGCCATGCCCGGAGGACTCTTTCTCTTTCGGTTCACGGCTGTAGAGGACCTGTCTTTCATCATCTCTAGATCTTGGCTCTATGGCAAACACCTCCTCACTCTGGCCAAATGGAAACCGGGTTTTGACCCTTCTGCGGACCTCAGCAGGATGGCGCCTGTTGGGTCCGTCTCCCTGGTTTGCCTCTCAATTTTTGGGACGAGCAAGTGTTTAGATGGATTGGCAACTCCTTCGGACACTACATTTCGGTGGATCTAGTAACCCTCTCTAAATCCCAACTTGTTTTTGCCCGTTTCTGTGTGAATGTGTCTATAAATAAGACTCTCCCAAACTTTGTTGTCCTTAAGTCTAAGCTAGGTAAATGGACACAAGCTATTGTCTATGAGAATGCTACCCTCTTCTGTGAATGCTGCAACTCGAAGGGCCACACAAGGAAGGAATGCAAGGCCCCCAATAGACCTGAACTTAAGCTAAAGGAAACTATCTCGATGACGAGAGATTCTAAGATTTCCACGGGACTGCTCTCCCCACCCCTAACAGGGGACACTCCCAGCATAAAAAGGGTTGAAGGGTCTGCGACTCAGGGCTTTGATTCCACTTCTGGGTTGGTGGATGACGTGTCTGGTCTGGAAGAGGGTGAAATACGTGCGAGTATTGTGCAAGAGAAAGCCACAATAGAGGAGACCAAGAAATGCAGCGCCCCTGCTCTTGTAGCCCCCATGCAGATGGTAAGCAACTCTGACATTACCAACCCGGGCCTGGAGACTCCACATAGTTCCAGCCCAGGTTTGGCGCTTGTCCAGACAAAGCTCAATGTCTGTGTGATGACAAACTCCACATCTGGAGGCCCTTCATCCCCCCAGTGGTGGTTGTTGTTCTCAATCCCTTGGCCTTGGGTTCCCCGGTGGCTTTGGGATGCTCCACACCCTTGGGAACCCCAATGGCCGGGGACCTGGAATGGAAAACCCAACATAAGAAGACTCAGCAAAAGAGAGTGGATGTGGGAGTAGACACCAAACTAGGACGGCCAACGGACAGAGCCAGAAGACAGAGGATCACGATAAAGGAGATTGCTGCAGGAAGACAACAAACCCTAGACCTCAACCAAAAAGGTAAGAAATGATTGTTCTATCATGGAACATTAGGGGACTCAATAATCCCTAGAAACAACTAGTTGTCAAACAATACATTTTATTATAAAATTGACATTTTGTTAATTCAAGAAGTTAAAATGTCTCAAGATAACTTTGAGGTGTTGGTGGGAAGACTATGGCCTGGGGCCAATTTTTTCTACTCTAAGGCTCAAGGAGCTTCGGGAGGTATTGCCACCCTCTGGAACCCTTCCAAGGTCAAGGGTGATGCTCACAGTTTTTCCTACAACTACCTGGCTGTGGCCTTTACTTCCTCGCTAGAGACCCGGTTTTGTTTTAACATTTATGCTCCAAATACCTGACAGGGAAGAAAGGGGGTTTGGGATGAGCTAAAGATATCCCTCTTGAATCTTCAAGATTCCAAGCTCATGGTTGCGGGAGACTTCAACTCTCCCCTGTTTCCTTCTGAGAAGTGTGGGGGCATAGTGGACTATTCTGACAACATGGGAGACCTGACCAACTTTGTGAGAGAGTGTGGTCTTTATGATGTTGAGCTAAGAGGCAACCCCTTCACGTGGACTAACAACAAGAAAGGTAACCACTTCATACATGTCCGCTTGGATCAGGTCTTACTCTCTTCCACCTGGGATCTGGGAGCTACCTCTTCCCTGGCTACCCTCCCCAGAATGACATCAGACCATAACCCCCTTCTTCTCAAATGGGTGGATGTTCGATACCAGTACCCTGCTCCCTTCAAATATGAGATTATGTGGGCCTCCCACCCTGGCTTCTGTGACAAGGTTCAACATTGGTGGTCCACTCCGGTCAAAGGATCGACTATGATCAGGGTTGCTTCCAAGCTTGAGCTTATCAGAGAGGAGGTTAAAGGTTGAAGAAAATTAACCTTTGGTGACATTTTACAAACTAAAAAGGCGCTAAATGAGAAACTTGATTCTCTTCAACGGAAAATGGCAGGGGGTGATCTATCGGAGGATTTGCATTTGGAGGAAGAAAACACTAGGAAAAGCTAGAAAGATACTATGGCCAATGAAGAGGTTTTCTGGAAACAAAGATCTAGAGTCCTGTGGTTGAAGGAGGGGGATCGTAACACTGCTTTCTTCCATCAATCGACCTGTAAGCATAAAAAAAGGAACTCCATCACAAAACTCCAGAACCCTGGGGGACAGGAGATATCAGACCCTATCCAACTTGGAGGGCTGGCCACTGATTACATCTCCAGAGCCTTCACCAATTCTTCTCTTGGGGACCCTGTTTCCCTCCAAGAAAATCTCATTGCGCAGCTACCCAGGGCCATCACGGCTGAGGATAATGACATGCTCTTGTCGAGGGTCACTGATGAGGAGGTTCATAAGGAAGTCTTCTCCATGGGAGCCTACAAAGCCCCTGGGCCTGACGGTTTCCCCCCCGCTTTCTTCCAAGAGTATTGGGATATTGTTGGTTATGATGTCATTCATGTTGCGCGGGATTTCATCAGATGTAAAAAAATCTTAAAGAAACTTAATGATTCTTATATTGTTTTGGTCCCCAAGTGCTTGGAGCCAAAAATCATGGAGGACTTCAGACCCATCAGTCTGTGTAATACTTTGTATAAGGTCTTTTCCAAAATTATGGTTAATCGAATCAAACCCCTGCTAGACAAAATCATCAGCCCCAATCAGAAAGGATTTGTCCCTGGCCGACAAATTATGGATGCTGCCATCACCACACATGAAATTATCCACTCCATTGATCATAGAAGGGTTGCTGGGATGGCCCTCAAGCTAGATGTTTCTAAAGCCTACGAAAAAGTCCATTGGACTTTTGTCTTCAAAGTCTTGTCTTCTTTCAGCTTCTTAGAGTAATTCATAGACCTTATTAAGTCTTGCTTGGAGATTGTGAGATTCTCAGTGTTATTCAATGTTAAACCTAGAGCTAAATTTTACCCTGGGAAATGGCTCCACCAAGGGGACCCCCTGTCCCCTTACCTCTTCATCCTCCTTACCAAAGTTCTTGGTCGTAATATGATGGAGATGGCCCGTACCAGAGAGATTGTGGGGATTAAGCCGACCACCACTTTGCAAACCACTATCCTACAACAATTTGTTGATGAAACCTTCTTCTTTGGGGCCTCCTAGATAAGGGAAGCTGCTAAGTGGAAGCAGTTGCTGGACAATTATGCTACAGCCACGAGTCAACATATCAACTATCACAAAAGCCGTATGTTCTTCTTCAACACTGAGGAATTGGTCCAAAAAAAGATAATGAAGATTTTGGGTTACCAGGCTGACAAACTTCCTACTACTTATCTTGGCCTCCCATTGACTATCAAAGATGTGAAGAACAAATTCTGGAATTCTATCCTTGAAAGAACCCAAAGGAAACTGGCGGGCTGGAAAGGTAAACTCCTCAGTAATGCAGGTAAGCTTCAACTCCTTGCTACTTCCCTCCAGGGAATTCCAGTCTACTTTTTGTCTATTTTTAAAATCTCTAGCTTCATGGCTGAGAAATTTGGAAAGATTCAACGTACCTTCCTCTGGTCAGGATCTGAGGAAAAGAAACACCTCCCGTTGGTCTCCTGGGATAAGGTTTGTCTCCCCAAAACCTTGGGGGGCCTGGGGTTAAGGAAAATTCACAACCTCAATAGAGCTCTACTTTCTAAGGTTGCTTGGACCATGATACGGGGAAATGTTGATTGGTGTAGAATCATGGAGGCTAAGTATCTGGATGGGGGCCGCTTCTGTAAACTCTTCATGGTGCAGGGCCACCTGGGTGGCTCTAAAATATGGAACATCATTCTCAAATGTAGGAGTATTTTAGAAAAAGGGGCCAACTGGTCATTGAGTAATGGATGGGATATCAGATTCTGGGATGACCCATGGCTGCCCGATTCCATCCTCGGGAACTCTCGTTTCTCTTAGTTGAGGAATGTCTTGTCCCTTGTTGTTGGTTCGTAGGTTTCCAACTTCATCTCCAATGGCAAGTGGATTGACCTCCTCCCGCATCTCTAGTTCAGACTGGACCTAACCACCCTTGCAACTAAACTCAGGGACTTTCTGCTTTTGGTTTGCATCCCTATGATTGACAGGCCTGATAGATTGCTTTGGAGACACTCTCAACATGGCGGGTTCTCTGTCAAGTTGGCTTATGGTCTGCTTATCAATGACTGTGCTGATGTTTCTTTTTGGAGGAAGGTCTAGCAGCCTCAATTAATCCCCAAAGTCAACTTTTTCTGGTGGACTACCCTCCATGGGAAAGTCCTCGCACTTGACAACCTTGTTAAACGCGGGTTCAACCTTGCCAACCATTGTTGCCTATGCAAGAAAGATGAGGAAAGCTCTAATCATATCATGCTCCACTGCGATTTTGTTGTCGGGGTCTGGCAGGAGATTCTCTCGAGACTCAACCTCCCATGGGTGTCTAACTACAACATCTGGGACATTCTCCTTGAATGACAATCGCCCTCACAACACCCGCTGATCATACTCCTTTGGAACTGAATCCCCCTGATTTTCTGCTGGGTAATCTGGAAGGAATGCAACAATAGGATTTTTAGAGATAATGAACTCAATTCTAAGGATATCTTTTATATCGTCTTAAAAATTTTACAAGAAAACCTGCTGGTGGGAAGATGGAAAAGCCCTATTTCCCCCCCGCCCCACTGACTTTGATTGGAAGATTGCTAAGGTCTGGGGTCTTGGCAAGGGGTTTGACAGATTTGACAACTCTAAACTTAGAGCCAGAAAGGCAACTGTTTGGGTCCCCCCTCAGGAAAACTGGTACAAACTCAACTTTGATGGGGCTGCCCGGGGTGGCAGACAGACTGGAGGGGGAATTATAAGAGATCAATGGGGGAGATTGGTTGCAGCTTATGCTGGGCCCCTCATTGACCACTCGGTTAACCAGGCAGGGGCTATGGCACTCCTGTGGTGATTAAATTTCTCCCTTAACTGTGGCTGCTCCAGGATTGAGATCAAGGGGGATTCCAAGGTTATTATTAAGGTTGCTGGTGGTTACTACTTGGCCAGATGGCGAGTTGACCCTATCCTGTCGGATATTAAGGGGCTACTGCTTCGCTTTATTGAGTCCACCATAAAGCACATTTATAGGGAAGGGAATTCTATCACTGATTCCATGGTGGCTGAGGGGTTGCAGACAGTTGGCTTACGTTGTTGGTGCGCTGCTAATCAGCTGTCGAAAATTACTCAGGACCTGCTTGGGCGGGAAATGAGCGGAAGCAACAACAACAATTGAAATGTTTAAAAATCAAAGTTTGATTTGGGCGCTAAAAGGCGGACCCCAGAGCAATATCTATTTGAGCTTGGCTGGTTATCGCATTTGGAAAGGCCACGTGGCCACAGAATGTAGGATCCTCAAATATTTTTGGCGGAGGAGGTGGATCGCTTGCGTCACTCCCTTCATAAAGTGTCATTATGTCTCTTTATGCCATTGGATTCATTTGAGATTTATGGTGATTATTAAGAGATATGACGGAGATTGTTTTGATTGTAATTATGGGTTACAATGTTGCTCCCACGTGCTAATCCCGGTGGCGGCCTTGGCAGTGATTTTTGTGCCTAAAGACAATTATTTTAGCAGGTTTCGTATGCAAAATGATAGATTCTTAGGCCCGGTTATTACCCCATTTTTTCCACTTCATGTAATGGCTCTTCTTTCATTTTGTTCTTTGGTTTTTATGGTTTTGTGCTGAGAAGGGTTTCGGCTCTTACTGGGTGTGGAAGTCTTGGGTGAAGGCCACTCTGCACTACTCTGCAAATATGGGAGGGGATCACCACAGGATTGAACCTGATAGAATCGAGGAAGAGTTCACCTCAGACCTGATGGTGATGTATTTTTGTAAAGAAGGTGGGATTCTTCCCTTCATGAAATGTTTGATCGGGCATGATGAGATGATTTCTCGTTAGTTTGCCAAAAGCCGGAGCGAGAGAAGAGTCACCATTAATGGTATCACATTTGAGATTAATTAGGAGGTGATTGGTAAATCCACAAGTATGGCAACCATAGGCAGGAAGTGGAAGAAAACCACCAAAACCCAGGCCAAAATAGAGTTTAACCAATTCTTTGCCAATGATGGCAAACCTATGTCTAAGAATGGGGGTTATAGCATGGCCAATCTTCCTAAATTTTGGCTGAAGATGTGCAAGCTTGTGATAAAATATTTCACCTTGGAGGGCAGATTTGGTATGTTCTACAACTATCGCCTTCCTTTTCTTAATCATCTTAGGCATAAACTGTTAATTTCCATGCCTTTTTACCTTCTACACTCTTTAGAGAATACAGTGGCCGCTATGAATGAGGCTATCTCCCTAGGAAAAAAATCCATTTACCTTCACCAGGGGCTTATCTTCAGGATTTACCACTTCCACTGGGCTCTCTGCCCTCCACCCATTATGGAAATCACCCAACTTGCTTAGCAGAATTTGTCCCCCTCAGTCTCCCTTAACCAAGGCATTCCCTCACCTTTTAGCTCTATTGGTGGCTCTACCACTACTGCTAGCCCTAATTCCTCTGGTATCCGCCAGATCCCTACACCCCATATGGGCAGCAAGCATGATCTGACCTTGGATGACTCTCCCCAGCCTGCTTAAAAGTGCAAAAATATCTATATTAACCTGGACTACCCCCAAAATGTTGACCCGTAACCCACCAGCACCCACCGGTCTTCTCGAGTTGCCAAAGAAAAAGGGAAACAGGCTATGAAGGAGCTGTTCAATAAAGAGGATGTTTCGGTTGAGTCCCTTAGCAGGGATGACAACCAGACTAATATAGAGCATGAAGAGGAAATATTTGATAAACAGGACAATGTGGTCGATGTGGGTAAGGACATTTCTAGCCCAGATAACAGGACTGAGAACCCTAAGTCTGCTATGTGCACTGGTCTTGTTGGAAAAATTAAGTTCTAGATTGTTAATCTGGAGAATTCGGTGGCCAAACTGAATGAGGACTTGGCCAACACAAACAGAAGGCTGGCGGATGTTAGCAAGTTCACTCTCAAAGTCATGCATGCCTCCTCCACTACCCTCTGTCTGCTGAATGAGCAAGCCTCAGCTAGGAAGGAGTCGATGGAAGGAAACAAAGAACTCTTCAATTTTCTCAATGAGGAGTGGGCGGACCTGCTACTGTCAAAGCGCTTATGGGATAGGAAGGGATCCAATTGAAGATGAAGTGCGGGTTGGGGTGTTGTCACACTACGGACCCCAAGCCCTATATTTTGGCCAATTTTTTTAAGTTCAATTTTAAGCTTAAGACCTTACTTATATTAAATAGCCCTGTGTGGCTTCATGTATTTTTTTGGCTATCAAACTATGATACAATTTACTTTTGGAACACTTACCGCTGTTGGTTTAGCTTTTTTGTTGTGGTTTTTGATAGAGGTAGATGATGTTCATGTTTATCTCCTACTGACTTTGTTGATTTAACATGTTGTTAAGTCTATTCTGTTAGCTTCTTTGTACCTCGGGTCAGCACCCTCTTGCTACTGCTAATATCAAAAACATCCACAAGGGTACACACATAATTTCTAACATGCCCGCACTAGCATCATATGGAATAGCACCAAAGGAGCCATTGGTGTTGAAATCAACAAATAGGTTGGTAATAGGATTATCAAGAAGAGAATCCATCTACGAATTGATGGATGTTTACGCCTTGCATATCAATTGTGGCAATGACAATTACATCTATCAAGTTCCTTCTTGTTGAATGGGTATATTCTGATCCAAGGATTTCTTGAATTGAAGCAAACAAATGGAAAATATTTTTTGTTGATGTCGATCGTCAATTCATCTAGGATGCTCTTGCATCTGACATTCCAAGTAAGAAATTTGTGAGCATAGGCTCACAAAATTTGGCTAAGTAGTTGAACTACTCTTCTAAGTTGTAAACAACCTATAGCAGACCTCATTACTAGTTTAGGTACATCAAAAGTCTTCTTCCTTTTCCTCTTCCAACATTTAGCTGGCTCCACCAAGTGTGTCCTCTTTTCCTCTTTCCTATCATGGACTCATTCCCACCACAATTCAACCTCCTCCACCAATAGCTCTCTCTTCTCCTCCAAATACCCTCTTCTCTCTGAGCTCCTTTGTGGAATCTTGTTTACTGCAAAGTGACCACCTCCACCAATATCCTACAACATGCTCTACACACAAATACTCAACACCCATATGTAAATTTGCAATTGCATTCTCTTACTTTCAAGCTTGCACATAAAGGTAAACTTAACATTTTCAGATTTTACCTCACACTCTTCTTCCACTCCAACATCTACTTCATGCTCATCTTCATCATCATTTGCCTTTCCACATTCGATTGTTGCATTCACATCTTTATCCTCCTCAACATCCACTACTGCAACTTTCTTGATTGATGCATTAAACAATTCTTCAATTCTCTCAATCTCTTCTCCAACCAATGCATAATCATCTTCTGATCCTTTATCAAATATCAGACACTCATTAACCTCTTCCTTCTTATCTACCTTTTCTTCCACTACCTCAACCTTTGAGGTTATTTTTTCCTCTTCACTTTCATTCACCCACTGATGGTCCATAGTGACCATTTCCTCCTGTCTTTCCTCTTCATTTGTTTGGGTTGCTCTTATTTCTTTCACCTTCTGGCTGCAACTCTCCTTCAATGTGAATCTCCACATCTCATAGCTATCTTCCCAATATCACTTCGAAAATGAAATCAACATGGGCCTCCTCATGACCCACCTCATCCTCTTCTTTGATCTTATCTTTATCTACTGCAATCTTTCTCACACATTCACTTTCTTCTTTGTTACTTCAACCTCTCAACCGATCAGGACTTTGCACACCTACAACGATCCCTTTGATCCCTCCAGGACCGCTCCACACTCTCAAGTGAAAAATAGCTCGCGGTCAATGATCTATTCACATAACCTCACTCTTCACCGACTGGTCCTAGCACAAGCTACCTCACATTCAGTGATTTTCTTATGTGTAAATCCATTCTTTGTCATCAAGTCCTGGTCTAGACTGCCTCATGTTTGGCAATCTATCCACACACTTAGGACCTTTACTTTAATATCATTTGATGCAAGAACCCTCAACTCTTCCTATCAAATTGAAAACTAGAGCATTCATAAACCAAAGTAGAGACTCACTTCTTATAATTCAACACTTAGACTGCAACAAACAAACAAATACTCTTCTTGTGATATTGCTATCAGGATTTAACTGTGTAGTTTTTGAGTCAAACTCATTGACCCATAATTCATGAGTAGTGGTTCACATGAACCCATCTCTCATGAGAATGAATGGAACACTTAGCACTCATTGGATCTAGGTGATGCACACAGAGGTGAAGCACCGGGACTTCCCGGGAGGTCACCCATCCCAGTACTACTCCAGCTCGAGCGCGCTTAACTACGGAGTTTCCTCCATGGAGGATGCAAGTAGAGTGGGTTTAACCATGGAGGAAACTCCGTAGTTAAG
>MU223075.1:230752-242889 GCA_018584345.1 Thuja plicata | reverse complement strand
TCCGTAGTTAAGCGCGCTCAAGCTGGAGTAGTACTGGGATGGGTGACCTCCCGGGAAGTCCCGGTGCTTCACCTCTGTGTGCATCACCTAGATCCAATGAGTGCTAAGTGTTCCATTCATTCTCATGAGAGATGGGTTCATGTGAACCACTACTCATGAATTATGGGTCAATGAGTTTGACTCAAAAACTACACAGTTAAATCCTGATAGCAATATCACAATTTGACTTGCTGTGGAAAAATATCTCCTACTTATCAAATACTCTTCTTACATCAAAAAATTGAACTTACATATTGATGCAAGAGCATCCCATGTCTACGGTATAGAGGCAACTAAAATTATTTTTCATTTGTTTCTTCCATTTTTGTTTTGACTTTCTTTCATTTTGTGGTCTTGGTTTCCCTCATTCAGCAAACACAACTATAACTACAGAGGGTGAAAAGGAAAGTTTAAATTACAATTTGGTCAGGAAGGAAAAGCTCAAATAGTTTATTATGGTCTATGTTTGAGCTAAAGTCACAATGGAGAGAGACATTAAAGGGCATGACCGACATGCATTGATTCATATGAGTTTTGTTAAACATTGTAATGGTGGTTGTCCTATTAAATGTGGAAGCATTTACAGGCAAGGGAACTATATGACAAATGCAAATTGGTATATCAATACCTTTGCAGTCCAAATAGTTGGAGGAAATTCAACCATTGTATACAACTATCAGTGGACTATTTTGTTACAAGATATAAAAAAATGAAATTGTTGCAAAGATTGACCATTCAACTCCAAATCAGTTGGGTAGTCTCATGGGTAGATGAATAGGCATCAAGCAATGAATAAGAAAAGAAAAGAAATAATGGCAATAAGAAGAAAGGGAGACGCATAAGTTTAGGGGGTTGGGGTCGTGATTTATGGACACTCTTAAACATCATAAGTTTAAGGAAAATATTAAGCTTGCAAAAGTAAGTCAACTTTAAATATTTAACACTTTTTGCCTAGGATTTAGTCATTAGTATGTGATGTTTACTGCTTGAGATGATTTTATAAAAGAGGCAACATGATGAATGAAAGTCCAACGCAAATTAGAGAAGAAAATAGAGAAGAAGGGGGATAGTTGGAAAGATTGATGAACAATAGCATAATAAGCTTCATAGATCCCCAAGAGTAGAGAACTTAGGTTAGGTAGCTGCGTAAAGAAATATCAACATCCATGGTGAAGTGGGAGGCATTGAAGGTGAAAAAAAGAGTTTATGGAGGCTACACAAGGAAATGCAAATTTAGAAGTAGACAAAAATTGGGTGCAAAATAAGAGGGAATGAAGAGGCCAAGGAGTAGACATGATTGGATTCAAATTTATTTTGATAACTTGCGATTGTATACCTTATCAATTGCAATCTTATTTTGTGTGAGAGTTTAATGTAAGACTGGATAGTCTCAATTTGTGCAAGTTTGTGTTTTGAGTTTTTTGAAAGCAAGAAGTGGCCTTCTCTCCTACATCACATATCTACGCGAATGGAGCCTTCAATGATTTTTGTCAATTTTATTAATCTTGCCCCCTCTCTGCCAAAGCTCCTCTTTGATTCACTACCCATACACATTCTCCTCTTTCAATTTATAGCCAATGCCCATATCTTGGGTTGCTACACACTTTTATGGGCTACTCCTCTCTTACGCGGTGCTAACCTCTCTATTTTGGGCCGATGCAACATTATCTGCAACCTCACATGATACCCCCTACAGTATTTTTTTTCTTCTTGGGCTCTAACCATCGTCACTCTCTCCTCTTTGTAAAATCATATATACCCATCAATCTGATTTCTATCGACTAGATGAATCAAATGTTTCATGATTGGTTTTTACATTTTCATCCTTTCAATTCCCCTCCCTTTGGCTTCCTCAATTCTACCCGTATTGCCACCTCAACGTGGCATTAGCCTTCCCTATGTTTCCTTCCTGAAAGATAAATACCAGGTTGGAATTCAGCATTACACCTACCATTTAATTTGCTTGGAGCCTTTTCAACAATTCCATTCTTGCGCATAATCTTCAATCATTACATCCCATGGGACAACATCTCTTTGTTTACAATAAGAGTGCCCAAACAAGGGATCTGTTTGCAAGACCCTTATGCGCCTCTAGGAAAGTATTTGAGGACATGCTAGATAGAGAAATATGTGGACATCAAGGTCGATGGTACCATCCACAAGGGTATGAGCACAAATTCTATTATGGTTGCATTGGCATCAAATGAAATATCATCAAAAGAGCTATTGGTGTTGAAATAAACAAACAATTTGGTAACATGATTATCAAGAAGAAAATCTATGTATGCATTGATGGATGTTCACTTCCTATTCTAAAGCTTCATATTTCACACACATATCTATCGTGATAGTGGCAATTATAACACCTAGAAAATTCTTTCTTGATGGATAGCTACATGCTGATCCAAAGCTTTTTTGAATTGAAGCAAAAACAAAAATGGAAAATTATTTTTAGTTGATGTCAATTGTCGATTCACCCAAGATGCTCCTGAATCATGGTCTATAAATACTTCTTCTAAATTCCTTGAATTCATCTACAACCACCTCTCTAGAGGAGCTTAATACAAGAGAATGTTTAGCATGCCTTGAAGTGAACCATGGGTAAATATATCTTCACCCCACCTTTTTTTCATTTGAACAAGAATAATTTCTAAATATATACTTGTTACAATGTCATTTCTTGCTATTGTTTACTTTATCACCATGCTTAGTTTAATCCTTGAATTAATCATATTTTCTTTTTTTTGTTAAATTGGCCCCTTGTATTACCATTCTTTTACTTTTTTAAAATTTTTTTTTAACTTGTTGTCCCACACATTCTCAATCCTAATATCCTATATAAATTGTGCTTGCGGGATGTGTGGTTCATCCTTGGGGGATTAGTCTCGCCCTGGCTCGCCTCAAGTACCCAAGATATGGGTTGTTGGGTCGCGGGGATACCTCCTCGCTAGAAAAAAAAATCCTATATAAATTATTATTATTGTTATTATTTGTGTTTAATAAGAAGGTATTTCTACCTTTTACCTATTCAAAATTTGATAATATTGTATACCTTCATCCTGATGTATCTAAGAATTAGAGAAACAACAAAAATCTTACCATCCTATTTAGGTAAATTTTTCTCACAAGAAACAACTCTTCCTATTTTAAAACATGTATTCTAATTTAAAAATATTATCAAACTTTTCATTGGCATCTTCTAAAAGTTCATTGTCTTCATTTACACCTCTATAAGTTTAATCTCATATCCAAATTCAAATAGCTTCTCATCTTTATAGATGGAGATACAAATGCAATGATTCTCAACTAAAATTTATGATCTAGTGTAATCATTGGTTTTATCCTATATTTATGCAAAAAAAATTGCACCATAGACATTAATCAAACCCTTACATAAACCATGGACAATTATGTACAAATGCAAGCATCACTTAGTGCATAAATGCTCTAATTACAATAATAGATGCTGAAAATATCAAATTATTGTTGAAGACAATTATTCAATTGTGTATTGTCATTGATGTTACACAAATGTATACACAAATTTAGTGATGTTACACATATGTCTAAACCTAACTGAGCACAGTCAGTGTATGTCGAGCTCTCTCGGGCATTGAAGAAGACTTCAGTATCAGCCCAAGTGATTTGTTGTATTAACCGAGCTGTGTCAGTTAATGAAGGAAGTTGTGTATTAACTGAGTTCACTCGGGTAATACAGTAAGTTTGGTTTCAGCCGAGTAACGGTCGGGCATTGAAGGATTATAGTGTTAACCGAGTTATGCATTTAGTGTCAGCTGACTAACAGTAGTTTACACTTTATGTTTAATTGGTTAATTGCAACCGACAGACATAAGTTTTATTGTTTATTTGGAAGGGTATTCAAGATGACTTGACAAGGGTTATCATATATATACATGGTCAAGTTTGGATTGAAGGTGGAGTAGTTTTTGAAATGAAGAATGAAGTTGAAGTAAGAGGGAATTCTGATTATGGACAAAATATCCAGACCGAGCTGCAAAAGAATATTTGACCAGTGAGGATCCAGTCAAAGCCAGTACAGAGATATGAATCGGCAAAGATAGTTGCTTCTTCAATTAGGTCAACTCATTGTTACTCTCTAACAATTGTAGTAGTGATCCAAATCTCTTGACAGAGTAGACTTAACAGTCTTTCATAAATCCTCTCACAAGGTGGCATTTCTACATTGAAGTGTTTGAAGACCTCTAACAAGGCCACTCCTAACATGGTGATTAAATCCTCTCATAGTGTCACACCTAACAGTGTGTTTTGTAACCTTTAACAGGGTTGGCTCCTAACAAGACTCACTTCAGAAGAGTGAAAAATAGTAACTACTTGCAATTGGTGGTTTTCCCAAATTGGGTTTCCATGGTAAATCTTGGTGTCATTTGTGTACATGTTATTTGCTTTATGCTTTATGTTTATGCACTTAATCACTAAATGTTAATCACATTTAATATCTTAAGATTACTTTGTTAACCGAGTAACAACAAAATATCTTTTATTAACCAATCCGGGTGATAAGTTTGATTAAGACATCTAAGATACTTGGATTTGTTTTTGTGGTAACTAATTCACCCCTCCCCTCTCAGTTACTCAACTCATTTCCAACAATTGGTATCAGAGCTTTTGGTGCTTTCAAGGAAGGTTTCAAGGCCTAAGCTAAAGATCAAAGATGTCTTACAGAAGGGAGATCCCCAAGCTTAACAAAGACAACTTTCCTGCATGGAAAGAGTTGATGAGGCTACATCTATCTACTATTGGAGATATTGGTTTGCAATTCTTGGACCAAAAATATGTGGAACCACCTAGACCTATGTCTGTGGATCAGATGGTGGACATGAAGAATCATAACATAATGATGATTGATATAGTCTTCACTCAACTATTTGGAATTTGATGAAGCCAAGGATGATGACATTATTTTGTCATTAGTATGCAAAGAACACTTTCGGTAAACATACACCAAAAGATAGGTCAAAGAAAAAATAAAAAATGCAGATATCAGAGATTACTGAAAACTGCTAAGTATAAAGATAACTGACGACACAATTTTGTGTGTAAACCAAAAATACAAAGTGGAAAGGATAAAGGTTAAAAGATACAAAAGTTTTAGAAGTACATATTCACCCCTCCCCTCTCAGTACACACTTCCCATTAATCCCAACAATTGGTATAAGAGCTAAGTCTCTTATCTGGAAAAGCTTAAAGGCTTAAGAGAAAAGATCATACAATGGAGAAGTACAAACTTGACAAGAGTATAGAGAATCAGAAGCTACAAATTCAGATCTTCTATGAGTAGTATAAAGAATCTAGAATCGAGATGAGATAGTTGTTAGATGAAAGAAAGATTATGGCATCTTGCTGTAATGAAACATATTACCATGAGGAAGAGATACCAGATTTCTTTGAGTCTTCAGGATCAAATACAAGCAGAGCATCAGACACATCAGAAGAAAGCATCACAAGCCTAAATTGAATAAATCAACATCTAGATAGATAAGTGAAATCTCTGCAAGTCGGTCAAGAGACATAGATGGTAAGAATGATTGATGTCATGAATAGTGCTAGACAAGCTAAGAAAGAAAGAACACTAGCTATTGATGATAGAAGGAAGATTAGTGAAAATCTACAAGAGAAAGAATCTGAAATACAAAGATTAACACAACATCATGATGATATTACAAATCAGGTTATTCTTATGAGTCAAGAGGCAAAAAAAATGAATGTTGAACTCATTGAAAGAATAGAATCTATCGGTGAGCTAAGGGAAGAAAATGAAAAGATGAAACAAGAACTCAGAATTCAGTAGAAGCACAATGAAATTATCAAGAAAGATGAAGAGAGAAATAAAAGAATGGATGATTTTCTTGATGGACAACAAAGAATCAACAACACCGGTCTAGGCTATACCGAAAGTGGAGAATCACCCAATCAAGCTGATCCAAAGAATGTCTATACAAATCCAAGACCAAGAAAGATGACATGCAATCACTATGGAAAGAAAGGCCACACATCAAATGTATGCAGAGGCAAAATGAAAGGTATTCCTAAATCCACATCTTCATTCATAGGATTTTGTTATGACTGTAACAAGAAAGGGCATAAAGTATATGAATGTAAGTCTGAGATGAAACAACCAAAGAAGGAAACCTACATGGACAAACATTGTCCTACTTGCAAAATGAATGGGCACACAACTCTTGAATGATGGAAAAAGAAAAAACAAGCATGGAAGCCTAAAGGTCAAGAAACTGCCTATCAACCAAAAAGAGCCAGTAACTAGTATGTATGGGATTACAACACATGGACAAATTGTACATCATGTGGAAGACTTGGTCACATTTATGCAAACTGTATGAGATAGTGGACAAGAAATTCTAGAGGCTGGACTAACCCCGGAATGGCATGCTTACATTGTCATAAAGTTGGTCATCTCAAGAAAGACTACAGAGACTGAATGATAGAGACCAACACATTTCCCAATGGAAACACTATTGAAGACATCTAGAGAATGAGAGACAAAATGTGGAGAAAATATTCAAACAATGATGAAACTAGACCGAGCAATGCAAATGGTGACACCCCATCCAATGGATTTGGTGATATCACCACCCCCACCTAAGAAGAACACATAAGTATGGAACTACATTACACTAAGTAGTATTTTACATCAGTTCCATAATATGTTGATGAAATACCAAATTAGCATAAGTAAAGATGCATCATAATATTACTTGTTAAAATTTGTAATAACTATTCTATCAGGAAATACATACCAAAATCCATCGGTATACGCTCAAAGCTGAAACTTCCTACACTTACCGAGAATCATCGGTTAACATGTAAAAGCAAAGTTGGTAGTGTAAATCGAGACTCGTCGGTAATCAAGTAAGTTGAATAATTTGTTTTCATAAAATACCAAAACTCATCAGTAGAAGCAAGAAGTTAGATGACTACCCCAAAGCATCACGTTGTCACCGAAAGGAGAAGTTAGTGTTCAAACCGATGACTTCGTCTTCACACACCGAGGAATGGTTGAGAATTAATGACTCACTTTTAGGGCAAATGTCTACAAACAAATGACAAAAGGGTTTCATTATTCACCAACAAGCAAAGCAGAGTGATGAGAGAAAAATTTGAGCAAATAATGATAGCATCATAGAGCGACTTCAACTCGACCCAAAGCACTCCAACAGATCAGTAACCTCTACATGAGTAAACAATAAGTTTCTACGATAATCGAGAACTCTATTTTATGCATTTTTTAGAAAGCCCTAAAATGTCTGAAACAATGGCCATGACTTCAAGAACCACCAAACTGAAGAACATCAAGGAGGATAAGGTTAAACTTATCAATAATTCTACCTGTGAGGAACCTCACCACAAGATTTTCCTTGAGGTTGCATCACAACTTGACAATGTTGGAGCATTCTCATGAATACCAGCTAGGGTTTTTCTTGTCGAAGGCGTGCGAGCATACATCCACTGCAAGATTGTAGAAATTGGTGACTTAGAAGTGGAGCAAGATTTCAGGAAGCTATGTAATGAGGATGGAGCCATAAAAGATGAGCACAAACACATAGAAGTGAAAGGGCTCACTAATGCCCTATTGTTCCTGAAGGTATTCAAAACCAAGTGGATTTGGTTAGTACTGAGTCGAATTCACAATCACAAGCTATTCTTGGATGAGCCTAAAATGATAACCTGAGATGTTATTCATGCAGTCACTAGTTATCCTGTAATCGATAAGGTAAAGGAATTGAAACACCCACCCAAGGCTGAGATTGAAAAGGACACAGGAGCCAAGTGTGATGGTAAAGGACTAAAGGTATCCACCATTACCGATTATGAACTAAAATTTGGAGCATGTGTCGTAGGCTACAAATTCTTCCAAGCTAGCAGGATGAACAACATAGCATCTATAGTAGTGGATATTGCATATAAAATTGTAAAGAAAGCAACTCAGTTTGATCTGTTAGAGCTTCTACTTAACCAGCTAGAAGAAAACCTATGAACAGTCAGAAATGCAAAGACAAATACATGTAAGTTTGGCTCACTTATCATGTGCATTTTCTTTTACTTCCAAGAATCATTTCCATTAGTAGGAGATGTAAAATGGGATACCACAAGACCAATCACCATACAGATTAGTGAATACATAACATTATTGGGAGACAACTTTGAAATAGTTATGGATGATTACTTTACTAGATTTAAGGATAGAATGTAGAAAAGAGTAAGGATCCCTGAGGAACTTATTGAAAAATTCAAGAATGATATATGTTTCATGGTTGAAACCGACCACACATACATCAAACCTAATGTACAAGGACAACATGGTTACAACCTTTGGAATATGAGGTAAATATTGATCAAGCATCCAATGCAATCGATGCATTGATAAATGAACCCTAAGACAAGACACAACCAAAGTTTGGAACTTATGAGGAGGCCAAATCAAGAATCAAAACTGGCTTGGTTGTAAAGAAAATTGATAGGAAGAAAGATAAGATGGTTAAGAATTTTAAGAAAAGATTGTCGGTTACAGAGGAGGAAACTGAACAAAAGGAAGAAACCAAAGGACAATCACCCGTTGGTGAGGCTGAGAAGGTAAGTGACTCTGAGTCTACAGAGTCAGATACTCCATTGCCAACACCAGCTAAGAAGCCAAGAATCACAGCTGCTTCAAGGATAAGAAGCCAAAAAACTAAGAACACAAGTCATTCACCCTTGAAGTAAGGACAAGTAAGAACCTACAAGAAGAAAATGACTACACATAAAAGAGGGCCAACAAAGAGAAGAAAGTTCATTAGAACCAGGGAATATATTGAGGACACATAACAAGATGAAGGTGTTCACGAGGAAAAGAACAAGATTCTCAAAACCATTGATGAGGTATGTGCACACATGATTAAATCAGGATCAATTACTGACTCCAAAGTTAGAATATGGTTAAAATTGGATCCCTTGGATCAAAATAAGATTGAGGAGGCAATCATCAAGATGATGTGCATATAAAAATACCTCCCTATAGAACTGGCAGAAAAAATGCCCAAAGAACTTCAAGATAGGCTATCGACAAGATGGACTTTTGCCTTACACTCTGAAAAATAAATCAAGGAAAGAGCCCTAGTATCAGTCATGCCTCCTGAATCTGAAATGGAGGAAATCAAAGAAATGATGAAGGCTCATTCCAAAAGTTTCTCACCGAAGATGAGAGCCTACCAGCAAAAACTTTAGTGGCGATTATTCGCCAATTGGCGAATGCCGCATGTTGACGAGTGGGGAATTGGTGATTTTTTTCATATATTAGGTTGACCCTATCGCCCGATAATTATTAATATTGGGACCAATGCCTGGGCCCATCGCCCATCGCTTTATTTAATTTTCTACTTTTCTTACACATCATCGCCAATGGAATCTAATTTTTGGTCCTCGTAAATTTTGAAAATTTGCCTATAATTTATATGCGACCCAAATGGACGGCCTATATTCGCCAATAGTTATATACATTTATATTTATAGGCCGCCCCAAATTTTCCTGGCATTTTACAGATGCATGTCTCAACCCGGCCCAAATTTGCCAACTTTATTAATCATACCTTTGTATTGGACAACCCATAATTGCCTCGCAAATAACAAAAGATGTGTTAAAATTACGCGGGGTTCGCCAAATTTGTATACCTTGACCTGATACTATTAGAATGAATTTAGAATAACTGAGAGGGGGAGGTGAATCAGTTATCCTCAGGTCTAGATGTGCCCATATAAAACTTTATACGACTTCAACAACTTAGATATGCTCGACAACAATAAGAAACAAAAGTGTGTAGTTTACTGTACTAATGAAATAAGCTTACATAAACTTAACAGTAAACACAAAATAAACATTTACACATTTTGACACCATGATTTAATGTGGAAACCCAATATGGGAAAAACCACTAGTAACATGCTACCAAAATTTCACTCTTCTAAAGTGAGCTCTGTTAGGAGCCAACTCTGCTAAAGGTTACAAAACACACTGTCAAATGTGACTTGGTTAAAGGATTTAATCACCCTGTCAGGAGTGGCCTTGTTAGAGGACCTAGAACATTCCAATCTGAATGTCACCTTGTTCAAAATATTTATACACTGTCTGTTAGGTCAACTTGGTTAAAGGATTTGAACTGATACAATGGTTAGAAAGTAATCAGCAAGTGTGATCTGATACATACAACTTACTTTGCAAATCTAGATCCAATTTCAGCTCTAATGCTAATTCACTGAGTGGCCTCCATTTACATCTCAAACTTTAGATTTTCTTGGAAATCCATAAAGCAATCTCTCTCTGCTTCTCTGCTCAGCCTTCTTTGCTTGGTCTTGCCAATCATTCAATTAACCATGCAATACACTTGCATAAAACTTCTCCTTACACTTGAATACCATGAAAATAACCTCTGTAGGTTATATTATACCTCTTCATCTAGGTTAGATAGATCTTTTTCTTCTTAATCAAGATCGTAGATCTTAGGTTAGGTCAGATCCAACAGATCCTTCCGTCATTACATTTTATTTACTTCTCCAATACAATCATTAATTAAACATTGAATCCATGTGCTAATAACGGTTTCCTGTGCATTAAATGAGTTTGGACCAATCTTAAATAACAATACATATCCCAATAAAATCAACTATGTCGGCTAGAGATCTCAAATCTCATCAATTACTAAAGTATTGCTGCTAACCTTTCTCTCTCTCCCCTGACATTTCACTAGTGCTCGACATCATCTTTGCTTTTCTCGGCATCACCTTTCAATTTTCTCAACATCAACTTTTCTTTGCTCGACATCGACCTTCTAGTGAGCTGTCAGTGAAAGATAAACAACATATCACTTTGCCAAAGTGCCAAATGATCAAGTACCCTGGTGTATACTCATAACTCAACCTTTTCCTTGGTCTTCTTTTTATCCTATTCTTCAAATCTTCATCAATCAATAGATATGGTACTCAAAAATATAGCAATAGTCTCACTAGTTAAGGTTTGACATCAATGAAAAAATAACAATTGTCTACATTGTAGCAATCTTTCCAACAATCTCCCTCTTTGGCATTGATGACAATACTAAATTGTAAAAAAATAATTTCCAACCAAAGTTACCATACAATCCAAAAAGTGCGTGTGTTCCTTGATATGAAAAAATCTTCATTAATGTCTTTAGCTTAATTCTGACTCCCTCTGTGTCTATAATCACACTGAAATGTTTTCTATTGCTTGTTCAGCTCCCTCTTTCGGTAATATCTGCCTCATATCTATTATTTTTATCAATAATTTGTTTTAGCAATAATCACCCTCTTTCACAACAATGCCAATTATGTTGACATCATTATTATGTAGATTCATCCTGTTCTAATCTTTGTATCATGTTGTTCCCGTCATCTTTGTTTATGAATGATCTTCTTTTATGTTCTTGTCTTCTACTTCACAATTTTTAGGTAGCATCCTAAAAATGTGACTCACTGTGCATCAATGTGTCAAGTGTTCTGATTAAAACATTTGATGCAACAGTGCCATTCAGAACTAGTTAGCCTCTACTAAGGGAATCACCCCCAATTTACCTCTTAGATACTCATGAGAATCCTTGTGTAATGCATTTGTAAATATGTCTGCCAACTGTTCCTTAGTATGTACATATTCCAGTCTCACTTCCTTGTCTTGAACTAGCTCCCTCAAGTAATGATACTTGATAGCTATATGCTTTGTCTTAGAGTGCATTATAGGATTTTTAGAAATATTAATGGCACTCATGTTATCACAATATATGACAACTAGTTCTATGATCTCCTCCTTCATACCTTTCAGTAGTATCTTCAACCACACAATGTTTGAACAATTAATTGCTACTGCCACATACTCAGTTTCAACTGTAGATTGTGAGGTGTAATTCTGTTTCTTGCTTGTACAGGAAACTAATCTTTTCCCCAAAATAAATGCTCCTCCTGTGGTTCTTTTTCTATCATCCACATTACCAGCCCAGTCAGAATCAGTATAGACTCTGAGTTCAAACTTGTCATTCCTTTTGTAATATAGGCCATAA
>MU223075.1:181479-194374 GCA_018584345.1 Thuja plicata | reverse complement strand
CCAATTCTTTCTTTAATTTATTGTTTACTTGTGCCGCACTCTCCAAGCTTTTGTATAAATTTACTGAAGAGGATTTTTCATCCTCTAGATTTTTATTGCTCTCTTCCAATTTTTCCCTCACAAATTTCAGTTCTCCCTCCATATGTTCTTGCTGAATAGTTGCTTCTTTAAAGGATGGATTTTTTTATCCTTTTCTCTAATTCTTTGCACCTGTTATCTGCTACTTTCTCCTTTGCCTTTTCATTTGCCAAGTCTGCTTGTAACTTTTCTATTCTGCCTTGAAGCTTTCCATTTTCTCTCTCCAAATTCATCACTGAACTGTAGAGAAATTGGTTGCTCATTTTTGACACATTTATCTTGTCCACATTTTTAATTTTTGATAAATCCATTTGGAGGGTGCTAACTTGAAATTCAGATGGATCTATCTGACTCTCTAGTGGATTGTTATCTCTAGCTGGGGGCATAACAACCATGAACTCCATCATTTCATTCTTTGAGTCATATGTGGGAAATAACCCATTCAATGCAGGTTCTGTATCACGAGCTGCAACAACTGCATCCCTCTTCAATGTCTTAGTATTTTGTCTATTCCTATTTTTTGTTTGTTCAAAGTTCGTTACAAAATCATTCTAATGAAAATCAGGGTTTTCTAACACAATTGAATGTTTGGAAGGTGAAATAGAACTTGCAGCTATGTACAGGCTTCCACCTATGGTTCTAATAATTGCACCATGAGGATTAGTAGCAGTAACACCCTGACCCATTACAAGTGGAGTATTTGGACTGTTCGTGGGGTTTTGTCCTGAAGGTGTGGCAATTGTTGGACTTACAGTCACAGACACCATTGACATTGTTGTCATAACCTTTTGCTTCTTTACACTGCCTTGATCTTTAGGATCCACTAATTTTGTGTCCAGTTGTAATGTCCTTTTCAGACCACTAGTAGTACCCATGCCATCCCCACTAGTGGTAGTGGTGCTTGATTTAGATTGAATCTGAGTGCTTGGCAAAGGTGGAACTGGATTTGAAGCTGGAACAAATGAAGGTGTAAGGGTATGAGACTGAGTAGTACCTTTTTCTAATGAACTTCCAATTACTAGTACCCTACAACATTTTGGTGGAGCGGGTGTGGCAAGTGGATATCAATTCCCTTCTCCTGTGGGACCCAGACCAACCCTACCTGGAAACCCTATTTTTTCTACCATCTCTACCCCTTTGCCATATTTTTCTTTTGTGGACGCACTGACTCTAGTAGAAATTGTCACAGAATCCTGCCCATCAAAACCAATATCTTGATCATCATAATCACTATGATGTGCTTGACCAGGATGCTCCACATTCCAAAAATCACTAATTATTTCATCCTTGTCTGGATAATAAAGATCTGCAGAGGTCTTTGGCTCACCGAGATTCTTCCTCATTTCCCAAAAATCTTTAATTTTGGTTTTAGTCCAATTATCATCTTTACATTGAAGCATTATTTTGTTTGAAATAGTTTTTGTAGATGGTTGAGTAGCTTGCTGGTAGAAATTGTAGGATGTCTTTTGCTGAACTTTTACTTTCTGCTTGTGCAATGCAATAATTTGTGATGACAGTTCCTGTATTGAAATATTATTTTCAGCGGCATATTTATGAATCTCTTTTTTGACCTCATCCCAGGACTCCATGTTTTTAAATTTTTCTATCAATGGCATACTTTCATGTTGGCATTTGCTTGTGGAGCTCTCATTTGTTCTAAGCTTTGATCCAATTATGTTTAGTGGATTATAATGCCAGTGACTGTCAACAACAAAGAAAAAATTTGAAAAGAAGCCTCAGCCACTTTGAATCCTCTTCTCTCAAATGTGAACCCTCCCAATGAGAAAGGCAAGGAAGGAAATATCATTTTCTTTTGCTGACCATTAAAGAGTGCATCTGTGCTCTCCATCTTCCGAACATATTCCAATGAAAATACCCTCTTTGTAACATGTATTGGAAGTTTTTAGGGTTCTACCACTGAACCGGAAAACCTTAACACAGTGTAGTCTTCCATGAAGTACCAGTCAGCCAATTGTATTTGACTTCTGAGTTGAATGCAATCTCTACAAGACACAGGCAATCTAGGCAATGGAGTGCCTGTAATTTTATGATACATAGGTGCAAAAAAGAAGTCTACAAAATTATTATAGTTCCTTCTATTATCACTCATCCTTATCTGAGGTGTCCATTCATATAGTGCATTTTGGACCTAACTTTGAAGCTTGTTTGTCTGAAATATTGCATGATGCTTTGCTAAAAGAAGATAACACAAGTAGGTTGTGAACCTAAATGTCTTTTGTGAACCTCTTTTAATCATTAGCAATTGTTCTTGCATGCAATGAACAGTGTGTTCAATAAAATTATATTTTACTGGTTCTTTTTCACAATGAATATGAAAAATTATTTCAAGAATGCTGGCACCCACTTCTTTGTTACTATCAAATCCCAATCAAAATGCTAGCAAGGAAATACTATCCTGAACCCATTGCACAAAAATATCATGAGATCATAAGGAGGCTTATGATCTAGATCTAGACTAGAACTGCTTGTTATTCCTTTGATATATGAATCTTTCCTTTTTGCACTTAAATTTTCATAAGTCTCTGCCAGCTTTCCCAGGTCAATGTGCACATTTGATTTGTGTGCTTTAAACCCTAGGTCCAATAGGCTAGAAAATTTAGTCTTTGTTATCGACAAAATTTCCTCCTGAGTATTTTTATTGACAATTTATTTTCTATTTTCATCATAATTTTGGGCGCAGAGCATGACAATTTCTGGACAAGGGAATACTTGAGGTAATGCCATGCGTGCTGACCCAACAACCCACAGTACAATTTTATTTGTGTTTGCCTTTAACGTGTTGTTAAATGGACAAAATTTTAAATCCTTCATTGGATCTTTACACTTATTTTCAAGTGCAAATCTAATTTCCATGATTCCCTTATTTCCATGGATAACATGATAAAAAATATCATGGAATTCATCAGTGAAACCTGGTGTTTTAACCAGTTTGTGGAAGTCTATTATCTTTGTTTTCTTTGTTTTCCCTTTACTCATACTCTTGGTATTTTTTTTTCCATCGTGGACTGTGGTATACTAGTGATAGCTACAATTTATAGGCATGTTTGAAAATTCAACCCTAATTCTACCACTACAATCTAAACAGTAAACCTCTAGATTTGAAAAATTTAAAGGGCGGGACGTGGATATTCAGGATTTTACCCAAAAATTCAATTTGCGCAGACTGTGAGTGGAAAAAGAGCTGAGAGACTCTGTTGCATTCCTCAATCCTCAACCTAGAAGCCGTTACCCATAACCCCTTTCTGAATCTCCAATTCTCCAATACATAATACTAGTAAGAACTGAAAATATAAAAAACTTAGGTTAAAATTGTACAATAGTGAGTAGTACTGAATCATCAGTCGTGACTCGTCACTCATGTTAACTTTTATTGCTTCTCCATATATCTAAGGTCACTAGGGCACGTGTCACTTAATTGTTTGGTCAGCGGTCAAATTGAGCTTATTACTAATTAAATGTTAAGTTACTCTTTTACTACAATTACGATTTTAATTAAAATTAGCTTAGTGTACACATGTCATGATTGTGGAATAGGTTTGCAAAAATGGGATTTCTTTTCTCTTTTGGTCTGAAATACACTGCACACCAATTATATGTGCTCATCAAACGGTCTCTGGTTTCTTTTAATATTCCTTTATCTTTTGGTCTTCCAGTCGTCACTCATCATCGAATGACACCAACTGAATGAGTGTACACGTGTCGTTATTTCAGAATAGGATTGCTAAAATTGGATTTTTTCCCCTTTCGGCCTGAAATACAATGTACATCATTGATCTCTAATCATCCAACGGTCAGTGGCAGTCACCATCATTTGTAATTGTGGTGGGTCCCATTTATTTACTTTAAATTATATCTATCGGATGACATCGATTGTGTGAGTGGTCACGTGTCATCTGATTGAATGAGTGTACACGTGTCATGATTTCAGAATAGGATTGAAAAAATTAGATTTCTTTTCCCTTTCGACTTGAAATACACTGTACATCGTAATCGTTGATCTCTGCTCATCCAACGGTCACTGGCAGTCACTATCATGTGTGGCGGGTCCTATTTATTTACTTTGAATTATATTTATCGAATGACACTGATTGTGTGAGTGGCCACATCACCACGTGTCATCCAATTGAATGAGTGTACAAGTTTCATGATTTCGGAATAGGATTGCAGAAATGGGATTTCTTTTCCCTTTTGGTCTGAAATACATCGTACGTCGTTGATCTCTGCTCATCCAATGGTCTCCAAAAATATAGTTATACATAACACCATACGTCACAAATTTATTAAATTTAAATAAGATTAAATATTGAAACTGTCTAATATAAAAATAACTAGTTAAATTTAAAATATTGCAATCACAGATAACTGTCTAATACTCTAATTATTTATTAATTGATTACTAGCCATAATTTATAAAAGGCTTTAAACTTTTACAATTCCACATTCGCAGTCACACACATGCCACATAATGATAATTACATTTGTCATTGACATGGAAAAATCAAGTTAATACTCTTAAATAAATCACACACATACATTAAACATTGTTACATTTTTTTGGTTCATAAATTAACATCGATTTGGCAATGTGAATCACGATTCACTAAATGGGCATTGGGCATATAACTTATTTATTATTTATCAAAAGTAAAGTCTAAGGTCTAAGGTCTTTAGATTTATTTTCAAAATTGTAATTAAACAATATGGAGTCTTCTGATTTCTTTAAAAAATTGCAATTAAACAATATTATGCAGACAATCTATTATCTCACATAGTGATACAAGTCTTGTTTGCGAAGGAAGATAGAAAAATTACAATAATTATTAAGAGTCGAACAAAAAAATTTTCATTAATTATTTTGAAAATTTACATCACTAGTATTATAATATACTTTATAATTATAGAGTTTTACAGTTAACTTTAGATTATAGTCACTCCGTAAACACCTACAAAATGGGAAGTATGTTTACCCACAAAATGGGAAGTACCCAAACAGTTACAAACTATGTTGCCACAAGGGCACTGGTTGATCATATAAGAAAAACAAAAAAATAAAATGAAATGTGGAAACCCATTTCAAGAACATAAACACTAAGGGTCTTCATCTCCATCCCTGTCTAAGAAGAATTGTCTGTTGAGGATAATCTCCCCGAATTCATCGAGCCAGTTGTAGTCCGTCTCCTTGAATTCATCGAGGTGAAACCACTTTTGCAGGAAGTCCCTCCCCAGATGCACCCACTTTTAATGTCGCATCAGTTACCTTTCATTAAGGTTCAGTAGGAAGGGTTGCCTTTCCACATTGTTGCCTCGCTGGATAAGCTTTTCAATTTCATCAGCCTAAGGGATACCCAACCTCGGTTCTGCGAAGACAATGACTTGGACGTTGTCCACCAGAAATTGATCCTTGAAAACATTCCATAGTAGCATAAGCATGTCTACCTTCTCTCCTCTAAGGTCGAGAAGAGACACTAGGAAGTGGGACGTAATGTCTGTGCTAACGCGGTATCTCTTCTCGTTGCGATTGAACTCATGGCCGAGCACCATCAACACAACACTATTAATGAAAGAGCCCACTTCCTTGCAAATGGAAGTGAGTACTTTGTCTGGTATCCTACCCAAAAAGGGATTTTTCTCATCAATGGATGTATTTCTCAACCTAATTGGTGTGTCCATCTCTGCCTAAACTTAAAACCTAAATCTTCAAACTACACAGAAAATTGAAATTTGAGGGCCGAGGCTGAAAGGAAAAAGCAAATTGAAATTGATGAAGAAGAAAGAAAGAATGTCTATTAATAGCCCTATGAATCCATATCTTCCATATTGTTAGGTAAATCATTCCCATTAATGCATTAATGCAGGAATGTGGGAAATTACTAATATAGTTAGTGGTCACTATACTAATAACTACAGTTTGTACTAGTACAATTTTGGAAACAGTACAAATTTCCTTATGGCTAAAGAATGTCACTTTCACTCTAACAAGACATTCATTTTGAGAAATTGTGATCGAGATAAAACTCTAGCCATTGATCTACATCAATCAATGGTCTCAAATAATATGTTTACAAATTAGGGTTCTAAATAAATAGTTTTAAGGTACGTGTCGACGGTATCAATGCTCATAGTTGATAGTACTGTTCAGGCTTAGAATTGTTACCTTACATCAGGCATTAAGGCTAACAACAATTCTATCCCAACAATGGAAACCTCTCCTAGCTGTGGGTAGACTATGAATGAAGAAGAATCTCTGGATTCTAGGTCGGTTCCTATAAAATATGGAATATCACTTTCCTGATCTGCAAACTATTGGAAAAAGGGAAAACAATACTATAAGTAAAAAGATTAGGTTGGTACACCAATGAATAATTTAGACTTCTCAAAAAGATGAATTTCAATCCTGACTCACAAATGAATACTTTAACAATTTGATTCTCTATTCAACATATAGGTTAACAAACTCATGCTATTAGGGTTTTACCACAAATAGCTTGGAGAATTAACAACATACATTTCTCATGCAAGGCCTAGGGGCAGCTAATTTTATTGAGAAGGAACATAATTTCATTCACTTCCTTCAGATAATAACCAATTTAACACTTGCTAGAAAAGATGAAATAGGATTCGATATTGAAAAACAAGTACACAAAATGGGAGTCAAAGAATTTGGTTCATTTCTTCAAAAATTTGACAAGATGATCACAAAAATGGCCTTCAAAGCACCTAGGAATGATATGTTCACTAAAATGCCCTATCTCCAAAATCTGCAACTCTCTGGATACAAAATGCATGAAAAAGTGATATAGGAACAAAATAGTTCACTAAAACCTCTTTTCCACCAAATCTGAACCTCTAATTGATCATAAAAAATCAATTTTATAACCTCTCTATGCCTCAAATCTGAAAATCTATGCCTTTCAAAAATGCCCAATTTTAGCCAAAAAATGTGCCAAAAAACGTGCCACTAACTAAGCTTTTTTACAAACTTCCTCTAAATGCCCCCTCCCTAAATTTTGGCTTAATATAAGGAATTAAATCCTTTTACAAAGAAAATTGCCAAAATTAAGAAAAGAAATTAATATTAAATAAAAATTTAATATCAATTATACTACCCCTATCTTCTAACTTCTATTTCCTAACTTAGATAAAATATCTAAGTGTGAACTATATTACAAAGTGGAGAAGTTGACATGACCTTCAATCCACTTGCAATGCAATACAAAGAATGATGAGATAAGGATGCAAGGTGGCATGTTTTCAGTATTTGAGGCTCTACTGGAACTATCATGCATTGATTTACTTGGCGGACTCCAAAGAGTTATCTCATTTTCTCCTTGGCATTTGTGTTTTCTTCATTCTTCTCGGAGAGGTCTCAGGGAAATGAAACCCTAAGCTTTCTAAAATTGCCGAAGGAGCTCGGCTTGACTGTGAGAATCTCGACTGCTGTTGGACTCACGCCTTCTCTATACTGAAGATATCATTGCTACTCTTTGTGTTCATTTTAGACAAGGAACTCGGCATTACTTCCATCTCTCATTCAGTGAACTATAAGTTTCTTCTCGAACTCTCTGTTGATCTTTTGCAATGAATAGCATGAAATTTCGACCATGCATAAGTCATGGGTTCTGCTTGTTAACAGTTGTTTCGCTTGCATGAACTCAGACACACTGAGAGTTTTCTTTTACTTGTATAGCCACGAGCCCATATCATGTTTCACGGCATCCATTGTTTATATATCTTTGTTGAACTGTATATTTGTTGAACTATTCTTACTGTGGATTTAATCGTGGCTCCATGCATTTCTATCTATTGTTCACCATATATATATATGGGCTTTATTTAATGCGGGCTCCATGCATTTCTATCTGGGCTCAACTATTTTTTATTTGTTTGTAAGCTACTAGTACATCTCACCATATGCGATACTTACCATGTGACTGTTATAAAACACAAACTTATTCATAAACTAGTAATAGTCACTGTTTTAACTGTTGTTATTTCATTTGGCGCATAAAGCCATGACTGTTACTAATTTATAAGAATTCTTCAGTTCACTAAAGGAAAATAATCCCTTCACCATTTTGATAACTGGAATACCAGTATGTAGCTTGTGGGCATTATCTGAAATTGACATGGTTGTTGTACTTCTCAGATTGATGGAACTTTGAATTACTATCAATTGCAACTTTATCAAATTTAATATCTTCCTCAGCATATTCTATAATAACATATGAAGCTCAAAATCTTGACTCTCTTTGCTGACAAACAAATGATGTCTCTTTCCAGATTAACTATATGAAGACATTCCCGTGTAAAACATGAAGCTTTTAGAAATCATTTTAATAGATTCCACACTTTGAACACAAATTGTGATTATATCATAGAGCATCCAAATTGTTTCTCTTTGCTGACATGAATAAAACCTTGTGCAATCAACAACTATAAACTTGATGAAATGGTGAATTATTTGCTTTGCAAACCATATATGATGAGATCGGCCATTCTAGATAGTTGCTTCAGGAAACCATGAAAACACCTCTTAATAACTAACTAAAGTTGCAAGGTTATGAATGAAAAATGTTAAAAATATAATCTGTTATAAATAAAAACCATTGCATCTTTCACTCATAACCTTCGCAAACCTTAGAAGGTGATTATGACCGAGAGATGCTCAACACGACTATTATTATTCCCATAGTAGATAAGTAACTCTCTCCTTTGTGATATTCCACTGCTAGTCTCACATACTCTGTTCTAGTTTATACACATTTTCATTTTATGTTCAGCTTGCATCTTGTAGCTTTGACCACTGTAAACAATTCACATTGATGCTGAATCTGCACTTAATATGATAAGTACAACAAGATGAAAATGTTTGTTCACTGTCAATGAGATTCAAACACGGGCTCGTGACACTCACTGCATCTTTCAAATATAGCACAGGATTTTCATAAAGATATGTCTTTCTGATATTATTAATTTGTCAATGCAAATGCATATCTTTCTATCACATTGATATCATTAGTAAATATGTAGTTCAGGGAGTTTGACTGATGTATGGTGTTTTTTAGGCATTTATGTATTGCTTAGATCTAATTGGATCTAATATCTCTTTCACACCATGATGCAGGATACAGGACCACCAAAGACCTAGGATTGAGGACAAACAAAGACAAGACAGGACATGAAAGACTTCAGATGATGCAGATGAACCACTCCAAAAACTAGAAGACCTCTTAAAGGCAATACACAGACCCTAGAACTCATCATGCTTCCTTCTTAATTTATTTTCTATATATGTCTTCTGAGTTTTAGTATGCAAGATGTGACCTTAAAGGAACACTTGTCTAATACATTTAGTATGAATGCACAATGTAATGATCGTTTATGAATCTGAAAGTGTGAATTTGATCAAAACTTAGAGTACAAATAAAATCTGATAATATGAATGTAATAGTAATGTATTCATCTGTATTGGCTGAACAGTAATGTCTGAAAGATTTATTTTTATGCAAATTTTACTTTTTTCTGATTTTTTATCCCGCATGTAAAATTTTGGGTAACAATTCTGGCAACCTCTGATGGATGTCTTCCTGCTTGAGATTGGGACCAGTAGCCTAAACAATCCATTGGGCATTGAGTCTGTTAATCACCTATGGAAACCCTAAACCTAGTCTATGGATATAAGAAAACCCTTTCCCAATGGTTGCGTGTATGTTTATGATCTATGGTAATGAAGCAAAAAAATTCATTACCACAGATTATAGATGTATTTTTGATTATTGAGGAATGATTTCCATATATTTGCAGATTTGGACAGCAAACTTGGAAGACCTTGAATCCTTGAAGACTTATTGAAAATTGGGAAAACCAAAACTAAAACTGACCTAATTGTTCTTGACAACACTTAGGGAAACTGGAAAACTAACCTATCCTAACCTAACCAGCCACAATACTTGCTAAACAAAGCCATTTATCGGTTGATCAAAATATTTGCCTTTTCTCACCAACAGCGGATGAGATGCATGCATATAGGCAATTGAGAAAATATGCAATACAACCTGAAGGATCTAAAACTCTTGAAGCATATCCTGAAAGTGAAAGACCAGATCACATACCTCTTGAATTTGATTAATATCAATGCAAATTTGAGGTGAATAATCATGCTGGGTCTGTTTCTCTATAATTGGAATCTTAGGAACAGGCCCCACTCTGGAAAGATGCCTGATTGGGCAGCCTCTAGAGATGTTAAATTCAAGTTTTATGCTACTAGATTCTTTACTTCCCTCTGGTTCTTTATGGCTATCTTGCATCATTAACTGACATGAGAGCTCCTCCTCCATGGTCAAAACATCATCATCTTCTGTCAAGTCAGCTAGGAACTCATCAAAACTACTAATCTCCTGGGAATCTAGAGCACTTGGTTCCAGCTTGCCTTCCAGCACATAATCATTAGAAAGAATTTTCTCCAAAATAGAGCACACTTGAATAGGCACAAATTCTAGTCTCTCAAGCTTCTCATAGAAATATGCAATAATGTTGTCAAAACAACTCTCTAAGCTTTGATCAACTTCTTGATCATGGACACCCTTCTGTAGTGAAGTGACCAAAATCTCCTCTTCTTCCTCTTGATCTACAAAAGAGGGTAACTCCTCAAAGAGATGTACAACCACCTCTTGCTGGTCAAAAGAGTCTCCTGTAGCTAATGATGCAATTTGTTGACTACCCATCTCAGAATACACAGGAAGATCTATAACTGAATCCAATACCTCTTGTTCTATCAGATTTGAGCTAATAACCTCCTTCTCAGCTCACCGATCTGGAGATGACTCACATGTAACCACCTTGATAAGATTTGGAATTTGGAAGCCAGGGTGCTTAGTCCATGAGGGCTGCCATGACAACTTGGTATCTTGCTCATCTAGCTCAGCTACATTACACTTCTCTGACTGAGAGTCACTAAAGTGGGATAGCTGACCATGATCACCCAGGGGCTCTTGTATGGGCTGCCTTGTTTCTTCTACATGCTTATAACTTGGAATCTTCAGCTTGGATCCTTCTTGGATTGTAGGCTGACTAAAGGCACAAGAAGCTGCTTGAGCTTCTAGCTCTTGTAATTTTTTCATTAACTGCCTCATTCGTTCCTCTTTAAATTGAACTTGCTTGGCAATAAACTCTCGCTCGTACCTTCGAGCCTCCATTTCTTGCTGGTGTATGTGAGCTTGATAAGATAGCTCCTCTTGATGCATGTCATACTCTTGCTCTTTCTCCATAGATCTCATTTGTTCTTGAAAGTTCTTCAGAATATCATCAAGGCTCATGTTTGGAACATGCTAGGAATAATTCTGAGAATCATCAAAGAAACTCCTTTGTGGCTGCTAGTATGCATGCTGCTAAGAAACTTGCTACTGGGCTAGAGGGTGGTAAACATGAGATGAGTGTTGTCCTTCAAATTATGGAACAAAAATAGCAGCAAGGTTGTATTGATATGATTGATATTGAGAACATGCAGAAACATCTTCATAAAATGGAGGATAGTAATCCATCTTAGGCACCAAATCTGCATAAAACCAATAGATATAACCTTAGAGCTGCCAGATATGCATAATATTGACCTCCTAAAGGCCAGCAACCTGCTGGATGCATACCAAAACCAACAGGAAATGTGAAATCTATGACCTCAAGTCCCACCGGGTGTGCCAAAAACTATTCAGGCTTAGAATTGTTACCTTACATCAGGCATTAAGGCTAACAACAATTCTATCCCAGCAATGGAAACCTCTCCTAGCTGTGGGTAGGCTATGAATGAAGAGGAATCTTTGGATTCTAGGTCGGTTCCTATAAAATATGGAATATCACTTTCCTGATCTACAAACTATTGGAAAAAGGGAAAACAATACTATAACTAAAAAGATTAGGGTGATACACCAATGAATAATTCAGACTTCTCAAAAAGATGAATTTTAATCCCAACTCACAAACGAATACTTTAACAATCTGATTCTCTGTTCAACATATAGGTTAAGAAACTCATGCTATCAGGGTTCTACCACAAACAACTTGGAGAATTAACAACATACATTTCTCATGCAAGGCCTAGGGGTAGCTAATTTTCTTGAGAAGGAACAAAATTTCATTCACTTCCTTCAGATAATAACCAATTTAACACTTGCTACAAAAGATGAAACATGATTCGATATTGAAAAACAAGTACACAAAATGGGAGTCAAAGAATCTGGTTCATTTCTTCAAAAATTTGACAAGATGATCACAAAAATGGCCTTCAAAGCACCTAGGAATGATATGTTCACTAAAATGCCCTATCTCCAAAATATGCAACTCTCTGGATACAAAATGCATGAAAAAGTGATATAGGAACAAAATAGTTCACTAAACCCTCTTTTCCACCAAATCTGAACCTCTAATTGATCATAAAAAATCAATTTTATAACCTCTCTATGCCTCAAATCTAAAAATCTATGCCTTTCCAAAATGCCCAATTTTAGCCAAAAAATGTGCCAAAAAATGTGCCACTAACTAAGCTTTTTTACAAACTTCCTCTAAATGCCCCCTCCCTAAATTTTGGCTTCATATAAGGAATTAAATCCTTTTACAAAGAAAATTGCCAAAATTAAGAAAAGCAATTAATATTAAATAAAAATTTAATATCAATTTTACTACCCCTATCTTCTAACTTCTATTTCCTAACTTAGATAAAATATCTAAGTGTGAACTATATTACAAAGTGGAGAAGTTGACATGACCTTCAATCCACTTGCAATGCAATACAAAGAACGATGAG
>MU223075.1:169740-181429 GCA_018584345.1 Thuja plicata | reverse complement strand
TTCGAGGCTCTGCTGGAACTGTCATGCATTGATTTACTTGGCGGACTCCAAAGAGTTATCTCATTTTCTCCTTGGCATTTGTGTTTTCTTCATTCTTCTCGGAGAGGTCTCAGGGAAATGAAACCCTGAGCTTTCTAAAATTGCTGAAGGAGCTCAGCTTGACTGTGAGAATCTTGATTGTTGTTGGACTCACGCCTTCTCTATACTGAAGATACCACTGCTACTTCTTTGTGTGCATTTTAGACAAGGAACTCGGCATTACTTCCATCTCTCATTCAGTGAACTGTAAGTTTCTTCTCAAACTCTCTGTTGATCTTTTGCAATGAATAACATGAAAGTTTGACCATGCATAAGTCATTGGTTCTCCTTGTTAACTATTGTTTCACTTGCATGAACTCAGATACACTGAGAGTTTTCTTTTACTTGTATATCCGCGAGCCCATATCATGTTTCACGACATTCATTATTTATATATCTCTGTTGAACTGTATATTTGTTGAACTGTTCTTACTGTGGCTTTAACCGTGGCTCCATGTATTTCTATCTGTTGTTCACGATATATATATGGGCTTTATTTAATGCGGGCTCCATGCATTTCTATCTAGGCTCAATTGTTGTTTATTTTTTTGTAAGCTGCTAGTACATCTCACCATATGCGATACTTACCATGTGACTGTTATAAAACACAAACTTATTCATAAACTAGTAACAGTCACTATTTTAACTGTTGTTATTTCATTTGGCGCATAAAGCCATGACTGTTACTAATTTATAAGAATTCTTCAGTTCACTAAAGGAAAATAATCCCTTCACACTTTTGATAATTGGAATACCAGTATGTAGCTTGTGGGCATTATCTAAAATTGACATGGCTGTTGTACTTCTCAAATTGATGGAACTTTGAATTACTATCAATTGCAACTTTATCAAATTTAATATCTTCCTCAACATATTCTGTAATAACATATGAAGTTCAAAATCTTGACTCTCTTTGCTGACAAATAAATGATGTCTCTTTCTAGATTAGCTGTATGAAGACATTCCTATGTAAAACATGAAGCTTTTTTAAATCATTTTAATAGATTCCACACTTTGAACACAAACTGTGATTATATCATAGAGCATCCAAATTGTTTCTCTTTGCTGACATGAATAGAACCTTGTGTAATCAACAACTACAAACTTGGTGAACTGGTGAATTATCTACTTTACAAACCATATATGATGAGATCGACAATGCTGGACAGTTGCTTTAGGAAACCATGAAAACACCTCTTAATAACTTACTAAAGTTGCAAGGTTATGAATGAAAAATGTTAAAAATATAATCTGTTATAAATAAAACCATTGCATCTTTCACTCATAACCTTCGCAAACCTTAGAAGGTGATTATGACCGAGAGATTCTCAACATGACTATTATTATTCCCACAGCAGATAAGTAACTCTCTCCTTTGTGATATTCCACTACTAGTTTCACATACTTTGTTCTAGTTTATACACATTTTCATTTTATGTTCAGCTTTCATCCTGTAGCTTTGACCACTGTAAACAATTCACATTGATGCTGAATCTGCACTTAATATGATAAATACAACAAGATGAAAATGTTTGTTCACTGTTAATGAGGTTCGAACACGGGCTCATGACACTCACTACATCTTTCAAATATAGCACAGGATTTTCATAAAGATATGTCTTTTTGATATTATTAATTTGTCAATGCAAATGCATATCTTTCTATCACATTGATATCATCAGTAAATATGCAGTTTAGGGAGTTTGATTGATGTATGGTGTTTTTTAGGCATTTATGTATTGCTTAGATCTAATTGGATCTAATATCTCTTTCACACCATGATGCGGGATACAGGACCACACAAGACCTAGGATTGAGGACAGGCAAAGACAAGACATGACATGAAAGACTTCAGATGATGCAAATGAACCACTCCAGAAACTAGAAGACCTCTTAAAGGAAATACACAGACCCTAGACCTCATCATGCTTCCTTCTTACTTTATTTTTTGCATATGTCTTCTGAGTTTTAGTAGCAAGATGTGACCTTAAAGGAACACTTGTCTAATACATTCAGTATGAATGCACAATGTAATGATCGTTTATGAATCTGAAAGTGTGAATTTGATCAAAACTTAGAGTACAAATAAAATCTGATAATATGAATGTAATAGTAATGTATTCATCTGTATTGGCTGAACAGTAATGTCTAAAAGATGTATCTTTATGCAAATTTTACTTTTTTCTAATATTTTATCCCGCATGTAAAATTTTGGGTAACAAATACAATGTACATACCATGTGCAGTTGCCAAATGTACATACCACTTGCAGTTTCCAGTGACGACAGACAACTCTGCTACCAAAGAGGCGATATTAACTTGATGTGATTGGTAGTCTGAAAATTATAATTATTAGATGTTTTATGAATTGCCATTTGGCATTTGCTAATTTTAGATTTTAGTTTTAGTTTAAAGTTTAAAGAATAAATAATTTAAAATTTCACAATTCGGCAGTTACACATGTGACATGATACATGCAAAAGTTAAGTTATATTACTATTAGATAAATAACATGTTTCCATACATTAACAATTTAACATTTGTTTGGTTCATTTTCAATTTCACAAATTATAAAATCACATATGTCACAACTCACACCTACATATTTTGTAATTAAATCCATAAAAATAAATTGAAATGAAGTTGCAAAATTTTCATTAATATTTTCTATAAATTTACAATATTTAGAATTTCTCAGAATTTCAGACTTGGAGACTTTCACTTGAAGTCCTTACAAAACTTTAAAGACAAAACCTACTATAGTGAAAATTTCAAAATTTTCAGGCGGAGGTCATAGGGACACAACACTAAGGATTTTCCCCTCCGTCTAAGTAGAACTTTCTGGAGATGACAAGCTCTACAAATTCATACAACCATCCATAGTCCACCAAGTCATCCAACGTAAACCATTTGCGAAGAAAATCCCTACCAATCTGTGCCCATTTCCTATGGCGCGTCAACTGCTGAACATCCAGGTTCAAAAGAAAAGGTTGAATGGTCACATCTTTGTCTGAATCAAAAATCTTGTGTATATCACTTGCCCAAGGGATCCCCACCCCTAATTTTGCATAAAAAATAACCTCAACAACATCACCTAGGAATTCAGGTTTGAATAGCTTCCTTAACAGAAGGAGCATATCCACCTTCTCTCCCCCGAGGTCCAAAAGAGATGCCAAAAAATGGGACATAATGTTTTTGTTAACTCGGTACCTATCGACATTTTCCAAAAATTGACAGCCCAACACCATCCTCACAGCCTCATTTGTGAAGGCTCCAAACTCCTTGAAAACTGATTCAATGGTTTGGTTTGAGACCGGACCCAAAAAGGCCTTCTGTTCCTCCACAGACATGCTTATCAAACGGATAGGAGTGTCCATCTTCAAAAAATAGCTACCACAATATCTGAAATTATACTAATACAACCTAAAAACCAAAACTAGAGGCAATCTTTCAAGCACTAGCAAAGGCAGACCCAAACTAAAGGAGAATTGAAGAAGAAGGAAGCATAGATAATCTATAAATAGCCCTTAATTCTTTCTCTAACCTAATTAATTCATTTTTCCTTCAAAATTCTATAAATCTTTCATATTAAAAGCACGAGTGTGTGAAATTAGAAATAGCCAGATTTAGTGTTAGTGATAAAATATTTCTTTTATTAACGACAACTATGATACATTATCAACCATCCACCTAAATAGATGTAAGACTTGATACGTGTAAATAATGATGTCATTACTTGATGTTGCATTATTTAGATAATAGTTATGGTGCAGATTAATTAAACTTTAGCCATTCTTCTAGGATCATCAAACGGTCTCAAATAAGACATTTAACATTATAAAATGATGGATGTTACTGTTAGGTTGTGTGTCGATGTAAATTTTTGTGCTTATGGATACCAACATGTGTTTAATCTGTAAACAAGTTATTAGTTGGCGTTGGCCCACATGACGCATTGACAAGTCCCAACTTTTGAAAATCGCCAATCAAATATTTATTTTTCCCATACTTAACGATAGATTAGCCAAAAATATATATATTTTTTCAAAAGGCACATAAAATTCGCTAGTACAATTATTTTTTTACCCTTCAACAAAAAATCATTCGCCTCATATATTATAATGTATTTACTTCAAAAGAAAAAAATTTGCCTCACATAATATATATTTTCCCCACATTAATGTATTATTCGCAGGATTTTATGGAATTTTCATTGGGAAAGGAAAAAATTGCCTTCACCTTTATATTATTTTGCTAATTTGGAAAAAAAATTTGCCATCATCTAGAAATTTTTTCCCCTAAATTAATGTGCGATTCGCCAGGATTTTACACTTTTTCCTAGGAGGGGGTTTCTTAAAGTTATCCCTGGAACCTACCAAGTACTAAAAGGACATCTAATAGAGTTAGACCGACATAGTGAAGCTGAATGGAGGAATATACTTGACATTCCTGAAAAGGATACGAGTCCCGAGCCATAGGGAGCTCTAACTGAGAATCGGGAAATCAAGAATGATCAAGCTACTGAGGCAATAGAACCAATCATCATCACAGATGTTGAATTGGAAAAGGAGGAATTGGAAACAAAAGGCAACAAGGATATTGATGTTGCAGATGAGATATGACTGGACGCCACTATGGACAACATTGTGGACAACGCAGTCATTGACATAATCGATGATCTAGCAAAAGAAATACAGAAAGATGATGTCACTGTTATCAAGGACAAGACCAACAAACAGGACACAACATTTGAAACTTCACAGGTTAACATATCAAGAAACATGCCAATATTGATGCAAGCCATCAATATACTTCAAGAAAAAGACAAATCACCTAACAAATATTCAAGCATTCTCGAGGATGCAGGGGATGAAGGAAAGAAAGAAAACACTGATGAACAAAATGTCATCGGAGACACTCATATTGTAACCGCAACTGACAAGGTTACATAAGGAGATTTATAGAAAATAGATGGAGACAATACTAAGAAGGATGGAAAGAAAAAAGAAGATGAAGTACATAAGGATACTGATGAAGGAGAAAAAACAAAAGATGACATTCTTGAGTTAATCAAACAAGTTGCTACAGATAATGTAAAGGTTGATGTGGAGACATCTACTCAGAACCGACAAGCTAACACCGAAGCACAGTAGCAAAAAGAGGAAACACCACAAGTTACTTCATCCAACACAATAGACAAAGTTGAGAAGATGGCTATGGTTCTACATTCAAGTGAAACTCAGAAGAAGAAGAAGAAGAAATCCAAAAAGAGTAAGTTGGAAGTCACTCAAGATGAAATCATTGAGATACCCAAATGTGACCCAAATACACTTGACAATGAAGAACTTAAAGAGTACGGTGAAATATGCCAGAGGAAGGCACTACAGGAGAAGCTGAGAAAGAAGTACTGAGACTCCATGTACTAGAAACAACTAGGGGCATCTTGCATCAGATTGTACCTGATGTTGATTAGAATAAACTGATCCTTGATCAACTAGTCACTCTCACCAAAGCTATTACAATGCAGAACATTGATGCAAAAAAGTAAATAGAGGAGAGAGAAGAGCAGTAATATCAACACAAACTTGTTGAAAATATCAGCCAAGAAGTGGAAGTAAACAAGGTAAATCTTTCATAATTCATAAGTGAATTAGATCCAATAATTGGTGAAGCTATTTCCTTGATCTAACAATTGAGAACACTTGATAAATTCACTAAGGAGCATAGTGATAAGATAGCAAAGTTAGATTCCAATCTAGCTACTAGTTCTAAAGGCTTAACCATCGAGGACAATACAATAAAATTGCATTATGAAAAGATTGTTGAGATAAAAAGGTTAAGGAAAGAACTGTGGTAAGCAAAAACACAATTCAGGGAAGAGGTCACTGAGCTCCAGGCTCAACATCTACCAAATCTAACACTACTTCAACAACATATAAGTTTAGAAAGATAACTGATAGCTACCCCTGAGATGTCTGTAGCAGACAACATCTACAAAATGCATTCAAGGATCACACTCGAGCACATGGCTCTAGAAAACCTGAAGGACCAATGGGAGAAGATGATGAAGGCATGAAGTCTTCACACTCTCACATTTTTTATGAGCTATAAGGTATACACCTTTGCCCTTAATATCAAAATAGGGGGAAAATAATGATATGTACAGATAGGAAACTATATAGTACTATAGAAAAAGAACAAAAAAGGGGAGTATGATAATATACCAGCATATACATAGGGGGAGTCATGAAATGACTAAGGATTATATATGTTGTACATACTTCACATTTTGTTAGTATTTTGCACATATCATTTTTTGATACTAATGTCAAAGGGGAGATTGATGACATTATTTTGTCATTAGTATGCAAAGAACACTTTCGATAAACATACATCGAAAGACAGGACAAAGAATAAACCAAAAATGAAGATATTAGAGATCACCGAAAAAATGCTAAGTACAAAGAGAACCGATGACACAATTTTGTGTGTAAACCAAAAATGCAAAGTGGAAAGGATAAAGGTTAAAAGATTAAAAAGTTTTAGAGGTATTGATTCACCCCTCCCCTCTTAGTACACACTTCCCATTAATCCCAACAATTACTCTGATACCAATTAATCAACCCAAAAACTTAGTACCACAATATTAAGCCTCTAGTTATCTTTAGTCCTATAAGATGAATGCCTTCAAATATACTTATCAAATTACTACCTCTCAAAATGATTTGTTAAACCTTATTTTGTATGTTTACCGAATAGTAGTCTGTTAATTTACCGAAAAGAGTAAATTACTTAGAGTATACCGATCAATCCAGATTAGGAATGTGTAATGCAAAACACTAAAGTAATGACTCATAAACACATTGACACATGGATTTTTAACGTGGAAACCCTGTTAAGGGAAAAACCCACTTGAGACTGGTAACCCAAAATGTTCACTCTTCTGAAGTGAGCTCGGTTAAGAGCCAACCCTGTTAAAGGTTACAAACACACTATTAGGTGTGATCTTGTTAGAGGATTTAAAAGATTAGTCTATCACTTGATATCAGGCATTTCTATGCTACCTTCCTTGTCCAAACTCTTCTGGATTGTCAAATGGTATTTGGCATGTCATTCTATCTTCATGATCAAACTTTTTGATACTCCTTGGGATGTATCTCAATATAGAAAGGATCTTTAAATCTTGCTCGGTTAAGAGACTTTCTCAATCAATGGTTAAACTGAAACAATATGATCTGTTCACATATACAACTTATATTTGCATATTTTCATATCTATTGTAATCTCATAAAACTAAGTTGATCAATATATCCTTTTAATACCTTTGATCCACTTTTGTTATACTCGGTGATGTTATTCTCTGTTGCTTGGTGTCCACAAAAAACTTTAGCTCTTTCCTCAGCTTGATTGATCAGGGCTGTGTGAAGTTGTTCTTCATCATTTTCTCTCCAGCATCCTCTTTTTCATTCAATTCCCTTAATTAGTAATGAACTAAGTTGTCTCTTTATAGACATGATATCACCATTGTTGGGTTCTTGATTTTCTTGATCTTGGCATGATCCGCAATCTTAGCCAATTAGATTTAAAGAAAAACTCTTGTTTTATCTCATAGAGATCTTCTTGCCAATTGGACAAAATAGCTTTAAATACTTTACTCATCTTTGGCTTTATCTTGTCGATGAAAACAATGATAACTACAAGTTAAGTCTATATTTAGCTCTACCAACTAGATATTTTATCGTTTATGAACTCAAGTTAACTTTCGGTTTTTTAACACTTTTATAGCTTTGGTCAACACTCCAACTCTCCTTGGGCTTCTCTATCAGTTTACACTATGATTCTGGCCGTTAGTAATGCTTGTGATTTTTCTCATCGAAGTTCTTGCTTGGGCGTCACTGTGACTTGACTTTCTATGATCTCTGTCCATCGGGTTCCACTGGCCGTCGGTGTTTGAAGTCACATAGTGAATGCTTGTCTTTTATGCATTACTGAAAACATAATATTTTTCTCTCTGAGTCTCTAAAGTCTTTAACACTTTGATTATAACCAATTAGATTATATCAAGTTGACATCAATGACAATACAATCCATTAACTAATTTAATGTCTTGCATTATCTTTTTGCATTTCGGTGATCAACTTAACATCTTCAAACATTCAATCAATTACATATCATCAATCTCTCCCTCTGGAATTGATGGCAACACACTATAGTATAATACTATACTATTGCTAATACAATATGAAATATAGCAATTTCATCAATCTTTCACACAGTAACTATTATAAATGTCTGGCTTTCGGTAAGATCAAAAATAGCTTAGATTTGTTTCTTGCATAATGGTTGTCTTCAATCTTCAATCCCTTCACTGGATAGATGTAACATCTAATGTCTCTATTCTAGTATGTGCTATAATGCCCCGCCAGGGAACCCAGGAGAACTAACCTAAACTTGACACTGAGTTAACAGAATAATTTTTTTAAAAAAAATGTTTACAACCAATGATGATAACGATGCGAAAGCAATGCAATGAGATACACGACATACACATAAGAACAACTCAAACACGGATAACAATCCTCAAGGGTTCCTTGATGTAGAATCACTTAAGAAAGATAATCTATGAATAACAACTATAAATAACTAACACAAAGGATATATCAAATGAATCCAATAATATACATCTCAAAACTCACATCCTCTGCACATGTCATAGGGTATGTAGTAATCACTCTAATACAAGATCACAACTGATATGATAAGATCAAAACCTCCTAGATAAACATGATGAATACAATATGATACATTCCCCAAAGGATGTTAACCAATAAATACATATGGTACAAATATACCACTCATGAAACTGAACCAGTCTCCAAAAGAATCAGAAGTTATAACTGCAACAAGGATCATCTAAGAAAGAAGAAGAACCGTCGGATCTCAATGGTAATAAGAATCACTACCACCCGACCGCGTGGAACCAAAGATCCACTCCCACCATGCTGAGGAGATAATAACAGGCCCACTCACATGGGTATACAACATGAAGACAATCAAAGGTATACAAGCCATCATAAAGAAACACATAGGAAGATCCTAGAATATTTCTGATCACAATGAGAAAGACTAAAGAAAAAGCATAAGGATGGAAAGATCAAGATAGCTAGAAATCTAAGATCAAAGCAAAGGTACACCATCCAAAGATAAAGGAACGTACATAGGCTATCCAAAACCCCATCATAAACCAAATACTAAATCCAAAAGCCAAGTGTCCAAGACACAACCATAAAAGGTACAACAGGACCTATGGAGGAGACTTAGGCTACATGCTATGGGAGTGCCATCACATGGTCGTATACTTGAGTTACTTGGGACTGGTCTCTATGGACCCCGGACCCTCAAGCATCATCTGGTTGAGTTTACCCTGGTCTGGTCACTCTGGACCCCAGACGCTCAACATGCTAACTAATATTGTATTTAATGTTACCCCCAAGTTTTATTATTAAGTTATCACTTATTACTCAACTTACAATAGGTCACCCTGGACTAGCCTCTTTGGGCCCTGTAATCCTATTGCAAGCCACTCCCCTAAGATGCACCTAACTAACCATCCCCTAAGCTCAAGGTCATGAATAATTTCATGACTCATACATTGGTTCCTACCCATATATGAACTACTGGTTCTCACTAACCATAACAATATGAGACAATCTCAAAGGATCACATATCCTGAGTTCATAAGACACTACGTTCAGAAAGATGAATGAACCAACATAACATAAAAGACACATGCACTGGAAACCCATGCACGACACCATGCCGAATCAAGCCCCAAAACCCTAACAGATGCCCAAAATGATAAAGTTCCCAATGCACATCATGGCATAAAAGTACATCCAGAAGGAGCTAAACAAAACACATTGATAGCATGACGATAAACAAATTTATAACCCTAGTTATGCAAATTCATTTATCCTATACAATTACTAAAAGATTATAATTAAATCTCCAAAAACACGCAAATATAGCTCCTATATAGGTTAATTTATAAAGTCCTACAATATAAATTAAGCTAACCCGATAATTACTAAATAATTCGACTATAATTACAATATCCACTAAACTACAAGTGTCCCAACAAATGACTTACATTAAAATAACTCCCATATAACTTCTCTCTTTAAAACCAAATTTAATAACTATTATTTATTTAAAAGCTAAATCCCATTAAATAAATATATATTTATAAAATAATAAATTTAATTAAAATAAAAATAATTTAAAATTAAATTAAATATGATTTAACTATACTTAAATAAATTTAAACTAATTAAAATTTAATTAAACATAAAAAAAACTTTAAACTAACTACAGGTTAAATCGGTTTAAAACTTTTTAAAAACAAAACATAATATAATTTTTTAAAAAAAATAATATAAAATATAATTTAAAAGAACCTGCGTGGGGGGGGGGGGGGGGGGGGGGTCTCGGCCTCACCCCAACTCCCACGGGCCCCCTTACATAGGGAAACCCTCGTAGGCGTAGGGAGACCCGCAGGCCCCTGCGGCCCCCACGACACCCGCAAGTGGGGAGTTGAACAGGGGGGTGCGGTGGCCCCGCCACCCATCTCCCTTAAAAAAATTTAATTAATTTATTTTATTTAAAACATTTCATTTAAAAACAATGATAGGACTTAGTTTATATTCATTCATTTATTTATTTATATTTTTTATTTTTTTAATTTTTTTTCCTGGTGAATAATGATAGGACTGTATATTTTTTAAAAAAAAAAAATAGCAACTTCAATTTTTGTAATATTTATTTATTCCATTTAATAATACTATTAAAAAGGAGAAACTTTTCCTTATAAAGGCTAATCTATAAGCTATATATTTTCAATAATATAGGCTCTATTTTACCTTTTTAATATTTTTTTAAAATAACCAAGGAGGGGTTTTTCCTTTCTCTTTCATGCAAATTGACAAAAATAAGGAAAATCTCTAATTTTAAAAATTAACAATTTTCCAAGAAGAATTCTCTTACTTTCTAGCATACAAATAATTCATTTAACTTGTTTCCTTGCAAATCTGACTAGGGTTTCAACATGCATCTGATGAAGACAAATTTTCTTCAATTCAAGGTGAGCTAAACACATATCTGAGGGTTTTCAAGCCAATTCCACATATTAACAAACTTCTCAATCAAGGGAGGAGTTTTCCCTAAAAATGAAACCCTAAGGGCAATTCCAACCAAAAAACTTTCATACAAAAACCCTTTTGACCAATTGTCATTCAACACCCAGAAATGAAACCCTCATGTTCATAATCACAGATCTAACATGCAAATATGAAAGAAAACACAAATGGATCCAAGAACACATTTTTCATCATTTTAATTAATAGAATCACCAAATACACAAACAGAGAAGGCCAAGAAAAGGATCCTAGTTTCCAGATGCATAGAAGATAGGGATCTGAAAACTAAAATTGAAAAGCTCAAGATCCTACCTTAGTAACAGAAGAGATGATCAAACCCACAAATCCAAGCAAGATGAATTCTAAATCCAAGCAAACCTCCTCAAAATCCCAATCACCTGATTTCTCCTTCTCCC
>MU223075.1:125528-139011 GCA_018584345.1 Thuja plicata | reverse complement strand
TTAAGGCTTACAATTGGTCACTTTTGATGACCTACCCTGTTAGGAGTATTACAGTGGAGACCTGTTAAGATCTACTTCGTTTGAAGCTTTAGCAACACTATTAAGTGTGCACTCTGTTAAGAGATTTTTAAAGAACAACTAAGTCCACCTTCTACAAAAGGATTTTAGATGTGATGCACTTGTTAGAATGAAACTACATAAGTCTTTGATTTGATGATGTATGCAATCTCTAATTGCTGATAACAGATCCAATAAGGCTTCCTATGTATAAGTAATCATCCTTCCATGATTGAATAATACCTTTATCTGCTCGTTAGTAGCCTCTGTGTGTTCTTGACAATTAATGTGATATGTTTCTGAACTTTGCATGAATTCTACCTTCTGCTCCTTAGATACTCTTCATGGCTATCAACAATAATAAGTTCATAACTCACAACTGATTTGAACATCTATTTATACTAGTTTTTGGCTCAATTCTTGATTCACGCTTCGCAAGTTAACTCTAGATCCAAGGTTTACAACTTGACCTTGATCTTTAGTTAGATATGTTTTAGATCTTTTAGGATGATTTAAAACATTTACATAAAGCTTGCTTGACCCTCAAGTTATGATTTAAAACAAATTAAAACTCTATAAATAGAATTACATTGATTTATCTGATGTGTAAAACTCAGATCCACAATTTGCGGGTTCTCTAATTGACTGTCGGTTCTGACGGTCGATTTTCTTGGTTGTCGATGTTCCTTTCTTGAACTGGTTGTCGATGTTCCTTTCTTGAACTGGTCATCAGGTATGCCTTTTCTATTCCGTCAATTTTGTTCTCAAAACTGTCATCAGTGTTGTTCTCAATGTTATGTTATTGACCCGTCGGTGATGTCCTGTTCACTTCATCGGTGCAACACTTGTAAATGTTCGTCAGTCAATTCTATAATTAGCATTTTTCATGACTTCTGTGTTTTTTCGGGTATGCTCGTTGTTCGTGGGTAATGCTTGTAGTCCACCGATAATGCTTGTAGTCTTCCGGTAATGCTTGTAGTCTGCTGGTAATCTTTGTCAATGTTTTTCACTAAGTGTACTAATGGAAAAATTAATGTCATCAAGTCAATCTCCCCAGTGTAGTATGTGATATGGACCACCACATCTTAGAGGAACATGGGGGTGTGAATATAGAGGAACATGGAGGTGTGAGTATTGAAGTTGAACATCATGATCCCATGGAAGATGATGATCATGCGCCAAAAAACACATTTGAAGATGATGGTATGAATGCATTGATCGTTGACACATTTGGTACTGTTGCTACTGGTGCTGCTGGTGATGATGATGATGATTATGATGAGGATGACATTGATGTCATCCATGATATACCTCTACTTGAGAAGGAAAACACACCCCTTTACAAAGGCTCCCAATCTACTCTTCTCTCTACTTTATTGTTGTTGGTGAATTTGAAGGTTATGAATAGTTTATCCAACATAGCAATGTCACGTATGCTAAGGTTTGTCATATACATCATTATAGTCTATAAAAGGTGAAACATGTACCATTAAGATTGTTTATAGTAATGACTTATATTTTTTGTTGTAGATTGATAGGATAGTTTCTGTTACCACCATCAAATGTTCTCCCTCACTTGTACCAAGAATTATGTGCCATTAAGAAACATATTGGAATGGAGTATCAAGCAATAGATGCTTGTCCTGAAGATCATATTATTTATCATAAAGAACATGAAAATGCAATAGAATGCCTTGAATTCCATACAAGTAGATATCAAGATGATCAAATGACAAAAAAGGTGTCTCGCAAGGTTCTTCTTTACATCCCCATTATTCCATGTCTGAAATGATTATTCAGGCGCAATAGCTGGACACAATTTATGGATTACCATGCACGCGGCGGGAGTTGAGATGACATTATTCAAATTCCTGCAGACGGTTCATCATTTATGGAAATAGAGGAAAAGTGGCCACACTTTAAAGAAGAACCTCAAAATCTTAGGCTTTCTCAAGCAGCAAATGGTGTCAATCTGTATGGAGAGATGAGATCTGTTTACTCGGTGTGGCCTATTTTTGTTATCAACAATAACCTTCCACCATGGATGTCAATAAAGAGGGAGCACATTATGTTGGCAATGATTGTTCCAGGTATTTTATCATTTTATAGTTATCTACATGTAGTTATAAGTCTTGGAGTGAAATGGCCACAATAATTATCTGATGTTGCTGTCAATTCAACTAGGTAAGTACCAAGTGAAAGATATGAATGTATATATTTCTCCTTTTATCAATGAGTTGTTGGTGTTATATAATGGTTTCACTATGTATGACATCTATAGACCAATCAGACAAAGACAATTTCAATTCCATGCAATGCTTGTTCAGACAATTCATGATGATCCAGGGATGACATATTTCTGTGGTATGTTATGGTGAATTCTAGTTGTATACGATAATTCTAATTCTAAAAATTAACATCTTTAATCGAATTGTATCATTATCTTGTAGGTCTTCAAACAAAGGGAAAATTTTTATGTCCAATGCGTGGTCCAATGATGAAATCTTGTCATTCCAAAAGTTTAAGAAAACAGGTGTTTGATGAGTATAGGCACTTCCTCCCCAGAAATCATAAGTATCAAAGTGTGGAAAAACATCTTTTGAATAGGAAAGAAGAGACTACATCAAAGCCCCAAAGAATGAAACCTCACCTATGGAAGTTGGAATATAATAGAATTGGAGGTAATATTGTTTCACCTAATGGTTGATGTTTGAAAATTATATATTTTGATTGTGTTTTGTTGGCTAATTATGTAGTTGATGATCTTGAAGTTCGTGAAGGCATCACTGACCAACTTCCAAAGGGACTAAAATGTTATTCCAGTGAATTTAGTAGGCTGCCCTACTATGAACAACTACAAATTGTGCATTTGTTTGATACTATGCATATTGGAAATAATGTAACAGAGACACTGTGAAAAATATTGGATGGAAGGCGTGACAAAGAAAAACTTGACAAAATTTGTAGTGACATTCATGAATCCAATCATGCAATAAAAAATATCATTGAATCAAATAGCAATAATGGAGACCAGATTAATGTAAGTGATCTTCCTTGGTTATTAACAGAGCAACAAAGTAATGCCATAAAAGAAGTCATACGTAAAATTCAATTTCCTATAGGATTTGTTGCGAATATAAGCAATGCCATATCAAAGAAGAGTGATTTTGGGTCAGGAATGAAAATGCATGATTGGCATACCTTCATCAAGGTAAGTCAAAGTCTTTTGTATTTACAATATATTTGTGTAACTGCATTCAATTTTCATTGTATGAAATGATCAGTTGACAATTGTTGTAGTATTTTCTACCCCTATCACTCCCAAAGAACTTTGACAATAATATCAAACAAATGATATATGATCTTGAAAAATACATTAGGTAAGCATTGCTATTTGTTCAATATATCAAACAAGTAATGTATTGTAAAGTCTTGTATTTATATATTTTTGTGTATTCAATCCCTTGTTGGTGGTTTTCATTTAAAGAAATCCATAAAGAAGATATAAAATATTGGAAGAAAATAATTCCTCATCTAATGTGTGAAATGCAAAAGTGTTTACCTTCAACCTTTTTCAATGCACAAGAACACTACCTCATACACCAAGTTGAGGAGATTGAATTGTGTGGACCTGTACATGTTAGGTCAATGTGGATGGTTGAGAGATACTTGAAATTTTTGAAGGGTTTGGTATGACAGAGAGCACGTCCCAAGGTTTCTATGGTTGAAGGATATATTTTATACCAGATGATGGTGTACATCACTCAATATCTTCCTAATCTTGCAGCAAAATCCCATATAGATTGCATTTGGGATCTCGACTCCATTAAAAAATTTGAAGGGGAGTACTTGGTGGGCAACGGTAGATTTAGGAAAATGAAAGGTAATAAATTATGAGATGTTATTGTAGTTAATTAATTCTTAATCTTCAAAATAAATCTGTTGTAACTGGTCATCTATTTACTTTTGTACAGTTGCTAAAGAGTGGGATGCAATACATTTGCTTATTGTAAACAATCAAGATTGGATGACGGTCTGGATTGAACGGTGTCAACATTATGGTCATAGATTAAAATGGAAATTTGTGTCTTCATTGGTTATACAAGCTCATCGTAATGGAGATCCCAATGTTACACAAAAGGAAATATATTTAGCATATGGTTTAAGAGATCGCCAGGTACTTATAAATTTTTTAATCAACCGTATGTTTTTCAACTCGTGATGCAATAATTTATACATTTTTGACAGTATTGTAGGTGAAACACCACAAGGCTATGTTCTGCAATGGTTATAAATTTTGCATCAAAAAATTTGGATGACACGAAGAGAACTTGTGATTCTGGGATAAGTGCAGTCTTCCAGGTGACCAATATTTAATCTAGAAATGACTTACATCCTCGAGAGTCACAAAATTGATACTATGGTATTTTGGTTGATATACTAGACTATGACTTTAATTCCTTCAAATTATTTCTCTTTGTCATGAAATGGTATAGACTACGTCTCAATCAAAATGATCCTGATAGAACTGTTATTGAACATGACAATGGATTTCCAATGATTAATACAAGGTTGATTGAGCCAGTTGGGGAAGAGCCCTATGTTCTTCCAAGCCAATGTGAGTAGGTATTTTACTCAGAGGTTCCACATAAACTGGGTTGGCCATTTATTGTTAGACATGATCCAAGAGGAAGGCTGATAAAGTATAATGTGATGGAAGAAGAAGATACCAAGGAAGAGGAAGAAGTGGATGATGATGTAGATGATGATCATGATCGAGAGTTAGTCAAAGAAGAATATGAAGAAGAAGACAATGATGATGCTGCTACTGATCACAATGATGATGATGATGATGATGATGATGATGATGATGATGATGATGGTAATGATGATGACAATGATAGTGGTGGTGATGATGTCAGCAACGAAAATGATCTTGATGATGAGATGGATGAAGAAGAATATCAATGACATGAATGAAATTAATGTATACTTATGCCAGATGTTTGGCATGTTTTAATGATTGTTTTGGGTTAAAATCTACACTTTTCCACTAATATGCTTAGGGTTTCATATTAATGGCATTTTTGGTTTATTGTGAATATCTAATTAACTATCTTATTCACCTTGTTTTATATGTCCTACTTATATCTTTGATCTTTTGTTAAGAGAAATTTCATTCTAAAAGAGTGTATTTAATCTCTAAATACTATCTTATGGGATTTGCTTCTGATAATTTTCTATTTCCTTGCACATCAATGATGTTAAATCACAGAGAATTCTCTTTGTTTCCTGCAATGGAGTGAGCTAATTCTGAAAGTATAAATAGATAATTTTAACAATGTATAATGTCCTTCACAAGATGTAATAAAAACTATGGAGTGAACCATGTTTGTCTGATTATATAACTATTATCTTTTGTTAGGTATCCCACATAGTCTCATGGATTGTCAAGTATAAGTCAATACACACCATAGAGATTAATGTCTTTCACCATTTGTAAAATATCTCTCTCATTGCCACCTGTCTCTCTCATTTCATGAAGTGCAGGTACCAACGAATAGGTATTTGTCAGATTTGTCTTCCTCGAGTGAAGAAAATGTAGGAATGGAAGATGAAAGTGAGACATCTAGTATGTTTAAATCAAGGAGATTGACTCAAGGTCAAAAGATCAGAAAGAAATTCAATAAACACATGGAATTTTTCCTTTCTCAAGGGGGGTCATGTTCTTATGATGATGAGAGAAAAGGCGACTCCGAGGTGCCCTTTAGGTACAAACATCTATAAAAAAAATGGGTCCCCAATGAACTTCCTTCAATAAACATTGATTTTTATGTTAGAGAGAGGATATATCACATAGCACCATCTTCAATACATGGTTTGGGCCTATTTTCCACGGATGACATAAAGGTCTCTTATAACAAAGTTGTCGAATTGATGGAGTATGTCAGACCTTGTTATGATTACAGTAGTTGGATGCAGATTGTTAGCTATTAAAAAAGTATGTGTAGGTATGGGCTCACGGCAAATTATATACAAAAAAAAGTCAGTGAACAAAGTAAAATAGTAGCTATATACATTGACGGAAGGCCAAAAGCATTAGGGAATATTGTAGGTTTTCTAAATAGTACACGACCTATGTCAACTAAGAAGCAACTCAATTGCATATTTGAGGCATGCAAGGGAAATCACGTATTTTTATGTGCGATCAAATCAATATGTGTATTTAATAGCTCTAACAATCTTGTCCATGGTTGTCAACATTTTCATGTTATGCTCTAACAATCTTAGTTTTTAGCACCTACTATTGATCCTATGTTCACTACACCGCCTACTATGAGGATCAAAACCATAGAGGCACTGTCACCTTCAATGTCGATAACGCATAGCTTGGCCACAGATGCGCTAGAAACACCTATTATTGGTAAGTAGATTCATCTTTTTCTCTCTCATTTATCATGTGTTTATTTTACTTGAAATATTCTTTTTTAGGGGTCATTTTGTAATATAGGATTCATTTTATGTAGGAGGTGATGACCAAATTGCTGGATGTACTCGTGTTAGATGTACAGGAACAATAGAGAATTGTGATCAATTGCTCGTGAACATTGAAGATGGACTTCCCGTGAGAGTAGCCCAACTTACAGGTACTTTAAAGATTGATCCTTTCTTTTACTATACAATCTTATAATCATAATGTAATGCACTAACCCCCTATGTAGTCCCTTGCAATAACTAATAATCTTGTTATTATTTTGCAGGGAATAATCTATTTTATGAAAAAATTAATGATGAATGTTTGTGCATTTTCGGGCCGACCATACACACATGGTATCATATTTTGATTTCATTGCTAGATCATATTTCCTTTCATCCCTTTCTTCAAGTATATTAAAAGGTAGCTTCACTTCATTTATGAATCTAACAGTTTTTTTTTCTTAAAAGGTGGCAATCACAAGATAAAGAGTTAAAGGATAAACTCATTGACTCTATGATAACACTTTTTGGACCCAACGCCTTTCAAAGACTTAGGCTCCTTGAGAAAGCGGAGCTAACTTTGAAGTATATTAAGGATAACTATAGGACCCAAATAGAATGTAACCCTTATTACAAGTGGCCCCCTTATGTTCCTATTAATGAGTGGGAGAATCTTAAAAAGGATGCACTTGAGAGACGCGCAAGACATGATGGACAAATAGTATCACCTGAGGAAAGAAGGTACATGATAATATTAATAATGAAATTATGTACTATTTAATCTTTGTACTTATGTGATCTAACATATTTCAAACATCACACTGGTTTCCTGACACATCAAAGGCAACAGAAGAAAGAAAAAAAAAACATGGGCAACACAAGCTTGACTCGGGTGGATATTCAAAACTTGCTGCACGAATTGTAAGTAATAGTAAATGAGAAACCGTATGCAAATATTTATAAATTGTAATCAATTTACTTTTGATGAAATTCACTACGTACAATAAAAATGTAGGTCTTGGAGTTCAAACAAAATATTTCAAAAGAGGACAAGAAAGTAGGCTACAAACAAGGCTATACAGTCGTGGCTGAACGATTTCGATCAAAGAGTGTGCAATGTTCTTCTAGTGGATCTGTCAAACAGGTAAATAAGCTAATTGATTTTTATTTCAAGTTGAATACTTTACCAATTACTCTATTTGATGTTAAGTTCCAACCTAAAGTGAATATATTTTTTTTAAGTAAGGAAACAATGATTATATATTTGTTTAAAACTTTAAAGTGATTATATTTATATGTATTAAATTGAATGATTAAAATTTCTCAGTATTTGTCTTGTATTTATATGTATATATTGTCAATAAATGCACTAATTATTTACATTGGAATGCAGTTTGTCGATCCCGAAACACCATACGAGCACGTTGATAGAGGCGTCGATTCAGATGTGCAATGTAGAACTCAAGGTATACATTTTCTATTCGAATTTTGATTATTGATTTATTAATACAAGTAAACATTTTAAATTGAATTTGGCGTAGTAATACAAATTTAATTATAATTGTAGATGCAGAGAATGTAGAGGTTCCTGATGAGGGTGTTGAGGTTCAAGCTGTTGAGCAAGAAGATGTGGTTGCACAAGGTAAAGAGCGTTGCGTTTATGTTTTTTAAAGTACTAAAATGCTTGTAACAATTATGATAATATGTTTTTAAATTAACCCCAATTATGATAATATGTTTTTAATTTAACCCTTTTATTTTTTATTGCAGAGGGACCACCTTTGCAAAGGACAATGAGATCACGTCCACGGGCGAAAACAAATGTTGATGCCGAGATGGATATGCCTCTACAAGATTTTAGAGAAACAGATAAAAATAAAAAGTCAAAAAAGAAATGGTTCTCATTTAATATGCACCTTATTTGATAATGACAGATGTTTATGTCTTGATGTTGTAATAATAAAATTATTATAGTTACTCTTATTTTTAAAGGTATATTTTGGTATATTTTTAAAGGAATGCATGATATGATTAAATTATATACATGGTATACTAATATGTTAGATTTTAAGATAAGTGGTCATAGAATTAGGTAATATGTATCTACTCTCATACAATTATGAATCTTGTAGGTTTGGGATCATGGATATTACCTTAATATCTTACAAGAATTGGTTCTCCATCGTAGTTATGAACCGTTGGGTAGGTAACCTTATGAGGAGGTCTACGTATAACTTCTTTGTAGGTAGAATCTAATTAGGATCTCATCCTTGTTCACCTAATTGGGTGGCAGCCAATGGAGACATTATCTGGGGACTCTACCCTAGAAAGGGGTTGCGTAACCAATTCTACCATCCTTTAAAAGACTGGTTTTAAAGTTAAACCCGAACTATGATGTCTCTACGAGTTACGTAGGCAAGGCCATCTATGATGAGCCCCCAAGGAATTAGGTTTGGCACTTAGGTCTTGTACTTTTAAGTTCTTCCTTGATCTTGCCACTCCTTACCAATATTTTACATAGTTTGCATCTCTTTACTAAACAATTTTTATTACGCCGAAGGCGTTCCTTCTCTTAAGAAAAACTTTTCACTTTAACATCAACGGTTTGAAATGTTCAATATGGTGGAAAGACGATTGGAAAATATCTGGACCTTTCATTTTCCTTTCATATAATATTGATTGTATTTTTGTTTTCCCTTTTACATTTTTTGGTAGTTGACTATGCCTGTTTTGCAGAGTGGTTGCATCATGTGGGCACTATTTCCGCGAGTTTGTGTGTTGATTTCCATATTTCCTTGCAGATGGAAGACATTGGTTTTCTCCATTACGCACCTCAAATTGCCAACAAAAAAAATCATAAATATGATGTTCAGGTTAGTTCATTTTATCATATTTTCATTTTAGTTTTCAAAATGTTGCGTTGCATATGACTTAGTTCGGTCTGTACTCTTCTAGACGTTGTCTTCCATCTTGGTAATTTGCATTTGTTTATTTGTCATTTTTTTTTCTACCCTTGTTGGTTTGTACTCTTCTACTTTTATTTCATTAAATTTAATACTTCGTATGCAGAGATAAATTTGCAGCAAGAGGAAGGGTGCACCAAACTTGCGGATCTCGATACTAGGGTGCAACAATATATGGTGCACAACAACAGCAAGCATGCAATGACAACAATAACATCATAATATATATGTATATGTATATATGTACACATACATACATACATACATACATACATACATACATACATATATATATATATATATATATATATATATATATGTATGTATGTATATAAAAAATAGAGCTCATAATAGGGTCATGTGGTGCTCAAACAGTGAGCTCATAAACAATACATGATGCCCTAGCTTGCAGCCCACGAGCCATCAAGACATTTCTCATGAAATGATCATAAACGGGGAGTACCACATAGTGAATATCAATAGCAAAACAAATAAAGAGAGATCAAACACTGCATGCTATCAAAATAGAATGTCAATGGTGATTCAATGCATCTACAAACTCAACAACATGGCACCATTGATCCAATAACAAAAAATACATTACAAATGCCAAGCTAGTCACGGTCTCGATGAAATAAATAGTGTATATATAAAACAATATATGGTGCACAATAGCACTAAGCATGCAATGACAACAATAACATCATACATATATGTATATATATATATATATATATATATATATATATATATATATATATATATATATACANATATATATATATATATATATATATATATATATATATATATATATATATATATATATACACATATATATCTATATAGGTCTATGTATATAAAAAATTGAGCTCATAACATGGTCATGTGATCCTCAAACAGTGAGCTCATAAACAATGCATGATGCCCTAGCTTGCAGCCCACGAGCCATCAAGACATTTCCTTATGAAATGATCATAAATGGGGAGTCCACATAGTGAATATCAACAAAAAAACAAATAAAGAGAGATCTCAACAACAAAACAAATAAAGAGAGATCAAACACTGCATACTATCAAAATAGAATGGTAGTGGTGATTCAATGCATCTACAACCTCAACAAAATGGAAACATTGATCCAATAACAACAAATACATTAAAAATGCCAAGCTAGTCACAATCTCAATGAAATAAACAATGTATATATAAAACAATATATGGTGCACAACAGTAGCAAGCATGCAATGACAACAATAACATCATACACACACACACACATATATATATATATAACAAACAGAGCTCATAATAGGGTCATGTGGTGCTCAAGCAGTGAGCTCATAAAAAATGCATGATGCCCTAGCTTGCAGCCCACGAGCCATCAAGACACTTCCTCATGAAATGATCATAAACGTGGAGTACCACATAGTGAATATCAACAACAAAACAAATAAAGAGAGATCAAACACTACATGCTATCAAAATAGAATGGCAGTGGTGATTCAATGAATCTACAACCTCAATAAAATGGCACCATTGATCCAATAACAACAAATACATTACAAATGCCAAGCTAACTAGTCACGGTCTCAATGAAATAAACAGTGTATATATAAAACAATATATGGTGCACAACAACAGCAAGCATGAAATGACATCAATAACATCATACATATATGTATATGTATATGTATATGTATATGTATATGTATATATATATTAAAAACAAATCTCATAAGAGGGTCATGTGGTGCTCAAACAGTGAGCTCATAAACAATGCATGATGCCCTTTATTTGTTAGAAGGTTGGTCAAACACATATTTCCTTGACTTCTCATTGGAAAATAGAAAATTTGAAACTTCTCAATTTTATGACCAAGAGCTTAACTCTAAAAGCCACTTTGAATCCTACTCCAAATAACACTTTAGGAAGAATGGTAATTTAGATTTATGTTTAGTTGAAAATATAATTCTCAACTTGAACCTACATGATATAGTTATGTTGAGTCTTCTCTTACTTTGCATCTTCATTGATGATTCTGATATCTAAAAGATTACTTCTCCAAACTTTACCTCAGCAATGTGCATGCTATTTTTATAGCATGGATTCAAGCAAGATGCTAATTTGTTGATATTGACTACATGGTGGAAATGCCATCAACATTTCTCAGAAGTATGTTTAAAGGACTGAGGTTCAATTGCATGCATATAACCATTTATCAAAGTGATATGATTCTTGTCATGAAAAGCATCAATGTCCTAACAAAGGTGTGCATTATCTTGCAGCTTTCTAGTAGATTATTCAGATAAGGGTAATTGTGGCTATTACCACTACAAATTCATTTGAAGGGATCAAACTAGTAATATCAACTACCATACCTGCCAAGGCCTTTGTACCATTCCTATATTTCCAGGCATTATATTGAACATTTAAAACTGTTGGCATTATATTGAACATTTTCATCTGGTGAAAAACAAAGCGAATCTCATTATATTTTTTTTTTAATATTATAGAATACCATCGCAATTACAATGGATTCCAGAGAACGACCGACACAGAAGCTATACATGTGACGGTCAGATGTCAAAAATTGCCAACAGTTGGATGTTGCATGTACAACATATCCATCGCACACCTATTGTAATTGAAACCATCTTAAAGTGTAATGATGACATGCTAAAAAATGTAGCCAGTGCTTATTGTGATAGTTATTGTCATTGCAATAATGAAAAATAACAACCGTCAGTGGTTCCGACACCAAAACTACAACACCGGCTTGTGTCGCTTGGCCGACAGGGTAGTGTCAGAATTGCGACACATAGCCGTCGAAAAAAGGACTCAAATGTACTAGTGAGATGAATGCCTTGAAATATACTTATCAAATTACTACTTCTTGGAATGCTTTTTTAAATATTATTTTGTATGTTTACCAAATAGCAGTATGTTAATTTACTAAAAAAATTAAATTACTTAGAGTATACCGATCAATCCAGATTAGCTATGTGTAATGCAAAACACTAAAGTAATGAATCATAAACACATTGACACATGGATTTTTAACATGGAAACCATGTTAAGGGAAAAACCACTTGGGACCGGTATCTACTATTGGAGATACTGGTTTGCAATTCTTGAACCACAAATATGTGGAACCATCTAGACCTATGTCTGTGGATCAAATGGTTGACATGAAGAATCATAACATAATGATGATTGATATAACTTCTTCACTCAGCTATTCAGAATTTGATGAAGTCAAGGATTTCCCTACTACCTATGATATGTGGAAGAAACTACATGATATCCATGAAGGAGATGACAATGCAAAGAGAGCCAAAGAAGAGAGTCTCAGAGGTAAGTTTGATCAGATGAAAATGAAAGGAGAAGATATTACAAAATACAGTGAATGAATCAAGAAAAGTGTTAGTTCAATCAGAGCTGATGGTGGACAGATTGAAGACAAAATAGTGGTTAGTAAGGTATTGATAACTTTCCTATCTATGCAATTAGAGTTTCAGCTATTCAAGAGATGAGGTGCAGTAATGATATAACTCTAGATGCATTGGTTGGAAGGCTTACAACTTTTGAGTTGGATGATTTTGACAATTATTCTCCGAATCCTAGCAATTTTGAGTATGCATTTAAAGCCAAATTAAGCCTTGGTAAGATGGATAGAAACTCAAAAGGAAAACAGATTGACAATGGTAGTGATGAAAAATCTAATGATGAAGATCTAGAAATCATTGAAGCACTACTTGTAAAGAGAGATGCCAAAGGAAAAGGAAAGTACAAAGGAAGATTACCATTGATTTGCTTCTCATGTGACAAGGTTGGCCACACTCCTGCTAAGTGTCCAAACAAAGAAGACAAAGATGAGAGAAAGTTCAACAAGTACAAAGGCAAGAAAGATTTCAAAAGTTACAAAAGCTACAAGGACAAAGGTAAGAAATCTTGTTATATTGCAAAAGATTTTGATAGTGATGAAG
>MU223075.1:102060-113636 GCA_018584345.1 Thuja plicata | reverse complement strand
ATGAGGAGAGAACCCTTAAATGGAACAATATTGTAAGGGTAGAGGAAGAATTGAAAAAGGCAGACCCTACCTTCCGTTGTTTCTTTCCTGATCTCAAATACATGCCGAGAATTGACATGTGTATAGATAATTATGAAAATATTATGTCTAAATTGCCAGACATCTCTGAAGAGGAGGGGGACAGAATAAACCCTGAGGAAGTTGAACCTGATGTGATGTTTATGGTAGAAACAAAACAAGCTAAGCCATCCACATCTGACCAGGGGCCATCAAAGAAACAAAAGTTGATGAATGTACCACAAAAGGCAAGGGAAAAGGCACTACAAATCCTGCCAGGTAATTGGAAATACTTTGCTGACTTAAGACAATTTTTTTTGACATCACAGGCTAAAGAGGGAGAAAAGACCCTAGATGAGTTAGAATTGGCTGCAGGTAGATTGGATGACAGGGTCATCCAAGCTAAAGAGTTTATAGACGATGATGAATTCATCAAGTTCGACGAGTTTAAATTTTTTCTATTTAGAGTTAAGTAGAATGAATTAAAATTATCTTTGAAACCAGGGGAATCATAGGAAAAGACTATTGAAATGATTGAAAAATTATAGGCCTATGATCCCAATAGTGAAACATTAACTGTGCAGGAGGCAAGAGATCTTGTGAAGAGAAGTGGCATGTTGCTGATCCCTGGATGGGACTTGGAGTCCTCATTCTTAATTGACCAAATCAAGAGGCAAGATAATGCTGTAGCTTATGAAGCTTTTGGCCCTGATGGACTACAGAGGGGTTTTGGATTCAATATGGACAGTAAGACACTAGCAGTATGGTGTGTGGCCCCAGAGTCTAATAAGCCTAGATTGGTTGACATCCAAGACACAACACAGGGTAGCCAATTAATATGGAGGTTGCAAGAGACTACAAGATCAGAGATAGAAAATTTCCTACATCATGCATCCTCCATGAATAAGGTAGTGGTTGAGGACTTAGAGAATAGGCTAGCAAGGACATTCAGAGATTATGTGTCAACTAGGAAAAAGTTTGAAGAGGAACTGAAGAAGAATTTTGTCCTGGATACGACTCTGAAGGAGCTAAAAGATGAAATAAATAGTCTAAAAAATTATTCCAGGGATGTTTCAGAGGTCTGTGATGCTGGGTCCAAACTGAGTATGAGGGGGGCTTAGCTCCAAAACTTGCAACAAAGAACATAATAATGGACGTTGATCAACTTGCTGATATTGGAATTGTTGAAAAGGAGACGTTGAAGAAGGTGCTATTGCACAGAGTAAATGTTTTAAAAGGGAAGTCTCAAATCATTCATAGCACATTCATTTCTTTGCATGGGGCAAAATATCAATGTTCTAATGCCTTGTTTGTACTAACCCCATTATTTAATACTTGGGGCCCACACTTGCAATTCTTTGAGAGGTTAATTTTACTAATGGGAAAAAAATGGAGTTACCTGACAAAATAATTGATGTTAAGAAAATGGTGGCATTAGTAAAGGATTTGTATGCATTTTTCAATGGAAAGTTAAAAAAAATTCAGGCAAAGCTAAATTTTTTTGCTGAAGAGTCTAAAGGATGTATCCCTACTATTGTGGACACACAGGAACAATTGAAGGACTGATAGGAGTTGGTTGATTCTTTCAACCAAATTTTGGATGCTAGCAAGGTGGCTTCTTATTTTGTTGGTGATGCTGACATTTCTACTTTTTTTGAAGTTGTGGATGAATTGTACAAGTAGGAGATTGACATGAATAAGTTTGTTGTTGAATCTCGAGCCATAACAGATGCCAAGTGGAATAAATGCCTTGAAGAATTGGATACAATTAGAGCGATTACTTGGCCATCAAAGAGGGAAATTGTGGTGTGGGAAAACATTGGAGAGATTCAAGCCTTGTAGTTGTCACATTGACATGGTTGATGGAAGTAGTTGAGATAGTTCTACTTCTAGTTACTGGTATTAGATGAAGATCCAATAGAGGGAGGTCAATTAATTCAAATAGGGTATCTTATCTTTGCGGTTCATCTACTGTGGATACACCTTTGGTGCAAACCAAGATTGATACTGAAGAATTCCAGCTGCTAGTTGTCGCTCTTATAACTATTTCTAAGCTTAATCTCTTGTAATTTTCTGATAGAAGTCTTTCGTACTATGATCATTGTCATTGAATTTGATGTATAAATTTCAAGGGAGTTAATACAATGATATTTTGTAATTTTATGATAGAACTTAGAAGTCTCTGGTTACCTGGTACTATGATCATTGAATCTTGATCATTGATGTATAAATTTCAAATTTTGAAGGAAGTTAATACAAAGATATTTTATAATTTTCTGTGCCTGTGTAATTTTGTAAAGAGCTCAAGATCGCAGTTGCACTTGTAATTTGTTTAAAATTGAATGTAATACTAATTAGTAATAACGTATATGTCATATTATTAATAATTATATTAATATTTTATTTTAGGAAATTACTATTAGGAATTTAGGAATTTTTAAATTAAGTAAATGCTTTTGCTTAAAGGAATTAAGGAATTATCAATTAAGTAAATGCTTAGTATTAGGAAATTAGGATTCATAAATGAGTAATGAGTATGATAAATAATAAATTTGCATGCCACATGGAAAGCACCGAGGAATGGACTGTGACATGTGTCAATGGTCGGATTAATGTTTTTCACTTTATTCAGGAACTTCCGAACCTATGATAGTAATAAATCAAATGATCAAGTGGTTACAAACCTTCACGAGCATTTGTTGGCCATTAGTATTTGTGGTTATGAAGTTGTGAAGAAGCATTTGGTGGATTGGCATAAATTTGGTAAGGTTAATTAGTTACAAGATTAAATAGTTCAGAGGTTACGAAAGGATTTGTGTAGGACTTCATAACATTATATGATAGCGGAGATGTTAAAAAGACCGTCACCGTAACTTTGGAAGGGTTCCAAAGGCCTCTAATTTATATGTACCAAAGTTGAGATGGGGTTAGATGAACTGTTTGTGTAACTTCGGAACCAGGCCAGCTTAAGTTTACCAGATTGAATCTAACGGTGTGCGCAAAGCCTTAGAAGACAATTGATCATGCTTTAAGTATCAAGGCATTGCACGGAGCTCCCACGTGTCCAAGTGGGGCCAAGCCGAACGTAAAATTTAATTAAAAGGAAACATCTTAGATTAAATCCAAAAGTCGGTGTAAATCCTTAAGGATAAGATGCAAGGATAATAACCACCAAGGTAATGCGATAGAATGACACTTGGAAATTAGTGGGTTAAAGTTGAAAAGTCAAGCACTAGTTAAAGCACAACATCTTGGATCTGATCTAATGGTGGGCGTATTGCCTTGAACACAAGATGAAGGGAAGTTAATCAATGAGGGAATGCAACATGCCACAATGTGTCCCATTATGCAAGCTACAGACTGTGCTTAATCAAAAGGTGGTTAGTTAAAGACAAGGTAAGTTAAGGATGATCCAATGATGGGCACTTTACGTTGAAAGAAAGTTGATCAATTTTTAAGCTTCAAGGCATTGCACCATGATGACACATGTCTCTGCCAGATTTAAAGGCGCAGATTATTGAAAGAAGTAAAAGTAGAATAGATCTTGAAGATCTAACGGCTGGCGTAAAGCCTCAAAGAGAAGTTTCCCGATGGTTAATCTTCAAAGCATTGCATTGTGGTGATGCGTGTCCTAGATGGTGGGGCCCATCTGCAGTGTAAAGAAAGATATCCTATGGGTAAGTTTAGGAAGATCAAACAGTAGGTATAAAGCCTTAAGATGAAATTGCTCGCTAGTTGTCCTTTGAGGGAATGTGATAGGCTACCACATGTCACGGTGGATGAACATTATGAAATCCGTTCTCAGAACTGTTGGATGAGAAAGAAAGGTAGTAAGATCAATGACTATGTTTTAAAATGGAAAAATCTAACAGTAAGTTTGAACTCAACACAAGTAACGGCGAACATGTGTCACCTGGAAAGTCTGCAACGAAATGAAATTTGAATGCATAAAATGTTGGGTTTTAATTCATCATTCAAAATTATAATTTATTGTTCATCATCGACCAGTTCTAAAGCGGAGCATTTTCAAAGTGAAGTGTTGTAAAAGCTATCACATCATCTACTGAATGGGTATTCTTTTGTTTCTATGATTAAATTTCTTAAAACCTTTGCAAACATATTAGGGCTTATTGCATTAAATATAGATAGGTATTAGAGATATAATCTGTGGTAAAATTTCAAATCCTACATCACATAATGCCGCCTAGGAGAGAGTTCAAGGGAAGGGTGGATTATCAGGAGAGAAATGTATGTGACAATTTACTCCAACAGTTGACTAGATCAACTAATGACTACACTAAATTGAAGGAAGAAATCCCTAAAGACCCATGGGTCAGAATTGTAGAGGGATTGTATGACTATGGGAGAGGGTTGTGGGATGCCAATATGGGCATAAGCGGATTGGCCCTTTTCAGAAATGTTTTTGGCTAGACAAAATCTTTTGCTCCAGACAGTAATGTTTGGAAATTTGATGTGGGTAAATTGGTAGTACCCGGGGTATTTATTGATGTGGATTTACTCATGCAGATAGTGGAGAACTATGATGAAATAGCTAGGGTAGTGCTGGATAGTAAAGGGCACGTCATGATTAGCATAACTTCTAAAGAGATAAGAGAAGTGTTCATTTAAATGAACTAGACAACTCTATGGATAAAATTGATTTTAATGAATTCAAGGAAATATACCAAGCTCAGAGGAGCTATCTCTGGGGACTAGGAGGCCCACTAATAGAGTTTTTTGCAAAAGTGGGAGACCTAGTGTTAGTAGGTCCTAACACAAAAGAACCTTTTAAGGTTATTTTGTTCACTCCGTAGGCCAGAGGAGTTTACAGGGCCTTGTGTCAGATCTTTGGGGAAGATGAGGGGAATGCGATGCCAATCCATCTCATGTTTATGATGGTCCAACTCCTACATTGTCACCTTGCCATTATTTTTTATTTTTCCCCATATTTGGCCAATTTGATTCATGAAGGCTTGAAATGTATTCAAAAGTCACAACTCACCAAGCCTTTCACTTGGTATTCTTTACTCATGCACATGTTCCTATTTAAAGGGGTAGATTATTTTGAAGAAGAGATGAGCCTGCAAAGAATCAGATATGATGAGGATATGCCAGTATAGTTATAGAATGCTGATATGTTGTGGAACAACAAGGAGGCTAGCTTCATCACATTTGATAGGTGTTTTTCAGCTAGGCTCATAAGGTTACTTATTGTAGATGAGCCTAGAATCCCTATATCACTAATGAATTTTTTGAGACCCATGGAGCATAATCAGGAGCTCAAAATGGTGCATAACTGGGGGATGTTATTCTATACCCAGTTTCTACTGTGTTTAGAGTGTATGGTTTCAGAGGAGTACCCAACATCCTACCATATAGGGTCCCTTTAAAGTAGAAATAATCAGACAAATTGGTGGCCTGTAGGAGGAAGCACTTATAGGGAGAGGAAAAGGGACAATTTTCCCTACTATCACCAATGCCCACCAATTCATCATCACAAAGGGAGGGTGGAAGAGCTTGCAAACTTTCTTTGAGCCTTATCACTTAACTACTGCCAAGGCAAGATGTGTCAATCCTAAAGCCTTCATAAAGGATATGTTCAGGAAGAAGACTAGATGCTTGGTGTTGGACCACCAATTTAACTTCCCAGAGGATATCATCAGGAATGAGCTTGACATGATTGAGCAAGAAATAAAGAAAGAGAAATGGTTGGCTTACAAGAAAAGCCTAGACTTTGTGCAGCATTTTGATAAACTATATGACCCCTTGAGGAAATTTTAGGCTCAGACATGGGCTAAGAAAATTGATTCATTAACGACAATGTTTGAAGAAATTATGCAAGCATTGAATAAGAAAAGATAACAAATATTGCAGAAAGAGCCATAAAGGGCTAAATTAGTATTGAGTAGGATCATTCCTACTAGAAGGGTGCCTCTTGGTAAATATGTTGTATATCAAAGGAAAGGATATAGTGCAGTGGTACCCAAAGTAGAAAAGACTACTAATCCAAAGGGTAAGAGGCCACTAGAGGCCAGCTCTAGCACATTTCCAAGCCCCAAGAGGCATAGGGTAGGAGAAGAAGCCCAAAAAGAATCAAATGTATATTCTCAACCCCAATCTCCCCTACATATAGATGATCATGGTGTTGCAGAGTAGCTACTACAGATGGGGAATGATGGTCAGATTTTTGTCACCTTTGAAGAATTACAAGAAGGCACACTAGTAGCTCCTAAAGTTAGTGAGTTGGAGCTTATAGTGGCAGAATATGCTGGAAAGGAATTGGATCCACTTACACAACAAGCCAGTGACAAGTTTTTGTCTGATGATAATTTTCTTAAGTCCAGGGCCTTTTTACAATTCTTATGGAAAATTCATATAAATGAATTCAAAGAAAAAAGTCAGAAGAAGCAGGAAGAACACCTTGCCAAGGATAAGGAGGAGCTTGAAACTAAAATCAAGAAGGAAATGATGGCCATGTTTTCCAAAATAAATCCAGATGAGGGGAGGGAACTAGTGAAGAAGGAGGGTGTATTAATACTTCCTGAATGGGATATTGTTGATGCAATTGTCTTTGATGCAATTAGAAAAGAAACCACTACAGTGCATGCCATAGAAGCACAAGCTCAGCAAGCTTCAAAAGGCATAAAATTTAGTGAAGACCATGCTACACTAGTAATGTGGCATATTAAGAAGAGAAGAAATAAGGCAACTGATAAAGAAAACCAAGCTGAGCATTTAGGAAATCTGTTGGTTAAGAGATTTGTTGATACAGGGGCTGTGGAAGCAGCAAACTATTGGAAATGCAATAATGGGAAAGCAAGATACTGAGAGGGGGGGTGAATCAGATCTTCAAATTTAAACACTTAAAACAAACTGATCCACATTCATACATATATGAATCTAATGTAATCTCAGATAGCATCCGCACAATGAAATAAATAACACATAACACAATAACTTGGTAACCCATAAACCCAAATAGGTAAAACTGGGGTGGGGATGACACCCACAAAATTCTCCACTACTGCAGTAATAAAGTGTGTCTATTAAGGCTACAAATGTTGATTACAAAATGTAATCTACCCTGTTAAAGGTCTACCTAGTTAAGAGCTAAAGATCATTATAATCTACCCTGTTAAAGGATTTCAACTTACAATAAAGTAAAAAGTAACAACATTCTTTCAGAGTGTTGCAACATATCATGGGTGAACGGGAGCGTCCGGATTCAACTTTGAATTTGGGTGGGAGTGATCAGGAGGAGGCAGGATCCTCTGAGCGTAGCAAGCAGGATGATGGAAAGGACATCGAGATCACATGATTGGATCCCGATACGGAACAGTCGCCTGAGGACCCAGGAGGGGGTCCCAGATCGAGTGTTGGGTTGGGGAAACCAAGGAAATGGGTGTCCCTTTTTGGCATCAAACCAACAGGTAAATCTTCTTTACCTCCGGTGAAGAATGTGTCTATACCGTCTCAAGGAAGCTTTGCTATTGAAATCCCAGACCAAACCATTGATTTTTCTATAGCAAGGATGAAAAATTCGCTGGTTGGTAGATTTTTAGGAGTAAGACCTAACATCAAAGTGGTTAGGGCTTTTGTGTCTTAGAAATGGGTTTTGAAAGGTCAATTAGAGGTGGTAGCGATGGCTAAGGGATGTATGTCATTTTTCTTCTCTTGTGAAGAAGATAGAATGAATATTCTATGCAGCGGGCCATGGTTGAATGGGAAAAATACTCTTATTCTTCAAAAAGGGAGTCTGAATCTTATTTTTGAGGAGGATGTCGTTCGACAAGTCCCTGTTTGGATAAAGCTACATAGTCTGCCTCTTGAATATTGGCTGGAAGACATATTTGTTGGGATAGCTAGCTCATTTGGGGAACTTTTGTTGATAGATAATGTGATGGCGGTGAGACAGAGGCTAACCTATGCTCGAATCTGTGTTGGGATAATGCAGGATAAGGATATGCCAGAAAAAATAAGTCTTAAATCTAAGTTGGGTATGTGGGAAAAAACTATAGAATATGAAACTATACCCTTTGCGTGTTTCCATTGCAAAAAGGCAGGTCATTGGGCAAAGAAATGTCCGGAGAAAGTAATCCAGAAAAAAACTCAGAAATGGATTCCAGTAGGGAGAATAACTAAATAATTCAGCAACAAAGCCAAGGAAGGACAGAAAAAAGAGCAAGAGGAACAAGAAATTAGTGTTAAGATGAAATGTTGGAAGCCAATGATAGGTTTAGATACCGAGGATCCTGAGGAATGGGGAAAGAAAGTTACGAATGAAAAAGCAAATGAAACACAAATGGAAGAAGGGGAAATAAAAGAAAATGAAATCCAAATGGAAGAAGGGGAGGTAAATGAAGATTATTCTAAGGGAGATGAAGTATGGGAAGAACCCAAAGAGGAGAAAAATGATCATCACAAAGAAGGAAATCTTCAGATTGAAACCAAAAGTAAAACTGAGAAGAACGAGGAGAATCAGAAAAAATGTGATCTGGAGCTGAAAGGTAGCCTAGAAAACTTAGAAGTGATCCCAAAGAGGGGAGGAAGAGATCAAGAGATTGCAACACCTAAGAGGGGGAACGTAACAGAGGAAAATCAGATTCCAGTAGGTACAGCTCTACCGAAATGGGGGGACACTACTAAGATCACACAAATCCTTGAAGGAGAGCAAAGTGATAGAGAAAATGAGAAAAATACTAAAGGAGACAAAAAAAAGGGAAGAAAGATAAAGAGGCGCAAAAAAGAAAGGTTTCAAAAAGAAGCAGTAAAAAAGGAGATGTTGGAGCTGGATTAGCATCGCCAGGGAGACCATCTAGCCAAAAGGTTAGAATTAAGGAGACCAAAAGGAACATTGCGGACGGTAGCCAGTGGATTCTGGAGGTAGGATCCTTTGTTAAATCATGAAGATTATTTCTTGGAATATAAGGGGTTTGAATAACCCCCATAAGCAGGATATAGTTAGGAACTTGATTAGAGATAATAGGCCTGATATTGTATTGATTCAAGAAACTAAGATGCTCAAAGAAAAAGTAGAAAAACTTAGATTTTTTAAGAAGGGAATCATTTGTGGGGGTGATTCTAATGGAGCGTCGGGGGGTATTGCTACTATATGGAATGAAGAAATTATAAAAGGTGACATCATCTTTCAAGGTGATAATGTGGTATCTATAAGGTTTAGACAGCTGCAGGAGAATACCTCTTGGGTCTTAACCAACATCTATGCTCCTAATACTAAAAAAGGGAGAGAAGTCTTTTGCCATAATCTTTCATCACTGAGAAATTATTTTGCTACTGATGAGTGGATTGTTATGGGGGATTTTAATACTCCTCTGAGAGAAAAGGAGAAATCTGGAGGTAGCCAATCTAACCTGGACAGTAGGATGGACCTTATGAACTTTGTTGATAATAATTATCTTCATGATATTGATTTACAGGGTATTGACAACACCTGGAGCAACAGAAGAGCGGGTGAGGAGTTGATACAAGTTAGGTTGGATAGGCCTCTTGTTTCCAATGGGTGGTTTAATCATTACTATTGCTCATTATCGACTCATATTAGGGTTGGATCGGATCATAATCCAATTTCCTTTCTTGCTGATCCTATTGTCAAAAAGAAAAAATCTCCTTTCAGATTTGAGAAAATGTGGACTCTTCATCCACAATTGGAACAAAAGATAGAGGAATGGTGGAACATTAATATTAAGGGTATTGCAATGTTTATCATTGCCAAAAAAATTAAAAATATTAAAGAAAATATCAAGGATTGGAATAAGGAAACTTTTGGTAACATTTTTACTACAAAAGCTAGTGTTAGTCTAGAGATTAAGGAAATCCAGGAAATTATTCAAAAAGATGGATATAAGTTTGTCTCTAGAGATCAGGAGAATGGAAAGTTGATCAAGATGCATGAAATAATAGCTAAAGAAGAAGCATTCTAGAGGCAAAGATTGAGAAAGATATATCTCTAAACTCAACATCAATGGCAACACTTCTAGTGATGAGGAGGCTATCAGAGCTGAGGCTAAAGATTTTTTCTTCAACTTACTTCAAAATGACAGTGAGCTTGATAAGAATGAACAAAAGGAGTTCCTTAGGTGTATTCCAAGGATTTTGGATGAAAATCAAAACAAAAGGCTCACTGCTATCCCTTCTACCTCTGAGATTAAAAAGGCTATCTTTTCTTTTGAAGGGGAAAAATCCCCAGGGCCTGATGGCTTCCCTATGTTCTTTTTTCAGTCTTTTTGGGGGATTATTGAAAAAGATATTACCAATGCGGTTAAGGAATGTTTTGGTTCCAAAAAACTTCTCAAGGAGCTGAATGGTACCTTTATTTCCCTTGTTCCTAAAAAGGAGGGAGCTGATAAGATGGATCAGTTCAGACCTATCAGTTTGTGCAATTCGATCTATAAGATAATTTCTAAAATCTTAACTTCTAGGATTTTGGAGATCCTTCCCTTTCTGATATCATGGCAACAAAATGGTTTTGTGCCTGGAAGAGAATCCTCAATTCCATTATTACTATCCACGAAAATGTTCACTCTCTTGTGATGGCTAGAAAGGAGGGCCTTATTTTGAAGCTAGATATGTCAAAAGCTTATGATCGGGTGGATTGGGAATTTCTGATGCAAGTTTTGGAGGCCTTTGGTTTTAAAAGTAAATGTACTGACCTCATATTCCAACTTATATCCTTGGCTACATTTTTTGTTCTGGTCAATGGATCTCCTACTTCATTCTTTAAATCCTCTCAGGGTTTAAGACAAGGAGACCCCCTATCTCCTATCCTTTTTGTGATAATGGTGGAATGCCTTGGCAGATACATGGAATTTTAGGTTAGGAATGGAGACATCAAAGGGCTTAATCCTTCATCAGATAACCAGGTTTGTTCTCACCAACAGTTTGTTGATGGTTCGGTGATTATGGGGGAAGCTTCGGTTAAAAATGCTAGCAGTATAAAAAAAGCTCTCAATAACTATGGGAAAGCTTCTGGTCAGATAATTAACTGGGGAAAGAGTTCAGTGTATCTTTTCAATGTTCCTGAGAGAAGGAAAATGAGAATATTAAGGATTTTAGGCTGTGATCAGGGGATTATACTGGGAACTTATTTGGGCCTCCCTCTCTATTTGGAGGCTCCTAAGTCCTTTTGGAGTGCCCTTGTGGATAAATTTCATAGAAAATTGGCTGGATGGAAAGGGTTGCTTCTTAGTCAGGCTGGAAAAATTCAAATCCTCAGAGCTACTCTTCAAGGTCTCCCTCTTTATGCTCTAAGTATATTCAAAATTCCCAGATAGTATAGTGAAGCTATTGAAAAAATTCAAAAAAATAATTTATGGACTGGGATGGAGAAGAAGAAAAGGATAGCTTTAATTGCCTGGAACAAAGTTTGTTGTCTGATCAAGAAAGGTGGTCTTGGTTTAAGAAGAATAAAGAATCTGAATGAAAATCTTTTAACCAAACTTATATGGAGATATTACAATTCAAGAGGAGAATGGACTTTGATATGGGATAAAAAGTACAAT
>MU223075.1:72951-85509 GCA_018584345.1 Thuja plicata | reverse complement strand
AAACTCAGAAAACTTACTCACTCTTTAATAACCTAGAAAATGCTTTTAGCTCTGAAATAACAATTTTGCTCTGAGATTGTGAATTTGGTGAATGGTAATGAATGCAGAATCCTCTGTTTATAGCTACAAGATTCAGAGTACATGGCTCAAAGTTTAGAAATGTCAGTTCCGCATTTAAGTTTACATGCCATGAAACGTCTCCAAAACCTAGCCGTAGTGTGCGAGTTGACAGGAAATTGAATTCAAATCCTTTAAAAAATTGGCGCCATCATCAAACGGTTAAGATAGCTGACATGGCACTTTGTTATTCGTCCTCTGTCATACATCTCAGCTACCTTTTATACACAGTAATCAAAAATTCTTATATCTGATTGGCCGCCGGCTGATTTCCTTTTGTCTTGTTCATCCACTTGGCGCCGCATTATGAACTTTATTTATCTGGCGACCTTGTGACCTTATTAAGTCTTGTTGTCACAAGCACATCTTCTTAATCATGGTTTACTCATCAGACTTGGCGATAATGTGATTCATTACCATGGCTTAACCCAAGTCTTCTAGCGATTAGGCGACTGCGTGAAAATCTTAGTCGCGCAGAGTTAACCTTAACTCATCATTTATCTCCAGACTACGCGACAAACCTTTACGCTTATCATTTCTCAGTAATCGCCAAGTCGCCAGATGCCCTTTTCTTTTTTAATACATCACGACAATCCCTTAGTCGCTGATTCAGGTGATATACACAACTTAACCTTTCACTGGGAATGTATCCTTTCTCTGTTTCCAGCGACTTTGCAACATACCTTAATCGCTTAGTCGTGAGTACTTTTCACCTGGGACACTTTTATCATCCGACTTAGCGACCACCGTCAGATTTTGGCATTTTTTCATCGGACGGCTATCTTTTAATCGCCTTAGAATCTGACATACCCTTAAAAAATCAAGAGACCACGCGACCGAAGGGTAACATAACTTAGTCTCTTTATCACTTGATCCCATTTTTATATCAAGCGACCCAGCGACATCCATTAGCTATTTGACAGATGTCATTTTTTACTTCGTCTATTTAATACATACTAAAAATCTGAGCAATCCTTCTGATCTGGTGACATCCCGACTGAGGGAAATCACATAACATATAGCTGTTAGTCGCATGGTCGTGACTGTTATCTCTTAACCGTCCTTTTATCACCAAACCACGCGACTAAAGAGAAACCTTAACTGTTTGACTGGGTGGATCAAGCGATCACGCGACATGAAGAAAGGCGCAAGGTCGGAAGACATTTTGTTGACTTGCCTTAACATCATGCAATCACCCGACTGAGGTGGGTCCCATTCTTTCTTTAAAACTTCATAACACAATATCATGCGACAACCCGACTAAAGGAAGATCGCTAAGTCTGGAGACACTTATAGAATATTCTGTTTTTTCATGAGACTAAGCGACACAAGGCAAAAGCGAAGTCGGGAGATCATTTGGCATATTCATTCTTGATACAACGATCAAGCGACCTGACTTAACTCGTTAAATAGCACATGCCTTAAGTAACTTGAAAAAGGTAATGAAGGAATAGAAGACATGGATAAGGGTTTTAAAATGCATCGTTTAACATTAGGTCTTAGGGTTTTTGCAGGGTTTTAACAAGATTTTGACATGGAATAGGCATGAAAACCTGCAAACTTTCAGAGAACAAGGCAAGGAACAGGGCAAAACACGAAATACAACCAACACCTGGGAGACTTTTTTGGATAACGAGAAAGAGAGGAATAGATTGGTTAAGATTGACACCTCCCACCATAACCCTAAGCGCATTTCCAAACCATGGAGGTATGTTCTGTATATCATCATCAGCTATATTACGCTGGATGGTAGGTTTACTAGAGCGACTGGGCACCATTTTATGTTGTTAAACCATTTTAGACATAAGGTTAAAATTAGTTTAGCTTACTATTTGCTCAGTTCGTTAGAAGATACTATCACTAGTTATCAAAAAGACCCCAAGGGGGACCATGCTTCTCACCAAGGACTCATGTTTCTTGTTTAAGAGGTGTTGAAAGCTAAAAAATTGGTAAGGTCAATGGAGAAGAAGAAATTGAAGGATGCGAAAGAAACAGAAGGGGATGAGGAGTATAGTATGTTTGAAGAAAATACTGAAAGTGAAGAGGAGGCTAGAGGTTTCATTACTCCCAAAAATAAGAAAAGGGGTATTCCTAAAAAGAAGAAGAAATCTAGCTCTGAAGGGTCAGAAACTGAGAGTAGTGATGAGGAATGTGAGGTGGACAGAAGAAAGAAAAAAGGCAAAATGAAAACTTAGAAGAAAACCCAAAATGGGGATTCGGAGACTGAGATTGATATTGGGGTTGCTAGTAAAAAGAAGAAATAGAAGAATACCTAGATTGCGGATTCAGATACTGAGACTGACAACGAAGTAACTAAAAAGGAGGGTAAAAAAAGGAAAAGAGTCAAGGGTAAGGGTAACATAATTTGCAGAAACAATAACTCCAGGAGGAAAAGAATTGTTCTTACCTCTGAAGAGGAAGACATTATCCCTAATAAGAGGAAGACTAAGGAAAAATATAATAGAGATAATGAAAAAGAGGATACTTTTATTAAAACAAGTGAGTTGAAGATTGATACTCAGAAGGGGGAAGATTATTTGGATCAGAATACTGCTGTTGATTCTGGGTTCAATGAATATCTCAACAATCTGGAAAAAGGGGATCATAATAATAAAGACAACAAAGGTATAATCAAGGGTTTTTCTAGGTTGATTAATAACATGTTTAATGACCAGGTTATTTTGAAAAACCAAATTGATAAAACACAGGCGGATATAAAAATTCTCAACAAAATGGGGATTCGGGAAAAACCTATGGCAGAGTGTCTAAAGGAAATGAAAGAAGTTGTTGGCAACTCTAAAGCTCAGGCTGAGTATGCTAACAAGGTGGAAACCATGGAGAAACAAATCAAATATATTAAAGACAGAATGGAAAAGGATAACAGTGAGGAACAAATTAAGATTCTGAAGAGTAAAGTGAAAAGACTGGAGGGGTTAGTTAAAAAAATAGGGGAACAATGTCTCATTAGCCTAAAAGCTTACTATGGTCATGCGCAAATTCTAATGGATAAAATGGACAGGATTAACAAGAATAAAGACAGTAGTATAGTGGAGACTATGGGCCTGGGATCGCGCACCAGAGCCAGTGCCAAGAAAAAGAGTCGTAAGGAGGACAAAGAAATAGAGGAGCTTAAAACATTAGTCAACAACATGCAGATCATGGTCCTCAAAGCTGAGGAGCTGGTGAAAGAGATGTAGCTGTTCATTTTGATTTCCTGGTTGGGTTTTTTGCTGTCCCTACTGTCTTCTATTGATTCTTTGGGACTTTTTATGTTCGAAATGTTGTTTTTCTATTCCTTTCTTTTATGATGCTCAGGCATAGTTGTTTCTGCTTTATTATGTTTATCTCTCTTTAAACTCTAGGTTGCAGGTCCTTGTAAAACCTGTTGAACTCTTTGTTTTTTGTAAAGGTTTCGGGTCCTTGTAAAACCTATTTTTACTTAATCAGAACTTACAATAAAGTAAGCACTCTATTAGGAGATGAAGAAAGGTCTGCTAGAACCACTTTGTTAAGATATTTTCACCTGATACAATGATTAGAATGTCTCAAGTATTGATCCTTTGTTATGCACTCTGATGCTGATGACAGATCTCCTCTTTCCAGTACCTTCTATGATCTCATAATCTGATATAACTTTACTCTACTGTTCACTGTGTTCTCTCTCTGCTTGATCTCTGCTTCTTAACAAAATAACCCTCTATGTATTTCACTTCAAAATGCAGTCACCACACACACCATACACACAAAAATAGGGTTTTGAAGCAATCTAATATATCTATTCAAGTCTGATAATGAGATCTAGATCAATGATCAAGATCTAATACCCATACCTTGATGGTATTACAATTAATGTTCATGAATAGGATAAAACAATTAAATGCATACCTAACTCTGTATAAGAATATTAAATGCAGACATAACTCAGCCCAAAAAGCTTATACAAGTCAGCTAGATCACTTATCCTCAAAGTTTGTATCATTCCAGACATGTATACAATAATTGTCTTGCTTGACAGTTGACTGTCTGTCGCTCGGCATTTAACATCTTTGTATCCTTCTCAGCTCGGTAATGTAACTCAGCTCAGCAATGTAACTAGGAAAAATGAGAACTTCTCGGCAATGTTGCTCGGTCTTGCATAGTTTTAGCTCGGCCATAGTGATAGCCAACTAAAACTGCCTAAGTGAATGACTAAGTGTTGGTCACTAATCATCAACAAAACTTTAGAGATTAACAATCTCCCCCTTTGATATTAGTGGCAAAAACACTTATCATTACTTCCATTCATTTCATCAAAATATTGCCTAAGTATACAAAGTACTCCCCCTAGGAATATACTCAAAAATAATCCATACAAAAAGTTTACATGCCTTCAAAAAAAGTATATACAAGTGTACCTATACTGTACTGATGTATCATGTTGTAGCCTTTCCAACTTCCTTACTAATTTCCCCCTTGTTTTTGTCACTGAGTGCAGGTGGGGTTAAGTTGTACTTGTCCAAAAATTGTTTATGAAGCTGCATGATGGATTCAAATGTAGCATCCCGGCTTTCCTTTTCAATCTTCACAACTTCCAATTTTATTTCTAGCTCAGCAACTAGATTCACTAAACTTTCAGCAGTCGATAGATTTGCACTGCTCTGTGATAATTCCTTTGCATTTGAAAGTTCCTACTATATTACCTCCAAGTGAGGCAACATGCTTGTCTGAATAGTTATCAACTTGGCCCTTATTCGACCATCTTCAGCCATAAGCTCATCTATTCTCCATTATGCATTTATCAACTTATTAAAATGTAAAGAACTAGAGGTATTATCTTTACCCAAAGTAGTACCAGTTGATCTTAAATCTAACTGTAGCTTCTCAACAAGATATATATTATCCTTTGTGAAAAATTCAATATCACATAATTTTCTGTATAAAGAATAAACATTGGCTATAACTTTCTCTAAATTTTCTACAAGAATAGAAAGTTCAACTTTCTTTTTTGCAATCTCTTATGAGATCTTCTCTAGAACTTTGCTCTCAAATCTTCTCCTGGACCATTGTAGAAGATTTTCATTGTTGTCGATGTCCTTGTCAGTTACCTTGTGTACAATGTTGACTAGCTGATCGATGATTGGAGCTTGAGGCATTTCATCCTCTAAGTCAAAAGCCTTTGCAAATATGTCTTTGATGTCATGCAACGTCTGCTTTTACTTTTGTTCTATCTTCATCTCTTCCTTTCTCTTCTTCCTCTTAAGTAACTCTTGAAGAGTCCCTATTTGTTCAAAAGATAAATCATTGGGATCCCATTGTGGAATCACAATGACTTCATCTAATGTTACATTTTAAATCTGAGACTTCTTCTTCAAGATTTTCTTTTTCTTCACCTCTGGAGAACTTATGCTCGACAACATAATATCTTTCCCTTTGACACCTCTTTTAATTATGTTAGTATTGTTTGTGGATTGGGCATACCACCAGTTTTAGGACCTATAGGAGTGGATGATGTAGAGTGTGGTAGATCAACCAACACTTGCATTTCCTCTTCTTCTTTAGGCTCATCAACAGTATCCTTCATCCCTACTCCACTATCTAAAACTATTTTCACAACCTCTAAAATAGGTGGATTCTATGAAGTTACCTCTTGTTCATTTTTTTTCTATTTCTCTTCACCTTTCTGATCACTGACAACTTCAATTATTTCATCAGATGCTGTGGTCTTTTCTTCTTTAGGATCAGTTGCCTTAATAGGTGAATCAGTGTCTTTACCACTCAGCATCTCTTGTTCCTCGACATTCAAATTGCTTGGATCATCAACTATAAAATCCATAGGAATGTCTTCAGTCAGATCAATATAGTTTTTTGCATCTAATGCATCTTTGACTTTGTCCTATTCTATGGAAATTTGACCTTGAGTTATCTATTGTTCAGGGGTAGTCTTGACTTCAACTTCTTTTTTCTTTTGCTCAGATGTCCCTTCACCAGATTTCTTATCTTTTGGAATGGACAGTCCAAAGATTTCCTTCCACATCCTTGTGCTTTGCTATACTACACCTTCAATATCATTTTTCAGAACAGCATAGCCTCTGAGTTTAGGAACAAATCTGCTCTTGTATTCTTCAATGAATTTGGCTCTTTGTTTTGAGGTTATCTTAGGTATTACCTGGGCTAGAGTTCCTTCCCTGATCTGTCTTTCTATGGCAAGTGCAAATTCCCATTTGCTTGACAGAAAATCATAAAGTTCATTGGGCACATTATTTCCTATCTCTGTAGGAGTTAATTTGAAAGTACTCATCATATCCAATAATGCTTCCTATACTTTATGCCTATCTACAGTTTTCAAAATTTTCATACTTAATGAACTTAAAAGTTGCTAACCCTCCTAAATTCCTCAAAGTATCACATACCTCATCAATAATTGCTGGTTTCTTGAATTGTGTTGTAGGTATGTTGTTGGGTTCATCAGTTTCTATCTTTTCCTCATCACTGTCTGTCCCCAAATTTAATCTCCTTCTTGGTCTCTTTGCTGGCTTACTCAGCTCAGCCTTAGGAGCAACCTTTTCTTCCTTTCTAGAACTACTTTTTGCAACTTTCCTCTTACCATATACTTTAGTTTGTACTTCTACTGGAGAAGTAACAATAGATTCTCTAGTCCTTGGATGATTAGCTGCATGAGGTGTAACCTTAGGTTTAGCTTTGCTCTTCTTGGTTACTATGACAATTGACGGTCTTTTACCCTTGGCTTTCTTAGTGACCTCTTATGATGCACTCACTTCCTCCTCTGTAGATATGTCCTCACCTTGTCCATTGGTCAGGCCTAAAGGTGCATGCTCAGGTTCTTCATCACTACCTAAGCCAACCATTTTCTTTAGATTTTTCACAATCTTCTTTCTTTTCCTCTCCATAGTTCCCTCATTCAAACTTCTAGAAATTTCAGCCTTAGCTTCATCAAAATTTCCAAATGTATCTACTGTAGTATCAATTTCCTTGACTAGGAGTGCAATGATGGCAGCTGATGCTTCATCAATATTGATTTCATATGGAAATGGTTCTAAGCATGTTATCCTAGGATTCACTGCCTGGATATAAGTATTATCTGTATCAACTAGAAAATAGATTTCTTCATTGTGTTTCTCTACTAGTGAGTTAGGAATTCTAGTCCTTAATCTCATTCTCTTCTTGAATTCTAAAAAATAGCTCTCCATAATGCTATTGAAATTACTTCCTAATTTCTTGATACATTCACTAATCTGAACTATAATGGGTCTGTCCTTTTTCCAAACTATATTTCCCAATGTGGGAAATGTATCCTGAATGTAGAAAAATATACAGACTAGTAAGGAACCAAAATTACATGATGAGCTCTTAGCCTTTCTGATTGATGCTAGGTTCTCGGCTAATTGTGTCTGCTGTAGCTCAGCAAGATCATATGTATGATTCTTCTTCACAATTTTCCATGCCTGATCAATGGTTGTACATGGAACACTATCCAATCTGCTCGACTGATAGAACTTATGTGCTATTACCCTTACTCCAAAATCAGGTTCTAGGTTAGTAATTGTAGAGATAGTAATACCTCTATTATTCCATATGGCTCCAGTGTTCAGTGTAATCTCTTCTTTGTTATTATCCCTCATTGTTCATTTTCTGTTCACTACAGGATATACAGTCACTCAATGAATCATTCTTTTGGTGATCTTGACTGGTCCATTATCCAACCACATACACATGTCATGAACTTTTCTAATGATAACCTTAATCCATTCATCTTTGAAACCTTGTGGAAAATCTAGGGCATGAGTTAACCCTTTGTCAGCTAAATATTTGAATTCTGCCTTCAGAAGTCCATTGTCACACAATTTTCTATAGGATTTCCTCAATTCACTATCACCTACTTCACCAATCTTAACCATATAACATGATCAAAGATCATGAATCATAAGTACATTAGGTGGAATAGATGAGAGGGCTCCCATTAAATCACTCTGAATCACACTTTTAGGAATGGCTCAAAAGTTGAGAGGTTCACATTCATCACTCTGTATTAACTAAATTTGCTCTGAATCTGCCTCCATACTCTTAGCTAGTGCGGAAGAACTTGCAACCATAATTTTGAAATTAGGGTTTGAGAGATGAAAAATAGAGTACCTCAGCAAGTAGCTCTTGGCACTATTCACCTTAGGATTATTGATGGCACGCTGATGAAATCTTCATAGCTAACTTTGTTAAGATCAATTATACAAATTACTTTAATCACTCCGTAAACAGTAAAAATCACAAGGTAAAAATGAATTGTTGACTGTTCATCCTTTATAGACTTTGAAAGGTCAAGGTAGGTAAGAAATGAATGTTCTTCCCATCGAGTTAGTGCAACTCAGATATCCTCAGCTTTAACACAACTTGCATCCCACTCGGCTTACTAAACTCGGCCTTCACAAAATTTTACTCGGCCAACAAAACTCGGCACTCACTAAAGAACTCAGCTTTAGTGTCCATGAATAGTACTCAACACCTATAGTGCAATTGGATCAACTTGGAATTTGTCTTCAAAATATGTCCTAGTGCATCTTGACATATGCAAATATGGACTTTTGTACATTAAATTTTAGGAACTGATGTAAGATAAGAGTTTTAGATGCAATTCCTTACATACCTCTTTTTCTTAGTTGGGGATGATGTGATCACCTGATCCATTGGATTGGGTGACCTCAGCTTCATGAGCTTCACTTTTGCATGGTTCAGACTTCTTAACCCATGTCTTGTTCATCTGTACCCTTATTTTCTCAACAGTAGGAGCAGGTACCCTAGTCTTGCAATCTTTCCTTGTATGACCAATTTTTAGACAACTGTGACAAACTAGGCTTCCATTCATCCAAATTTTAGACTTACCTCTGAAATGTGTCCTTATGCAATTTTCTGGAACATGTCCATACTCACCACAGTAATGACAACTATGCCATGTATTGTAATCCCAATTGTGAGTATTGCCTTTTCTTGGTGATTTCTCTTGTACCTTTGATGTCCACTGTTGTTTACCTTTAGATCTACAATCTTAATCTCTATGACCATATTTATGACAGTTATAGCAATTACCATTGAGTCTAGGTGCTTTTCTTGCCTTTATAGTACATTCACATGCTTGATGTCCAAACTTATTACAGTTAAAGAAATAACCATTAAAGTTAGTTTTCAGATTGGACTTACCATTCTTGCTTCAGAAAATGTTTGTTGTATGACCTATTTTCCCACAGTGGTGGAAAACAAGTTTGTTGTTTCTTGGCTTTGCATACCTTCTTTCACCTATCTTAGATGATTCTCCTTCCTCAGTGGTTGTATATTGTTCACTGTGACCTAGTCCAGAAGAATCTTTAGGTCTTCTTGATGCTTCCACCAATTGTTCAAAGTAGCTCATAGCAGCCCTTGGATCATTCACTCTGTTATTAATTTCTTTCTCAGATCTCAATTCATCTTTCAATTGACTATTCTTAGATCTAAGATTAACAATCTCCAAGTCTTTCCTACTGATCTCCTGATTCATAAGTAGTAGCTGATTTGCCATGTCTACTTGATTGATTGTCCTTGTTTGTACATCATGTGTTCTTTCATCAAGTCTGGTAGTCATCATTCTCTTGTCTTCTTATGCCATAGCTTTGTCATCTTTGGCTTTCTTTTTCTGTTCAACTTCACACATTCTTATTGATTGGGCTTCTTGTTCCTTTTTCAGGTTTTTGACTTCTTCACATAGTGCACTATTCTTTTCCAGTAGATCTACAATTGCTGCATCACTCTCAGTAGAACCTCCATTCTGAAATAGATTTGTGGTGTCCTCTTCCTGATAATGAGTGTCATTCATTTGTTTGGCCAAATATTTCCTTGCAATCAAGGACTTCTTTAGTTCTTGTCTAGCAGTCTCAAGCTATTGTAGCGCTATCTAAATATCAATCTTTTGATTCTCAATGACTTTACCCATCTTGTAGATCTCCATCTCAAGATCTGTATTCTCAAGCTGATTATAACCTTTTTAGAGAACTGTGCTTTGATACCAATTGTTGGAAATACAATAATGGGAAAGCAAGATACTGAGAGGGGGGGGTGAATCAGATCTTCAAATATAAACACTTAAAACAAACTGATCCACATTCATACATATATGAATCTAATGTAATCTTAGATAGAATCCACACAATGAAATAAATAACACATAACACAATAACTTGGTAACCCAGAAACCCAAATAGGTAAAACTAGGGTGGGGATGACACCCACAAAATTCTCCACTACTGCAGTAATAAAGTGTGCCTGTTAAGGATACAAATGTTGATTACAAAATGTAATCTACACTGTTAAAGGTCTGCCTGGTTAAGAGCTAAAGATCATTACAATCTACCCTATTAAAGGATTTCAACTTACAACAACGTAAGCACTCTGTTAGGAGATAAAGAAAGGTCTACTAGAACCACTCTATTAAGATATTTTCACCTGATACAATGATTAGAATGTCTCAATTATTGATCCTTCATTATGCACTCTGATGCTAATGATAGATCTCCTCTTTCCAGTACCTTCTATGATCTCATAATCTGATATAACTTTACTCTGTTGTTCACTGTGTTCTCTCTCTGCTTGATCTCTGCTTCTTAACAAAATAACCCTCTGTGCATTTCACTTCAAAAAGTAGTCGCCACACACACCATATACACAAAAATAGGGTTTCAAAGAAATCTAATATATCTGTTCAAGTCTGATAACGAGATCTAGATCAACGATCAAGATCTAATACCCAGACCTTGATGGTATTATAATTAATGTCCATGCATAGGATAAAACAATTAAATGTATAACTAACTCCGTATAAGAATATTAAATGCATACATAAGTCAGCCCAAAAATATTATACAAGTCGGCTAGATCACTTATCCTTGAAGTTTGTATCATTCCAGACATGTATACAAAAATTGTCTTGCTCGGCACTTGACTATCTGTCACTCGACATTTAACATCTCTGTATCCTTCTCGGCTCGGCAATGTAACTAGGCAAACTGAGAACTACTCGACAATGTTGCTCGGCCTTGCATAGTTTTAGCTTGGCCATAGTGATAGCCAACTAAAATTTCCTAAGTGAATGACTAAGTGTTGGTCACTAATCATCAACAGAACTTTAGAGATTAACACAAATGTCACTCTAGAATCAGCAAAATTTGGGGTGAAAGTAGCCCAAAAGTTGGAGGATGAAAATAAAACCCTATAGGAGAGATTTAGCACAGTTTTGAAGGGGTACAATGAACAAAAATTGTCAAATTTGGAGAAGGAAAAAATCATAGCCTAGCTAAGGGGTCAATTGCCAGTCCAAGCTTCACCCCAAAGAATGATAGCAGCAGAGGCATATCAACACTCTTCCTCTAGCCCAATAATAGAGTTTCCTCCTTCTCCCTCTCCTTTAGGCTTCAACTCAGAAGCTGAATTGCAATATGAAAAGAATAAACTAATAGCAGAAAGGACAAGCTTAGAGAAGGCCAGAAAAAGATGGGATGAAGAAAGCACCAAGTTTAGAGAGGGACAAAATTTTGTAAAATAGTTATATGAGGATAAGTTAAGGACCAATGTCATGCACTTTGTTGATAGATTAGATATGATAGCTATTTATTCTTAGGGTGAGAATTTAAGATGTATAATAAATTCTTATGATAAAGATCAGGTCCAGGCGGATGCCCTCATGAAACAATGGAAGGATAGAAAGGGCGAGCTAAAGTCATTTTGTGATGAGAAAAAATGGAATGATGGTGTGGATATTGTCCTAACCTATACCTATAAATGTCTGAAAGATTTAATCAATCTAGACATTGAGAGGAGTGTAATAATCAGGAAGGTACAAGCCCTAAGAAAAGAATACTCCCATTTACATTTTGAAATATTCCCAGCCATATTTAAAAAGAATGGCCATTTGAAGAGAGAGCCACTATGGAGGGAAGAAGTTGGTGATGAGATGGATATTAGGATAAACATCATAGTAAATATGGATAGTACAGTAGTATTGTAGAAACAATTGACACTATTCAATAAGCTAGAGCATTCTTCAATTTTTGGAGGGAAGAAATTGAGCGAGAAAAGAGAAATTGGGAGAGGATAAATGGTAACATAATGGAGATCCTCAATTTTTCATGGCTCAGTGATGAGGTGTTTACTTCATGGAAAGACAGGTTTGCAAAAGGTTCCCTGGAGGAAAAGAATGAAGAGAGTTAACTGATTGGTGGTTTTCCATTTTTGAGTGACAACAACAATTTTATATGGCAGCTTCTTAACAGTAACAAAGAAATTAAAGAGGCCAAGTGGTCAGAAGACAAATAATTCCAAAAAATTGATCTGAAGCTTGTTGCAATCCTTCTCTATAAGAGGATTAACAAGATCATTGGAAAGGGCTGGAAAATTTTGTATTGTAAGCTTATTAAGCAGACATTGTAC